>CAXIVR010000004.1:19117509-19417509 GCA_964035755.1 Teleogryllus oceanicus
AGCCAAATCGATTGTGCGTTTTGTTACAATTCTTAAAAAACCATGTTTACAATCTCTCTTTACTAGATCAACAATGGCCATTTGTTCATGTTACATTAAAATTCCAATTCTATTTCAATTTATATCTTCCGAATGCGTTGACCGAATTTGATGCGTTTGTTTATTTTTTAATTTTCTTGTAAAATTTTTCTGTCGGCGCCTTGTAATCGATACACAGCTTATTCCTTGTCATATTTTGTAAAGTTGCATCTGGGGGGTGTTGTCTCGAAATGATAGATCATTACAATATATATCATCTCCCATATTATACGATGCCTTTGCGTGTTCCATTTCGGGCAGTGGAATAGCGTACGTACGGAGTCATCTAGTTCATGACTGCAATAGAAGCATACCATGTCTTGGTTGGTGATTTCGAGCGCGTCACAGCTTCGGTCACCAGTCCCGTAGGTGTAGTGCATGTTTTTTCCTCGGGAGATGGTCTTCCCCCGGTGGATGGCGAGATCCGGCGCCGACATACCATCGGCAAGCGGTTCCCCCTAACCAGGACTCTCCCACCAGCACCAGCATGATAGTGTCTGTGTGTAAGAGGTGAGGGAAGGACAACAACGAAGAAGGAAAGATCGCGCGCGGTTCGTAGCCCGTTTGTTAGGTTACTGCTCCGGCATTCGCCTGGTATTGATCGGAGAAACCATGAAATTCTACCGATTAGAGGAGCCGACCGCTAGAATTCTTCTCCAGACAGCGACTGAATTCGACCTAGCTGAAGAGCTAGTGTCGAGAATCTTGCCGCCGTCAGGACTCGAACCTAGGACCTCGCGGTCAGAGGTGACATCAGTTGATGCACTGAACTACCGCTCCCGGTATCACGTCTTTTCTCTGAATCTCTTCAGGTATGCTTTAAAGCATCCACGCTCTGTGAATGCCTGGGTTAAATGGTATGAACCCATGTTTGCAGCATATCCATCTACCGGACTCCTGTCTGTCCCAGCGCTTCTGCCAGCGATGCATCACGTTTTCTTTTGCTTTTTCAATTGCGCTATACCTATCTTGGTGCGTTCGCCGTCCGCTGCCTTCTTGCTCATGAGAGTAGTCGTAAACTTCTTTCCTTTCTAGCGCAAGCAGGTCAATGGGAGGGACGTTCGCCAGAACAAGAACAGCACTTCCGGATACAGTTCTATACGCCGATGGTATACGTAGGGCACCTTTCCTCTGTTCGCTCTGCATTTTCCTTCTCAAATGATTGTTTTGGAGGGTTTCTGCCTAGAATGGAGTTGCGTAGAGCATTTTCGAGTGCATCACACTCATAAGAAGGCGCCTCCTCTTGTCGCTGGGGTCCCTGGTGTTCGGCATCAATCTTGAAAGCGATGCTGCTATACATACACTATATCTGTGTAACATGTGGTCCAAAACTTTGCTTCCAATCAATCTTCATTCCATGGTAGCGAAGGCTCTTGCGACATTCACTCCTTCCACTCCTCTCTCCCTCTCTTTCTTTCTCTCTCTCTCTTTCTCCCTTTCTCTCTGTATATGTGTATATATATATATATATATATATATATATATATATATATATATATATATATTGCGGGCCACAGTACCGTCCGGTACAACCCGTAAGGCCAGCACCCGACCTGAGACGTCTTGGGGGGGGGGTGGCGAACACAATTCACCAGATGGTCGACTAGCTCAGTATAGACGTCCCAGTGTGGACACAATAAATAAAAAAAAATAGGGGGGGCAGGGTCGTGAAGATCGTTTATGGATTGGATGCAAAAATTACAAATAACTCGGGTGAGAATCACTTTTCACTAAATTCAGAATATATTCTAAAAATATTTGCTGCTATGACAAATACATACAATGGCACACAGAAAAAAATCAAATACAGAATACTCTTGACTGAAAAAAAACGCACACACTAATAACTCAATACACAATTTCCTACTTTCATCTACAACCCAATTGTTTAACAAACACACTTTCAGAAATTCAAAAGAATCGTTAAAATATTACTTTACAAAAATGTGAAAGAAACACACATTGAAAATCAAAATTAATACTTTTTCTTAACATTACTTTTACAACAAAAAGGAAACTCTTTCTCTCTCTAAAATCCAGAGAATGACTATTATTATAATTATACTCTTACACAAACTCTTAATCACTATATTACAACATTAGATCTTGAAATCCTTTTGAAAGAAAAGATTGATTCTGTTGTCACGTATTAGAAATCGGAAACAATGTACTTTTACTTTTCTTATCTTTTAAGCATGGTAAATCTGTTACCCTCCCTTTCTCTCTACGTGACAGATACAGAATAAGCTTTCTTATTAAACTGAATCACTCCTATCCCTACAAAACAGTTTATTTGGAACGACCTTACTGTGTTCTCGGCCGCGTAGAGCAGTCCGCTGGGCTTCCTTCTAACCCTTTTCACCGAGCTGCTTCGGCCTTGAAGCGTCGTGGCCTCGGGTTGAGAACGCAGTTGCTCCCCAGAAATCGCCTTCTTCTTCTCGTTCAAGTTTTATATTCTTGAATACTCTCATATGAATTTTACTTTATTTTCGATTACGGTTAATGACAACTGGATATTCAGAGTGAAAATGAATCCAGAGATCACCCCTTTTATACGAGCACCAACTTCAAGAGAGTATTTAAATATAAGAAAAGCATGTGAGAGAAAAAAACTGGAAAGAGAAATGAATGCAAGCTATTAATTACTGCCATCTATTCAAAACTCCACTCCCTAATTCTTCCATTATAAATTCATAACATTTCTTATTATCTTTCTTCTAAGATTATGTTTAAATCAATTTATAACAGAATAATTACCTCTTCTGGTCTTCTAGAAGAGTTTTCCTCAAAAAAGTTGCAAATCTGAAGTCCGCTGCAATGTCACTTCCTGGGGTACCGTTTTCCATACGTCCGCCCAGTTCAGCTGCTACCTTCAGAAAGAACTTTTTCTTTCATCCGACCTCCGGTCTCGCCCTTGGTCTATGGTGGCGGTCTCTCTTGTTCTAAATTCTAATTAGCATTCCAAATATTCATCCGCGTTGGCGCGCGTTCAAAATATTCTTTTCCCTCTTTCTTAGGGCGATATGTGACACGTTTTCGGAATCTAAGAAAACGGGCGGTCACAATATATATAATTAAATAAATAAATACAACTAATAACTTGTGTAGCCTGGATCATAGATGGATCATTATGTATACAGATAGACACCACTAACGTCACGTTTATCATGGAAATATTCCGTTCGCAACGCACGAAATTCGATATAGCATGACCGAGTGATCGATTAGCGTGCGATATATGTCATCCGCTAAATCCGGGTCTCATCCCGGGGATTAGCGGGTTCTTCTTTCGTTTCAAGTTGACGCATGCGCACAGGCTCAAATGTGCAGTCATTGTTGTCGGGTACGTCGTGTTTAATCTCTCTCAATGTTACCATCTAGCACTCAGTGATATCGAGAAGTAAAGTGAGCTTTTAGCTGAGACATCTGCACAAGAAATAGAGATTCACTTCACTTTTCACCTTTCTCTTTCAATTGGAAACGTTTGTTGTAGACAAGCAGAAACATTCTAATTTTCTGGAACGTTTTTCATACGTTTGCGCTCAAACGTTATCCATTTAGATGTTGGCCGAAAATGACCGAAGCATTTAAACTGTTGCACAAACGCACAGATAAATTTGTTTCCGAAAATCAATGCGCGTAAAACCCCAGACTGAAAAATAGGAATAACGCGTGGTGCTACATAATGGCCCAAGCTTTCTCACAGTTAGTTTTCCAATCTATTTGGACGGGGATAGCTTTTCGGTTTTGACACACCCTTTTCCCCAGCTGCTACCTATCCGCGCCTGAAAGACGTTTTTTCACATTTTCTCAATATTTTTGGTCCCCTGATTGTTCGTAGAATTGAAATAAGACTCTAAAAACATCATGTATGGCTAAAACGTCCTAAATGCAAATTTTGAAATAATGGAAAATTCTGAAAAAATAGAAAACTATGGAGCTGTTTTCTGAAAAAATCTTACTTTCATGATTGCCCATATTTTACTCTTAATAACCTATAAATAATAATAATAATAATAATAATAATAATAATAATTATTATTATTATTATTATTATAACTACAGTAAATCCACATTAACACGAATTCCTCGGGACTGAAATAATCGGAGTTAGTGTTATGAAAATTCGTGTTATCCGAGTCTTGTATATATTCATATTACCCTAATCCATTGCCGGGACGAAGTTTTGTTCGTGTTACGGCGAAATTCGTACTCACAATTTGGAAGAAATTACTTAATTCAAGAACTAATTGAGGAGAACAAATTTTAATTGCAAACAGACATCTGTCTAAAATATTCACTCTATTCTTAGAAGAAATTTAAATACAAAATTTGGAGTCGTTTTGAAAGAGTCCCAGGTGATTCATGTAAAGTACTCTGAAAATTAAAAGAATATTTTTGAGTCGAGCCATATCTTGTGTCTTGTATCTTGTATTTCTGGTTAAACTGCACTCTATTTCTGTTGTGTATGTAGTACTAAGCTGTTGCTTCAGCATGTGTGGCCTCGGATGTTGAACGATTGATGATAGATGATGCTGAAAAAATGGCATAACGCGAATGATTACGGAACATTCGATGAATGAGAGGAATGGCAATTGGGAGCGCATGGCGAAGGCCTACCGCAATCCACCTCGCCCTCCGCGGTACCCTGCATCAGTGTTTCACTTCCACTCTATACTCCTATTTGTCACACATCTCGTCCTTCATTTGAGACATAATGTTTGCCAAATCAGCCTGCGCCATGTCCACACCCTGCACGCCATCCTTGGCTCACTTGGTTTTTTGTACAGCGATTCGACCATCGTGATCCATCGCTTTCCAGCTCTCTCGCCCACCTAAGTTGTTCCCCCCCGCCCGTCCGCCCCGTCTCTGCGCCCCGCCCCTGCGCCCTGCCTCTCTGCCCCGCCTTCTCATCCCGCCTCTCCGTCCTGCCCACGGCCCCTCCCCCCGTTTCGCCTCTCCCCCTGCATCCCCCCCCCCCCCCCCGCCCCCCCCCCGGCTTCTCCCCGTCCTCCCTCCCCCCCTGTCCCCCGCACCCCCCGCCACCCCTCTTCGCCCTGCCTGTCCATTCTGCTCCACCGACTCCCCACCTCGCCTCTCTCCGCGTCTCCGTCCTGCCTCTCCTCCCCGCCTTTCCGTCATTCCTATCCATCTACATCAATAATTTTAAAAGAATCAATTTTGTGTCTCTCAAATAATTCCGATCCTGGAAGTTTATTCATGGTCATATTTACATTAACGCAGGTTTCAATAGTCTCTTCTTAAGTAATACGGTTTACTACTACTATCTCTACTGTCTATCTCTACGGCAAATCACTTGCCACATGATTTCGAATTGTTGTGCTAAAACTGCATTTCGATATCGTTGAACCGTTTGGAAATTACGGTAATGGCCCTTAGTCGGTGTAACATTCTCTATAACACTAAATCTTTAGTTTCATTAATTGTGTCATAAAGAAAACACGAACAAAAATCACACGAACAGCACCTAAACAACTCATTCTACATTCCCCACAACGTTAGGTGTTAAGGTGAATTAGCCTGGCCGGACGTGCATCGCCGTACACGTTTGTGCACGCTGGGAGACTAGGCTTGCTCTCTGCCCAGTGAGTACGAGTGAGGAGATATCGCGCTCCCTCTTGTGCGCATGCGCAGTAGAGCCAGCCGATGTCTATCCACTGGCACGCTTCCCTCTCAACTAGCGGCCCTCGCGCGTATGCGGGGATAAAGGAGTCGAAAAGATTTAATTTTCTTTAACAATTCAGTAAAAAAATTGAATAAATGACACACGTAGCGACTGATTTTTGTTGAAAAATAATAAGCATATTTTATAAGGCTCCCATATAACCCTTCATCTTCGCCACTGCTCCTGTGTCTCTGTTGTCACCATCATTGTAGCTACCACTGCGCCACCATCTCCCTCACCTCTCCCCACTCCGACCACCCGTCAATGTCTTGGCCACCGCCCCGCTACTGCGTTCGGTTTAGGCACTGCTCCACCCCTGTCGCCGCCAAGGCCCACGGTGTTTCATCCCGCCTTCGCCGTTCCTCGGGCCGCGAACTGTTGGCGGCCGCTGGGACGAACTCTGCCGGCGATAATCAGACCGGCCCGCGGGCTGGGACGGCGGCGCAGCGGTCGGAAGCACGCTTGGCTGCCCACCACACGCGGCGGCGTCCTGCCTCCTCCTCCTCCGCCGTGGCAGCGCCGCCACGCCGCACCGCGCGGCCCCGCGTGCAGCGCCGCCCCCCCGCGCCGCCCCCTCCGTCGCCCCCCCCCGCGCCGCGCCCTCGCTCGGGTCGGGGTCGCTCGGAGCAACACTTTTGTGGTGCCACGGGAGAGTGTCCAGCGGGTGTGCGTGTTGGGGTGGGTCGCCCCCCACTCTCCCCCGCTCCACCAGTGGCATCCTTCGATTGGTGTCACGCGGAGCGATGCTGCAAGCGGCATTCAACTTTCCGGCAGAATTGCCGCTTGACCTCCACAATGCAACGTGTGTAACGTGTCCTTTCTAACCACAATCCAACAGACCGCTCTTTTATTTTTCCACTGTTACGTCGGCTGATTTAGTAGCAGCCGGACAAGTACTTTGTGTTTCCTTCTTTCCCTCCCTCATAACTGTTTTTGGAACAAGTGAAGCGTTAGAAATAAACGTAGTAATTACAATGCAATTTTGCTGTTAATTTTTAAGAGAAGGTCCGGTAGGAGTTCTATTTGTTAAACTATTGAATTTTTGTTTTCAATTTGTTACACACCTTTTAAATTAATTTTAAAATGCTTAGTTATGTTCTTGAAATGCAATTGATCATTTAAGGGCGTATGTCCACGGTGGAAAATAAATTTTATGGTATCGAAGCCTGCATCATACACAAGCTATTAAGTCAGTCTATGTAATATTTCATGCTGAAAAAGCACGTTAATAATTAATTGTGTAGGCTCTTACCGTGTTATTTAACTAAAAGTATAAGAAAACTAATTTTAAAATTCACTAAAATTACCATTACAAAGACTAATAGTTACTCAATTACAATTTATGATACACATTTGTATGACAAATGGCTGTAATGTGAGCATAAAACTTCTTTCGAGTAGCACACAATCATTATACTTTGTAAATAGCTTCTAGCCACATCGTCTTCTACATAGTAACATGTGGAAAAATGCCGGTTTCATATTTTGAGAATTACGAACCCTCGCACAAGTGAACTTCTTCCATATTTCTAATTTACTATTAACAGTGCCTATTGAGGTAGATGAGTAAACACAACGTCAAATTCCAATTAAAAAATGTGTATGGCTCTGAACGCAGTGTGTGTCCTGCAACTGTTGAGCCTTGCTAAAACCTCCGAATCACGTTTGCAAGAATGAAGAAACAAGAATGCTGCTTCAGCGGTTGGAACACGGCCATCTTTCTTATAGTAATGGAAGACTCGCTGTCATATTGTTATCAATTGATTCAATGTACTCATGGAAATCTTACGAAATAATTTGCATCCCTACAGAGTAAGCGCTGTTTCTAAATGATATGTATTTAAAAATATGTGATGTTACAACTACACACACATACTCTTGTATTATTTGTAACAATTACCTATTTATTATTATAATATTGTAACTTGTATCCTACTAATATTTCAGCCATCTCATGAAAAATTCACTTCATCAAAGCGTGGGTGAGGCGACAATACATCTTAAATTTTGCAAACTTTTTCAGGAGATTTCAATGACGAGGTAAGGACGAGGCCCTAGAAATCCGAGCAAACTTTTCCCGAAATTTTCAAATTGTCACCGGTGCGGCGTCCAGCGAAGTCAGCTGATGCACTGTCTAGAGGTACAGTCAACTCCGGTCATAATGAACTTCGGGGACTAACATTTTTGATTCACTGTATCAGAAGTTCACTATATACGATGATGACAACATTAAATTGAACTTCTCCATAATTAGTTTTATTAATATAGAGATACAGCAAAATACATTAATAGCACCAACTAAAAATTTCAATATCTTTATTTGACCTTAAATAATTGTTTCCTGCGTACATTTTCATTAGGAATTTCTCAATATCCTTCTCGAGTTCGTGCTTTCTCCATACTTGATTCTGCATTGCCCACTGTCTCTAAGTATCGTAATGTAGGTAATGTAGTAGTGGCACCCTTCAATGCCGCTTGCCCTGTTGGAACACTGTCCCACTCTCCGAAGGCTTTTTTACTCGTCTAATAACATTGAGATTGTCGGCCCGGTGGCCGAGATCGCTAAGGCAGTAGTGTCGTAGTGATCTCGGACCGAAGGGTCGCGTGTTCGAGTCCCGCCTCGGGCATGGTTGTATTTGTGTTCGTCCTTTCACCCCTTATCATCAGCATATCGTTTCATCCTCATAGTTACCATACCGTTAACAGCAATAGTGGTCGCTAATGACCTAAGATGTTGATGCGACCTTAAATAACCAATTTAAAAAAATTAAAAAAACATTGAGATCCTTTCGGTAGCCGCATGGCGCAATCGGCTAATACAACTGATCGCTGAATGAAATATTTCGGGTTCGCTATCTCCAAAAGAGACTTCTTGTATTATCAACTTTGGCTGACGATATTTTTTCAAAGCTTGCTAGTGTTGTCATTTGTGGCATTGATGCGATTTTTTTTTTCAGGAGAGAATGAATTTCTAGGATGTATTTCCTACGTTCACTATAGCCAAGGTTCAGTGTCCACTATAACCGAATCCTATGCCTATTTGTAATGTAAGTGGAACGGGACCAGTGACTTACGTTCACTATAACCGAGAGTTCACTTTATCGGAATTTAAGTATACTTAAATTACGATAAAGTGAACTCTCGGTTATAGTGAACGTAAGTCACTGGTCCCGTTTTGGAATTTAAGTATACTTAAATTACGATAAAGTGAACTTTCGTGGTTATAGTGGACATTATAGGCGGACGCCTATAGGCGGAGTCGAGCGTTCTTTGCCGAGTGCCCGCGTGGTCCAGCCCCCCGCCAGCCCACCCTGGGCTAGAGCTTCGTGACGCGGCGCTTGGCCGCGCTTCTGGGTTACAAGTGCTTCGCGGTGCCATTCAGCGTTATGGCCCTATTGACTCGGAGCGAGGCCGTGCGGTTGGGAATCAGACCACGCTAAATGGTTTGTTTTCTTCAACGACATCGCAAGAATCTATGTTCGCCACATTCGTACGGAGATTTGATTACAAGAGGAACAGGACAAGTTATATTAAAAAATGTTAAAAATAAATTGGTGGTAAGAAACATGATGCCATATAATAACACCACGTAATCGCTACCAACAATACAAAAAAGTAGCTGCTGTTTGTTACATCACCATTGGTTATATGTCCAGTCTTTGGTTTTTAAATTTTCATTTGATATGAATTTCTTGACAGTTGGCAGGATTCTTATCTTTTCACTGTCAACCCAGGGCTCCCCTAATCGGTGTTTTCAAGCTTATTCATCGGATGCTGAACCCGTGTAACGAGTGGCTGTTTCAACGATGGGAACACTAAAAGACGCATCGTCCTATTCTTCCGAGTGAAAAGAAAACCAGGAAATCGTTGGCAGTGCGAAATAAAGGAGAATTTAAAATGACAGTCGTCGGGTACAACCGTGCTTCTGCTATGACGATGCAAAGTAGGTGCGATTTTCAGAACCGTGATCACACACAATGCGGATGTGAGCGAATCAAATGCACCGTCATGAGGTCGGCGCTGTCTTCTCCAGTTCTCTATTCTGCTTTCTGCCTCCAGGTGCCGGCTATGGCTTCCTCTTCCCATAGTCGAACGCGTCTATTTGCCAAATTTATTATTTGCGTCTCCGTATCTCCTTACTCTAGAATAAATCAGTAATTTTATGCTCGTCTCGCCGAGTACGAGAAAAGAGTCACAGTTGCACAAGGATTTCGTAAGGTGCTCGCATATAATCCTTTCGTTTTCTATGTAGATATTCATGTTTTATTTGGAATGTGGGTGAAATTTAAAATATTAATTAATAAAAAATTGTTTTCACTAGGTAAAAAAACACAAAATTCATCGATTGATTGATTTTTCGTGTTTCCGGGTGCGTCAACTACTTTGGTTATTAGTCCCATTAGTGTAGTGCATGTTTTTCTCGGGAGATGGCGGTGATCTTCCTCCGCTGGATGGCGAGATCCGGCGCCGACCTACCGTCGCCTAGCACCGCCCCAGCCGGGACAAACTCTAAGCTCACGACCGGTCTCCCGGAATACGTGTTAGTGTAGTGCATGTTAGTGTAATTATGTGTAAGGGGAGAGGATAGGACAAGGAAGAGGAAGGAAATATCACGCGCGGTCCGTGGCCCGTTTGGTAGGGCACTGCTCCGGCATTCGCCTGGTGCTGATCGGAGAAACCACGGAAAACTACCGATCAGAGCAGCCGGCCGCTAGAATTCTCCTCCAGACAGCGACTGAATTCGTCCTAGCTGAAAAGCTAGTGTCTAAAATCCTGCCGCCGTCAGGACTCGAACCTAGGACCTCCCGGTCAGAGGCGCTGCAGTGACATCAGTTGATGCGCTGAGCTACTGCTCCCGGTACAAAATTCGTCGATTCGCTCTAATAAAATAATAATAAAATTACGATTTATTATTGATATATCAACTTAATTGTGATATTGAAAAGAGTTCAGCTTAGGTTATTATGTATAACTACGAGGTGTAACTATGAGGTATACCGTTTTTAGTTTTAGTTTTTGGGCGGAATGGAGTGTATCTCTCGATCAGCTAATGGGTTTTCACGCCTGCTGGCTCAGAATAATGAAGAGTTTCTCCCCAACAACTGAGGAAATGCGCATCAGCAGAGCATAAACTTCCTAAATGAATACAGAATACAAGACAAATACTCTTGTTTTTCGACATCGTCGCGGAACTTGAGTTCATTCACCATCTTATCACAGTGATTGCTTACTTCCTTACTGGGGTAAATAGTAGATAACTTGCTGAATATGTGAAAAAAATTTCCACGGAAATATGTTCTGGAGAATCCAAAAACTGAAAAAAAAGTTTTGTTAGAATCTTGAATGCACGTCAGCCAACATACAATCTCAATCTAAACTATCATAAAACATTACCATTGAAACATTTTCACGCTATTTTAAACGTTCTATTTGAAATTGTTTCAAGCTATTTTTGCTCCACATTGCCGAAAACGTTGACACCTCCAAATCTATTCACAAATACATCACCGAAGTGTGAAAAAAAAATGTAAGCGAAAAAAGTTGGAAGCCTTTTTTTGGTATCCTGATCTGTCGAGAAAAAGCCCGTGCCATCGTCACCTTTGTTCCGCGCTCTGATAAAAATTCGTGTCGCATGTTCTCCATTTCCCTATCTTGAAGAGATCCATCATAGCGGTGCAGCGGTCACTGCGAAAATTGTCCAGTGAGGCAAGGAATTGAAGGTGACGGCAGTGGTTATTATCATAGTGCGATAAGACTTTTTTTTACTGAATACTTAAACCGGGAATTGTAAAGTAGGTTGAAGGCGACTATTAAAAATCGGTTATGTGCGACTATTAAAAAACAAGTGGCATTTGAAATACGCTCTATTTATGACGATTAAAACAACAATTTTGCAAGGAAAATTACCAGTAATTGGACACTCATATCGCTATTATAAAAATGAAAATTGCATTTGTCAGTAAATTCATGTTATGGATCATGTCGCTAAGTAAGCTTTCAGTTATTCAGATGTCGGAGTTCAAACTGAAAAAAAACTTCCATGTTTCATAATTTCATAAATACTTCGTTTCTTTATTTTTGAGACGTATGGTTAAATAATTAGAGATTTCAACGAGAACGTTTCTTTTTTGTAAGCATATTATTACTGTGTAGTTTCAAAAAGACTGCAAAAATATGGATATTGTTGAAACATCCTTAACTTGTTGACAATGCTTTACCGCGCTTACTTTTGTGTGTAATTTACTTGTAGAATATATGAACCAGATCAATATTGTGTGTATTCTCATCTCTCTAGAATATCCCAAAAGCAATGGTGCATCGTACTTAAATAGTAGGTCTATAGAATGGCTTCCTCGTATTAGTTCCTGTTTTAGTCTCTTTAGTCTGGGCTAACTTTTTGACTTTGCCTCACCCTCTTCCCAGCGGCCTTCTATTGTCCCCTTAACGTATTTTTTTTCACATTTTTTTTATAATTTTTCGTTTCTCTAATGGCAGAATTGAAATGGGACTAAGAATATTACAGAAGAATAAAACATGGTCTAGTATGCAAAATTTTCATTGAAAAATTTGAAGCAGATATCGGAAATATGTCGTTTGAGAGTTTCTGAAAAGACGTACTTTGAGTTTTTGACCGGAAACTTATGAGTTTTCGGAAAACTTCATTAGAAATCATTTCAAGTACTGCTACTAAGGCAGGCAGGCTACAGGCGGGCGGGCGGCTGGGCCGGTGGGCGGACGGGCGGACGGGCGGACGGGCGGACGGGCGGACGGGCGGACGGGCGGACGGACGGGCGGACGGGCGGACGGGCGGACGGGCGCGGGCGGACGGGCGGACGGGCGGACGGGCGGACGGGCGGACGGGCGGACGGGCGGACGGGCGGACGGGCGGACGGGCGGACGGGCGGACGGGCGGACGGGCGGACGGGCGGACGGGCGGACGGGCGGACGGGCGGACGGGCGGACGGGCGGACGGGCGGACGGGGCGGACGGACAGACAGACAAGTTGGCAAACAGTCGGGCGTTTGGGAACTAAACATTTTTTCTGTAACTGAGGACCCCAGAACGAATATTTCTGTTGATATCTCGAAATTTATTTTCTGCGGCATGACAGAACTTTCTGTATACTACGTACGTATTACTTCGTAGTATATTTATTACGTATGTGAAAAGTAAAAACAAGATGAATTTAATGAATTTAAAAATATTTACATCTTACTATAGTAATAATTAAAGATTCACAAATTCATACGTTGCCTGACCAATGTCTTTTTCAATCAATGAAAAAGATACAGTGTATTTGATAACTGTTACATATTTATCATTCATTCCAGCAAGTCTCTTCGTCTCAAAAAAGCCACAGTTGACATCAATTCCAATGAATGGTCAAGTACAATCTCCGAATGAGAACACCCGACAATAGGTTTGAACAAAATGCTTTTCTAAAAGCAAGGTTGTTAAGTGCGTGATAAGATGAGCGACAGTCAAATGCCTAAATGCAGGTGTTGCTTTAAAAGCGATGTCGCATGTTGGCCTGTATCTCAAAATAAATATCAACTGTATTTTGTTGATCCCAATTTGATGGTATGGCAGGTGATGCTATCAAAAATGAGAATGTTTGCGATCGTGTGAATGCTATCAGTGGCAAGTTTCTGTTATCTCGGTGTTATTCTGGATATCAACTGTTTGAAGCAAAGTGTGAAAGAATTAGCGCTGCAATTTATGTTCATGACCTTGAAAGGTCTGACGATAAGGGACTTTCTATTTATTTTGATGAAGAATGCAATTCATCGTCATTCGCAGTGACTAGACATAAAAATCGTGTCGTATTGCTCAGCTTGATTACTTGGTACAAATTTTAAGTGATTGGACAATCTCCGTAAATATTATTTTTGTTTACGAAATGTACACGACGTTCTGAAATTGGATGTAACACTGTCTGATAATGCGCCAAACATGAAGTAAGAATGTCGACTAATTTTTCAGCCATGTATCATAAATTGAGTACAGGTAATTTAAATGTTTGAACTAATTTATTTTTCTGCATTTCGCCGGTGCAAAAAAAAGTACACAAACACTCTCATTTTGCAGAATGGTTTGAATCACGGTGATGACTTTTATTTTTCAGTCCAAAGACAGTGTTTTACCCTCAATAGGCTGGATTGCCTAAGTTGTCGCACCAAATATCCCATTTTCGCCAAGTTATGACGGAAATAAAATATTTCGTTTTCATGAATGTAACATTTGTAATTTTGTGGATATTGACACAACAACAATTTTTTAATGGAAGCGTTTTTCACCGGCATTTTTAAGTTCACAAAGAGAGGAATAAAATAAAATCATATTCTTAACAGTATTTGTAGAGAGAAGTGCAAAAATGCCTAGAATTCTAAACTCGTACCGGTCGCGGAAGAATGAACACCTTAGATATTTTCCTCTTTCGTGCAAAGAGTGTCTTTCCTTGCCCTTGTCCACATATTTCCTTCTACCTTTTCACTATCGCGGGTCAATAGTAGTATACACAAAGCTGAGCTTCCGTTAAGTGATCAACCCGTAAGCTGAAGCAGGCTGGTGAAGTCCTAAGTGAAGCAGACCGTAATCGTGAAACAGACAATTAGTAATTAATTACATTTATTAAACAAACTAAATTAATGTAGTTTAATCTAATTGTATCAAAATTGTTATACTAAATTTTTATAAGGCACTACAAGTAAAAAATCCTTTTTTTTTTTAAGGCAAAGTAGATCTAGCTAGAAAACAGTTGATTTTTATATTATCTTTGCATATATTTCAGTAGAAAATAGTGAATTATCTAAGTAAGAGGGACTTACAAAGGTAACAGTGTAATAATTTAAGATAATGTAAGTGCAAATAAACAACATGATTACGTGATACATCGTATACACGTTAATTAACCGCCAGCTCTCTCATATGTTCGAAGGGAAACACAGAACACAACATAATAATAAGGTACACAGAAGCATAAATTCGTATCGAGCACTTTCAAGGACAGAACACACCTTTTCCCAAGGGCGTGACCACGGAGGTGTATAGCGCTTCGGCGCTCCGACGAAAGCAAGGCGGTAGCGGGGAAGGTGCTCGGAAAGGCGGGGAGGCGAGGGCGTGGGCAAGGGTGGAGTGGCGCAGCCTCGATTGATTGATTGATTGATTTTTCCGTGTTTCCGGGCGCGTCAACTGCTCTGGTCATTAGTCCCGTTAGTGTAGTGCATGTTTTTTCGGGAGATGGCGGTGATCTTCCCCCGCTGGATGGCGAGATCCGACACCGACCTACTGCTAGTGGGGTTTCCCCCTAACCAGGACTCTCCCACCAGCGGGGCACCGCCCCAGCCGGGACAAGCTCTAAGCTCTCGACCAGTCTCCCGGAATATGTGGTAGTGTAGTGCATGTTTGTGCAAGTGTGTGTGTAAGGGGAGAGGATAGGACAAGGAAGAGAAAGGACAGACCGCGCGCGGTCCTTGACCCGTTTGTTAGGGTACTGCTCCGACATTCGCCTGGTGTTGATCGGAGAAACCACGGAAAACGAACGATCAGAGCAGCCGGCCGCTAGAATTCCCCTCCAGACAGCGACTGAATTCGACCTAGCTGAAAAGCTAGTGTCGAAAATCCTGTAGACCTAGGACCTCCCGGTCAGAGGCGCTGCAATGGCATCAGTTGATGCACTGAGCTACCGCTCCCGGTCGCAGCCTCGAGGAGCAGTGCGCTCGCTTTCTGGCTCACTCGCGCGTGCGCGTGCGTGCGTGTGGAGGCAGCGCGTCGGGTGGTCACGCGCACGGAGCGCGTTGCTACGCGGGCCACGTCGCGCGGCGCGCCGCGTCGTCCCCCCCCTTGGGCCTCTCTCACGCACACGCCACACGCGCTCGACCCCCTCCCTCCGCCCGCTTCCCGCCCTCTCCTCTCCACTCCACTCCGCCCCACATGGCTTCTTCGCGACTGTAGCGCAGTGGCGTAGCGTGGGTGTCCGCCGCCCCCTTATTTACGTATTTCAATTTAAAAGACTGAAATACACAGTAATTCTAAGAAGAATTATCATTATTGTACTGTACTAGTTACAAATAAAAACGTCATGTACATGTGTATTACAATATAATAATCACATGTTTTACAATACAATACTCTTTACATATTCATTTAAAGAAGTCGTCACAGACTAAGTAATGAAAGAGTCCGTGCTCATGCCAATTGGTCCGAACCGTAGGAGCGACAAAAATACGGAATTCAATTGGTTCAAATTTTTAAAATATGTCATTATTATTATTTATTGTGAAATTTTGCTGCTCTGGAAGTCCCTGCCGCCCCACTACGATACTGCTGTAGCGCCCGCGGTCCCCGCCCGTACCTTCGGATAGAGGGAGATTACTACAAGAAGGGACTACTGCTTGGTCCCTTGGTCCCTTGGTCCCTGCTGACAACATAACTGCTGGTTACGGCCATGCACTCACTTTGTCAGAAGTTCCTTTACAGTTATATAATTTATAAATTGCTTCATGACTATCTCCTGAAATGCCATTGCCATTCACATTTGTTTCCCGGCCTGTCGAACTTATCGATTCTTAGAGTTTCTCCTCTCTACATATCGAAGTTGCAAATGTGACAAATGAGACTTTTAGCGTTGCGTCGCATACAGCAAGGACACGTACAGTACAAGCCGAACATGCAATAATCATACTATCACTAATATTAGGTATTTTAACAAATATTTCAACTCTGTCATGATATCCAATAATTATATGTCGGTGATGCTAAAATTTAATACAAGCTGCATAAGTTTGGCTAAGTTTTTTTTTAATTCATTGATCGCGTTCACTACACTTAATTGCACTGCACTGCACTACACTTCACTCGTATAGCTCGACTACTCTTTCTATACGGACCTGAACAAGCGCGATGGGTATATGAGCTACGCCGTGGAAAAGTTGTTTTTTCACTGATACGGACTCATGATCCATAGTCAGTGCGGTAGATGGGGGGATTGCTAGATATCCAAGATGATTGCTCCTAGTTAGGAGCCTCAGACTGTGAGATGATGATGTACCAAGAACGCGGAAAGGTGTTAAATGAACGAAAGTAGCTGTGCCAATTCCAGTCAATAACAAAGAAACGCCATTCAAACAACTCAACTACAAAAGCACTTCAGTGACAGAACAAGGTACTGAGAATAGCAGTTCTTTCAACAGAGAACAATCCAAATCTAAAAATTGCAACTCGTTTCACAGACGAATAGTTTGTTTGCTACGAACGTCTCACGAAAAGAAAGAAACATGCGAGAACTGTTCACGAGAGATGAAGCGGTCAAAGCCGCCATCTTTTTGTGCGGCGACTAACGAGACAGGGAACTTCCTGGCGGTCCCCCGCACCCCCGCATTTCCCTGTTCTTGTTAGGTCGCGCATGCTAGTTTTGCTACATCCTGTCACGGGTTTTTCCGACGCTCCTCCGGGAGTTGCTCGCGTGTGACTAGCGAAGGATTTCAGCTAAAATTAGAAAAATGGAGAGTGGGCTTCATATACAGTAGAGTCCCGGTAATCTAAGCCTCACTAAACCGAGATTCCGTGCATTACGAGATGGCCTGATTTGCGCGAAGTCACCAAACAAGCTAACAAGCGGCTTTTATCAAGGGCTTGTTGGCAACACTGCGTCACGCGTGCGGTGACCGGTGCCAGTGTCGGTGAGTTTGCTACTTTGTTGTGACCAGTTTGCGCTCATTTATGTCTGTACAACTTTAATAGAATTTGCATATTAAATTTGACTTCGTTTTACATTGTAGTTGAAAATTCCGTTAAATACTTCCTTTTTTTTTCTTGTAATCCAAATTTTTGTTATCCGAGGTATCATCAACGCCCATTACCTCGGATTCTCGCGACTCTACTGTAGCGCATTAAAAATGAAAACATCATCAAATTAGCGTATCGTATTTATCGATCACCACGTCGGAGTGAAAAGAACCACTAAAACTTCGACTGCGTCCACGAACACTTGGCCGGAGATTTTATGTAGACCCGTAACATACGATACAATTCCAAAGAAAAGTTGGAAAGTAAAATGTTCACTTTATACGGTACTCACAATAGAAAAAAATATAAAGAATGGATTGTGTAACAATAAATACATGACTTCCTTGTGAAACATTTTAAGCTGATTGCATCCAACGGAAACTAAAGTTTTTTGATGTTTGATCATCAATTTGATTTGTATATGGCCTTCTCGGATGCCTTGGAAGGCTTGTGTGTCTCACGAGCATTGCGTTGACGCGCGTTTGACGCACGATAAGTATCGCGTGTCGTAAATTAACACTGCATCTTATGCAAAAAGGCCAATGCGCTCATGTGCCCTTTCGCATAGGATGGTGTTATTCCATGCCGCCCGTTACTTAACGCTATTTCTCGTTTGTTGAATTTTATAAAACAATTCACAAAGGACTCGAAAACATTCATTGGCTTCTTCTGACTCTGTATTTATAACTTCTGGATTACATTGTCGACAGATGAAGCAGTATGCATTTCTTCATGTTTCGTGTAAAAGTTTGTGAATGCTTGCAATTTGTAATGCCATTGTTTTGTCATTCGGGAAGTATTCGTTAAAGTGACTGCAAATTTTTTGCAGTAAATTTCAATAAAAATTCAGCTACCAGCTTTAAGCTTCATCTAGCAGAATCGCTTTCCTGCACTAACTATTCGTTAAGAATTTTTCAATTTCTTGTAGCGTATAAAAACATATTTTATTTTCTAATTCTTCATTGTATTTCCTTGTGATGCAGTCTAGTTTCAAGTGTGTACCGAGCCCGTGGAAGACAATTGTGACTGTAGACGCCTTTACTTATTCAGTTGGCCTCGACGTAGTAATCAATGAATAAATCCTAGCGCCTCAAGGACTGTGCATTGCGACTTCCTGAATCGAGACGTAAACACGTGAATCACTCTGCGTTGAATTGTGGCTTGAATGCAGAATTGAATATCAATATGTATTCGTAATGCATCTGTGTACCAAGGAGATTTCCGTTTGGAACAGAATTGACGTATATCGGGAGACAGTCCCATATTGTCTGTTCGATTTAAGCCATTTGATTCATGACGCTCGTGATTCACGTTTTCTCAACACAAATCACGATCTCTCGTGAAGTTTGTTATGAGGAAACTGATAGTGATGTAAGGGAGAGAGAGGTCTGTTGAAGGTTATGATGTATCGAATGATTAACGTAAGTCGAAAAAGAACACATATTGTGGACTTAGACGGGAGTCAAACCCACAATCCAAAGAAGCCAGTACTACGCATTTCAATTTCAATTAATTTGAAATGATTTCGTTTCAGTTCGTTTCATTTCATTTCTTTGCGTTCTCTATTAGGATTTATTCATTTGTTGGTGGCTTGCATTTCGTGGAGAAGGATTATTTCGTGGCGTTATTTCATGGAAGGGTTTATTTCGAGTTAGTTTTCATTTCGTGGGGAGTTTTCATTTTGTAATGGGATTTTTATTTTGTGGGGGATTATTTTAGGCGGTTTTTCATTTTGGAGGATTTCCATTTTGTGGGAGGGGAATCGTTTCAAAAGGGCTAAATTTCGTAAGAGTATTTCAATTGACTCGGGGTTTTTATTTTGTTGAGTTTTGTGTTGGAGAGTTTTCTTACCATGGAGTGGGAGGGTCATTTCGTGATGGGTTTCATATCGTAAGGGTTTTCTATGTCATTGGGTTTTTTTGTCATGGGTGTTTCTATGTCGTGGAGTTTCTACGTCGTGGATATTTCATTTCTTGGAGAGGGTTCGTAGCATTTAATTGCAACGGCAAATGGTATTGCATTGCAGATTTAGTTTGACTAAATACCTCGAACAGAAGGTCGAGAATCTCACATTTCAACAATCTTTGCTTTCATTTTATTTTTCCCCTTTGCCCTCTTCTCTCCAGCAATTTTCCCTTTTCTCCACCCTGCGCGTGCGTGTGGGGACGGGTGATAGGGCACGAGCCCGCCCATCGAGGTGCCTGCGTCACAAGGTATTGCCTCGTGGTGCGTCACCTCCTCAGAGCTTCTGGCTGCGTCCAGAGGACTTTTGGCTCCGGCTGCTGCAGGTCGGCGATGGCGTCTATTCTCTCCGCAGAATTGCTTCTGTTTGGTCGTGACGCTTGAGCGTGTATACTGTAGCGTCATGCACAAACGCAATTGTAACGAACGGCCGCGTGGCATAGGCGATGCTTAGGCACCACGCGTTAGCCTTTGTTTAAGAGCAGATGTGACGTCGGCGGGAAACCCTAGGAGGCAGCGTGGTGGGGGGAAGGGTGAGCGTCAGCCCTGGCGAGCGGCGGAACGCTCTCTTGGTTACGGGACGCGGTACGGCACGGAACGGAAGGTCTGGGTGCGCGCGGGCCGCGAGCTATGCAAGAGCCGGCAATGTGTTGCCGTACAGAGGCTGACTCGAGGACGAGTCGTAGGTGGGTTGCGGCGCTTCACGCCATCTAATGCTTGAGATTAGTGCGTAGTGGTGTGGTAGCCGTAACGGGAAATTACTCCGTGTAGGGATATTAGTAATTACGTTATTTTGTAAAAAGGTGGTGGACTGACCCACACTCGTCTGTGTTATTATTGCAACTGCATGACGCCACAATACACACATTCAAGCGGGGCTAACAAACTGGGCTCGGGCCCGATTAAAAAATTGTCCCAGCCGCGTTGTTCCCGCAAGCTGTTCTACTGTGAGAGGTTTGCGGCGGGGACAGATTTATAACCGGCGCGAACCAGATTTGCATGCCCCGCTTGAAGGTGAATGCCTACGTCATGCTCGGATTCTCGCTGTGTGATGTGACTAATAAAGGTACCATCAGTTCGCAAAACAAACTCGACCGCTTAAGTCAATCGGAATCCCCTGTAGGAACAATGTAGCATTGATACTGTGGTTACAGATTTAAGAGTACAACATGATATGAAACTGTCGATGTATATAACACTTAACGTAAACTACTTAGTTTATAATAATAATTTAGGAATAATTGAAAAGAAAAACTGGAAAGTGTGTACCAAAGACCTACACTTATTTTCAGATGGCGAAAATCATTCATCAAAAACTTTTCAGTTTATTAAATTACTTAGGGACTAAAACCGCATCACTCTTGTATTGCTACCACATCGTGGTATTGTAAATAAGGAAGATAAGTGTGGATGAATGCTTAATGCTACGGGAATGCGATGAGGGAGATTAAGAAGTACGGAGTAGTACACGTAAGGAAACTTGGAATAAAGAAATAATGTGATTAATTGCAACAAATATCTCTGCAGCAGTCGCGATTGCAAAAATTCATCGTATTGATCTGAAATTACTTATCGTAAACTTTCAATGGCAAATTATGTGGCAAAATCTTATGATTATAGACATCTAATTTCTACAGAAAATTCTTATCCAATTCATATAATAATAGAAGCTATGACTTGTTCCCCTCTCGGCCTGCCTCTTAAAAGAAATTTCCGGTTTGTGATGGTATGAGGAAAATTTGTTAATTGAAAACACCATAAGTTACCAAGTTAAGAATGAAGACATAATACCGCACCTCCAGTTAATTGAAATGCTAATGGCGGAAAAGCCTGGCATCGCCATTCTCCTCGCGACCGTTCTCCGCTTGTAAAGAAAGTATAAGTCTGTCATGACTAATAAAGAGAAGAGACAATACTGTTGTTTAGTACGTCTAGTAATAAGCATTGCTAAGGTAATATTGATGAGGAGTGACTGGTCCCTAATGATTAAACGCTAATAGTATCCAGTGTCGACAAGAAATGGCTACTCGAGAATATATAACTTATGTTTGAGAAAGTATCTTCGGTTTCATTGTTTTAAATTTATAATACATTATATTGGGCCAACTTTTTAAGTAGTAATATTCATTTATTATTTTTACATTTAAACCTTGACAATTGTTAACTGTTTTTAAATAAATCATAACTCTTATTCTTCTATGATGGTTTTCTAATTAATGTTTAAATAAGAAATTGCTGTATGTAATTGATCCTGGATGCAGGACCCATCTCTTAATGATTTTCGTAGTTCTTTGGCAATCCTTAGAGGGAATATTGACATCATCCTCTGTTTCCTCCCGATCAGTGGTATTTAGGGATGAATCGGAAACATCATAAACAAAATCAACCACAATCACCATGTCACTTTATCTTTTACTTCGTTTATTCTGATTCCTATGTCAATGCCCTTCATTCTTTCCTGAGATGCAGTTGAATTGATGAGCGCATGTTGAGGAAATAATAAATGATGATGGAGCAATGGTGGAATGAATAGCAGGAGATATGCGAGATAACCTACCTACCGGCAGAGGCATCTCGTGGCAACAATTACGGTTACTGCAGTCTCTCTGACCAGTAGGTCTTAGAGTTCGCCGCGACTCGTCGATGGCGGATTTTCGACACTCCGGTTAGTAGCTGCGTCGAAATCAGTCGATGTTTGGAAGATATTTGTTGCGGTAGGCTGCTCTGATCGATAGTTTCCTAAGCTTCGATCAGCGTTGCTACCACCAACGAGCACTCCAATTTTATTTGTCTGGATTCCTAAGTCAACGTTAAATTTAGGTAAATTTTAAACAATTAATTTCTTAGAATTGGGTTGAATTTTTTCTTGAAATTTTCTCTTCGTACGTGCCACAGAACGAAAAACAATTGGCGCTAGACACATTTTCGAAGATCACACTGGATTTTCACACTGGAGTGCCACTATTGCAACGACAAAAGAAGGGAAGTCTCTGCATTAGCTTACATCCCTTACATATCGCACAGTGGGCAGAATCATTACTTAACTGCTCCTACCGCCGAGGGTCAACCACCCCCGCCAGTTCCCGTCCCCCGGCGCTGTCCGGGATTCGACGCCCAGACACCAGGCGCGCGCGTTGCGACAGTGCAAAGGAATGCGCCCGCGAGGCGCGCGCGGAGCCCCGTCCGGGCCGGGACGGGCTGCCGGGCTGGGCCGCCGGGCGGCAGATGCGCCCGTCATGCTGATGCAGACAAAAGCGCCTCTCGATGCGCGCAGACGGGGAAGATCTGCCCCGCCCCGCCCCGCCCCTCCCCTCCCCGCGCCGCCCCGCCTCGCCCCGCCTCGCCCCACCCTTCTCCTCCCCTCCCGCCCCGCCCATCCCCTCCCCTCCCGCCCCGCCCATCCCCTCCCTCCCCCCCCCCGCCCCTCCCCGCCCCGCCCATCTCCTCTCCTCCCCGCCCCGCCCATCTCCTCCCCTCCCCGCCCCTTCCCGCCTCTCCCGTCCGCGCCCCACCCCTCCCCTCCTCTCCCCGCCCCGCCCCGCGGGCGCGTGGCCCAGGGAAGCAAGGTCGCCGCGACACATTGCCCTCTCCGGGCCGCAAGAGCAATGTTCTTTATTACTACAGATAACCCGTCACAAACGAACGGGTGAAATAAAGTTCCTGTACTAATAATTAGGGAGAGGTTTTTTATGACCTAAAAGTCTCGAAATATGCTTTTAACACTATGCATTTATGACCTAAAAATTCTGAAAAATGCAATTCGATGTGCAATTAAAATAGAACAATATTTCATCGTCTTTTGTAAACCTTTGTAGATAAAACTTCAGGAAAAGCATGCCTGGAATGAAAATTATTGAACAAACATCTACACAATCTACCTTAATTTTCGGGAGAAATAATGAAGTAAATATTCACCTTACTGAATATACATAGTGAGTTGTTGCCTTTCGGCTGACTGACTTTAAAAATATGATCTCAATAAAAGTTCTCCGTTTGCACAAATATTTTATTATCTTTAGAAAAGAAATAACGCAATAGCGTTAACATTAACGTCAACCTATTTTCGTCTTACGGTTTCACTTCATTTTTTAACACTCACAAATAAATAGATTCCATGAAAAGATGTAACGTCTTAAGTCTCTATTTTAACAAAATATGCGCCTATAATGACATGAAGTAGTACCAACAGAAAAAATCGGCCAAATATGCCCATATAGGCACTAACATGTTAATCTATAAAGTTAATCCTATTCTAACCCAGTGTCACGAAATTTTACTTCCCTTTGCCCTGAAGCAACTGTGAAAAATATGCAAAATCATACAAATCCGCTCCGCACTAATAATTTATGGTAATGTATAGTAACGCGCAATTTAATTTCTTTAACACATATTTTCAAGGAGACTGTGAAGGGGCGAACATAAAAATTGGGCTCATTGCGATTGTTGTTTCGAGTTACCACGTGGACTGGATGGACCAGTGTAGTTCATCTGGTATTGGTTTAGAAACGTTGCATTCTAAATGGCCCAGAGCCTCCATACAAAATCAAAGGAAATCAATTTAAGGAAGCCTTCTTGGTGTTGCTGTAGGTTACTAATTCTATTTATGCGAATCCCTCAAACTTCGAAACAAAATTGTTCGTCATGAAACTACAGATTTGTGCCCTTAGATTTCGTTCCAATGGTACCACATTTGATAGTGTCGGTTTTAATTTTTCATTACACAGAGGAACGTTCTATCGAAAAAATCTTTTCTGACAGAATATCTATAAACCTTAAGTAATAATATTTTTAAAAATCCCAAATTTCTATTTTGCTGCAGTTGCACAAAGTACAATTCCGGAGACGCAGAGAATTATGTTATAGATTCATTATGACCCGCAGTCTGTAGCATTTCAAGCTTTAAATGTGAAGAATGGTTTTGTGGATGAGGAATGGTAATTTTTAATGAGGATCGAGCAATTCTGGCAATAGCTACAGTGGAAACTGAGCACACGGAGAAAACCTGCCGCGAGGCCGGTTTGTCCACCACAATTTCCATACGGATAGATCGAGATTTGAACCTCGGTATCCAGAGGTGGAAAGCGAGCGGTTTAATCACCACTCACCAGTATTATGTGTAGAAATAACTATATGGATGTGGTATCTTTATTAAGGATAGAAACTAGTTACTAAGTCATATCTGATTTGCACAAATTATTTCAATTGGTTGGTGATTAGGATGTTCGGAAATGAAGTAATGAAATGATTTACCATTTGGACTGTATAGATGTGTATAAACAACCTGTAACAAGTATTGTACTCCAGCCTCCGGGTCAATGACCCCCATTTCGATCAGGTTTTTCGTCCAGTTGCCCTGATCCATTGAGCAAATGCTGAGATGGCCCCTTGTTTTGCTTTTGGACATAAATGTAACTTCATTTTCTGTGCACGGCTTCTAGAATTCAGTGGGAAATACAATTATTCAAATTACCTTTTGCATGTTGTCGCGGCAGGAAGTATTATTCCGAAGGACAACATGGATAAGAGCCAAAATGTATTGCCGTTTAACCTTGTAAATAGATTTTATTACATGAGAGCTCTCTATTTTTTTTATTGAAGTAGTATATGACTTACTGTTGGGATCACAGAATTCTGAAAATGTGCACACATTTCACTTTTTCCCATATCACGTCATACGCAGCTTTAACTGTTTTTTTTTTTTACTAAAATAAATAAATAAAAGTACCTCGTGGAAAATGGAGCACCCCGAAAAAACATGCGGCGAACTCTTTGTCCACAATGAATTCCAACTCCATCGACTGGTAACTGAACCCCGCTGTCCGGCTGTGGAACGAGAGGCCGCCGACCACTGCACCGCCGGTCGCCCTTGCATCAGCATGACCACTGCATGTTCGATATTCGTGTGATGGCGTATGAATCACGTCTGCGCGGCCGTCGTCGCCGGACAGCGTTGCAGCGTCACGAAGACAAAAGGAAGCGGGTAGCCGGGAGCGCGTCAGCCGCGGCGGTGCGCTCCTGTTGCTGCGTCAGGCGCTCAAAGCAGCTTCTTATTCTTAGTCTTCCCCGCGCCGCTGACCCGCCTGACCGCGGTGCCACCCCGGAGGCCTTCGCCGGTTCATTGACTCGTCTCCCTCGAACGGTGCGAATCAAAGCGCCGGCTTGTCACTCCTACAAGCCGTCTTCCGGCAATGCAACACGCGGTCAAAGGCGCTTCTTAATCACACTTCCCGGCCGACGGCCATTGTCACGCCTGCCTTAGGGAAGTCCTTCTCGCGCTGAGATAGCACATTTCGTTTCAGCAACTGCCTTAGTTCTGTTTCATATTGAATTATGGCGTTCTGTGCCGTTAAATTCTAGCCAACTGTCCACGCCTTGGTCGACAAACTTCACCAATTTATACATGAATCACTTAATAAAATCGAATGCTGAACTGTGGTACTAAAGGAGTTCTTTACATACCTTTATTATCACGCGAAATAAAATTTGTTTTCCTTAGAAGGTATCTTACACCAGAATATCCTTCTTTTCATATATACATCATTAGTTTTTATTTACACCTGAATACTCGAACCCGAAAAGGGGTTATGTGGTTTGCTTGGACCATACAAGTTTGTTCGCATCCACCCAGTGCTCAAGATACTTTCGAGTGGGTTAAGTCAGAATTGCTCCGTAATACCCCCGGGAATAAACTATCACCAAAGAAGGTACATGATTTCTACAATCAATAATTACATAAATTAATGAGTTGTAAATATTATTAATATAACAGTTACAGTTAAAATTATATTCTCAAGGTGAATTCGAAAATATTAAAATGTATTAATATTAATAAATTTTTTAACTAGGGAGCAAGTATTGAAGATGGAAATATTTAAAATTAATGAAAATATAATGAAATAGATTGGTGAAAAAAAAGCTAATACACAGTATCAATTCACAACATTTTATCATTTATGAATATGGAGAAAGATTTTAGCAAAAATAAAATGTTAATAAAGAAAAATGGAATGTTAAACTAAAGTGGAAAAAAGGAATTTAAAAAAAAAAAAAACCAAAAAAAAGGTTGGGGTTGAATTTATTGCAAGAAGAAAACGATTCAATACTAGATAGAAATCGGAAGGCCGGCTGTTTCAGTCAATCGTAATCGGCCCCAGGCGTATATAATTCCGAGCGCTGACCACTCCAGCGCAGACCAGCTCTGAAGAGGACCGCGATATGTCAGTCGAGACGTCGGCAACACAGCCTTCGACGCTGCGTCGCCCGGTCAGCCACGATCATTTACATGACTCTGACTGCGGAAGCCTACGACTTCTCTTAATTAAAAGTTAAGCTTCATCCGAAAACTATGAGACTATTTGAAAGTTTGTCACTGAGTTGCAGAGCACTGATTTGCAGAGCAGGACTCTGTACGTCTGAAATATGGTTTGTAGCTAAACCAACGTACGCATACACATGAGTAGGAAAGCACCAACTCCCTTGTTCAATTGTGTAAGCCTAATCTCTCGCTGTTTTTCTTTGTCCTCTATTTTTTCTTCAAACACAAAAACATTTTCCACTTGCAGAAATTACTGGTGGTGTAGGCATTTCAGCATTGAATTCTGTGACTACAATATTTTTATAGCAAGGACGTACTCCTATTGTGGTGCATTAAAACACACACAATTTTTTATGAACTTTTGAGAAATGTCTGTTAGTTCATCCACTTACTGGCGCTGTCTCGTAATGGGATCTCATAATTTTTTCACGTGTGGTAGTCAACTTCAAAGTCTGGTCCTATAGGGAAAACTGCGGGACCAAGTTTTGTGGTGTATTTAGGTGACAAAAGTTGGAGATTACTTCCTTCACTTCTTAGACCGTGATTTCGAAGAACTTTGGTTTTGTCGAGCTTTGCATTCCGTTCTTGTTATATCATCGGTATTTTATCCCTACTGGAGAGGTTTCACGAATACTATTACTTTATATTTGTAACTAATTTAGTCATGACTGGTTATATTTGTAATCATCAGCGTAACCGAGATTTGTGTTAGGAATTCGCGTAAGACTTTTTTATAGGATTTTTAATGAAATGAGTTGCTCCGTAAGAATAAGGATGTGTTAGATAAGACATTATTCAATACTCTGATAATCTACAGCAACTGTATTTAGACAGTAAGGATGAACAATTAATTACTTTTTTTAAGAAGGAGATCTGTCGTTATCTGTAAATATTCAAAGCAGTTGGATGCCCGCCTGTGAATTAAGAGGTGATCTAATGATGAGAGATGATTGTGACATTTCGGAAGAATCCCAGAATTCGCCTGTATGACCGAGGGAAATCACCAAAACCCCAGTCAGGATAGCCGGCCCGGGGATCGAACACGGACCTCCCGACTGCCAAGTCAGCGCGTTAGACCCTGGGCCGCTTCGTTCGGTTTCTATCCATACTTCCGTTTTAAAAAATTGCGGATTCGGTGGTATAACGGTCAGCGTACCGGACTATTGTACCCGAGTTTGCGGGTTCAAACCCGATCGAAGCCGTGGATTTTTAAGGGCGAAAAAATCCCTCGTACGCCTTCCTTCAGAGGGGAAGTAAAGCCGGCTGTCCCATGTAGTTGATTTACTGCATGTAAAAGATCCTCAAACCTAAAAGAAGCCTCTAAGCAAAATTGAGATCCGCCAGTTTCGTCGCCCAAGATAATACCGCCTTTCTCCGCTAGGTGGTGAAAGGAGCTTATCAAAATTTGCGTGGTTAGACGGAAGAGCGGGCCTGATGGCCCGAGTCTCGCCACGTAAAATAAGGCATTAAGTAAACTAAACTAAAAAGAAAACGTCTCCCATTATGGCGAAGATTAGGATATTAAATTTTATTTTTCAAAATGCAGTATTTCTAATAAAACGGTTCATATTAGAATTCATTCGCTGTTTTCTGAATCTTCTAGCATATCTTTACTTAAAGTTAAATGTAAATGTTCTGCGCTTAAAATATTTTAATAAAATGTACATAGATATTTGCAAGGTACTACTATTTGTCCCACGTACCAATTGTTTTTACACATAGATTTTTGTGTATGCGAATGAATAATAAGTGTCCACTTACATTCCCAGAAAAGATAGGACAAAGAGCACGTCTTATTCCTGAATCTTGCCTCGTCATCGTGAACAGATGTCGCTTGCCACTTGAACTGTGAATTTGTTGGTGGTGAGAACTCCGCACCTACTTGTGGTTGGTATTGTTCTACGACAATGCAGCGTCACATATTGCTACGTAATGATGAATATGATTTAAAAAGTAGTTCAGCTTCGAAAAAGAGTATACACCTTAATGAAAACAAACAAAAATGAATTAGGAAATGGTTCTGGTGACAGCTTGTCTGTCCGTGTTTCTACATGTCTGTGTGTGTTTCTGCTTGTCTGTCTACTAGTTGGTACTGTGCATTTTCGTACTTATTTGCCTGTCGGTTGGCGGTCACTGCCAGTCTCCTTACCTACTTACCTCCCAGCCTTTCTTTTTATTTTCTGACTCCCTTTCTCCCCTTCGCTCCTTATTTTTATTCCTAAGCAACGTCTGAATCTCGTAAGTCCGTTCGCGAGGAGGTTATTCGGACACGCCTTCGGATCAGTCACTGCCATTTTTCCCACGGATATCTTCTCCGCGGTGACCTACCCCCTACTTGCGATAATTGCGAGACGGATCTTACCGTGGAGCAGGCTCTCCTGTACTGTTCTCAGCTAAGAGATAGCCGCCACCGGCATCACTCTCTAGCAGAGATACTAGGAAATGAGAGATATTTCTTTCTGCAAGCTTTTTAGCTTTTCACGAGAGACTAGTATCTACAGCCTTATCTCAGACAAGAGGATATTGCCAATTATTTGGCTTTTAGTTGGAGATTTTGAAATGTGTGTCTGGCTCTTTCCTGCCAAACTCTTTTTTTTATAATTGGGCACGTTCATTTTCAGTTTTACTTACATTTTACTTTGCATTAAAAAAAATTAGCAACACTGCGTATTGTTCATAAAATAATTTGACAAGGGCGCCAGTGACATCAGCTGTTGAAGTGTCCTTAAACCTAATAATAATAATGATAATAATGATAATAATGATAATAATGATAATAATGATAATAATGATAATAATGATAATAATGATAATAATAATGATAATGATAATGATAATGATAATGATAATAATAATGATAATGATAAGGATAATGATAATAATGAAAATGATAAAAATAATGATAATAATATAATAATGATAATAATAATAATGATAATAATAATAATGATAATAATAATAATAATAATAATAATAATAATAATAATAATAATAATCGTAAGTCCATCTCGGACAGCACAAGCGCCCTCTGGGCCAGTGCTGCGTTCGCTTGCTTTCGTGGGAAGAGGGCGTCTTCATCCCGTCTGACGACCTGCAGCGGAAGCACTTTCGCCTGCGGATATTGTGTTTCGTAATCTGCGCGCGCATCGGCGACCGCGACGCGTCAGGGAAGAGCAGCGCCGACGCCTTCCCGCCGCCCCCGTCGAAATCATGTCGTCTCCCTGGAAAAGTGGTAGTTGCAAATATAACCCCCGATTTCAACAATTGTATTGTCTGTTTCTAGTTGGAGATTTTGAGAAACGTATCAGATATAGTGACAAAAAACATTTAAGTATAAAATATATCTGTAATGTTAATATTAACAATGTGAGAGATATTTTTAAAAAATATAATAATGCATATGTATTTTTAAAAAATTTAAAATTTTAATCAAAATAGCACATGTTCATGTGATTTAGTGAATTGTGCTCTATCGGTATAAATAATTGATAGAAAACCTTTGGAGTCATTTTCGAGAGAGTCTTGTTTAGGTAGATAATATTATTAGAAAATGGTCAGGATGTTACTCAGAAGCACTAAAAATTACTTGCATATCTTGAAAATTAAAACGGAATTATTGAAACATTTAATATTGAAGAATGTATGGCATTTAGATAGAAATCTAACTTAAATATTAGAAGTTAAGGGCAATTTCCAAACAAAAAAATTTTTTTTTGACATTTCAGAGGTTGCAATGAAAATCCCCGTACTAATAAGTGCATCGTTTTCTAGTCAAGCAAAACATTGAACAAATTTCTAGCCATTTTTATAAAAATAAAAATTGTTATATGGGCACCAAAAATGAATTGTACTAACAGACTTATTACGTGTGTACCAATTAGACCCCCAACAGCTTTTAATGCGCTCGAATTACGCGTAACACCCACAAACATGCCGCCATCCATCAACGAAGACATCAAGATGAAAGCAAGTTCTTTGGCATCCGGGACTCTCAACACGCATTTCATTAGTCCCAAAATATCGATGTCAAATTTTTGGACTCAAATTCAGTACCTCTAAATTCTCCTCTAGACTATGAACAGTGGAGGAAAAGTAAAAATGTAGATTGTAGGAGAACAAATCGAAAAATCAATAGGGTACTTCTTGAATTCAGCATTAAAATGATACTTGAAAGCATGCAAGAGAGGAGATTATGAACATTGATTATTTCGTGTTTCCGGGCGCACCGACTGGAGAGTCCATTTGTCTCGGAAGAGAAGTGCCCGGAAGAAATGTCGGTAGGTGAGGTTCATCCTCGCCTGTTAATATGTGAGATCCGGTGCCGACCTACACGTCAGAGATTATACTGAAAATATTGTTGGAGAAGCGATCGTGTTCATCAGCTTCCCCAATGAGTGTGGCAGCCTCTTTATTTAAAGATTTAAATTTCTCGAAATGATTTTGCTAACAAAGACTATCCCTATCTGCAATATTGTAGTTATAGAAAGACGCCGATAGAATTTTAACTTTTACAATTTTCGAAAATTCAGAAATTCAACTAAAGCCGGACATATGCCATTTTTATGTGTGCTGGGTAAAAATTTAGAGAAAAAATTGTAGCCGTTTTTTAGAAAATTCTTGAAAATGTCATTGAGGCTTTATGTAAAGTATCCTCAAATTCAAAATATCCTTTCCAAATTCAAGGAGCCATATCAGTCATGTGATGGGGAATGTTAGTTTTGTAAAAAGCGTGCCTACAGCCTAACGGCTAGTGTTGTACACGGACGGCAGGACATTTTGACGCAAACCAATTGTTCGGTATCAAGGACCCATGAAGCCTGAATACTGACTACCCAGCGTGTTAAAGAAACTTTATCTATACTACATAAAATGCAAGGAATTAAAAACAACGAAAAAACGAGAAAATGTTGTAAAAATAATCTTTGACACGAAATATGCACAAAAATAATCGAATACACTAACGATGAACAAATTGAATACTTTTCTGAAAGGCAAATACACATTTTTTAAAAAACTACATAGATTTTTTAAATTCAAAACTATAGTCTTTATTTAAATTATGAAAATGTTATAAACCTATGCAGGCAATAGGATATGTAGTTGCGACATTACAACTGACGCGTACATGTAGATTCGAAGTGAAAGGTAGGTGGATTTTCCACACTAATGAAAGAGCTTACGAAAACAACTAAACATTCCAGTTTTCGAATTTCTAATATCATAATAATTATAATCAATATTTACCGAGTGTTCAAGATAGTCAATAAATTGTTTTGAGGAACAAGAATTACAGATCTTTATCTTATTTCTGTACGTTGGTGAATGTTTTAGTTACCTTTCGTTTGAATATTACTATTAATTGAACGTACTACATTTTTTACAAGACATTACTTGTCACTGAGACTAGTCCTAAAGCAGATAAGTCCTTAAAAAGCATCGAGTGAATTAATGTAAACTTTCGCATTCTGTGATTTACATAAGAAGAGTTCTCATTGTATGAAAACGGCGGAATAGAGAGACTGTATGGTATGACGGCGTTAAAGTCCCCTGATGGAGAAGAATGTTCAGACAGGAGACGAAAACTCCCTCATCCTCTAAATTCTTTTTACAGTAATTAAAGGCAGGCGCGGTATTCACGTGTTCTCGGCAAATGAAATAAACGAGACAGCGTTCCAGGAACTCATCCACAACACGTATTAATTAGCGGGCGCGACGTCGCTCCGAGGGTGAATAGGATCATTGTCTGGGCTTCGAGTCCCGGCGGCGCGGGAGAGCCAGGGAGATGGGCTGCCACAGGCATTTCCGGCGCGTGGGGCCGGGGCAGCGCGAGGCCAGCCGGCCGGCCGGCGACCGGGCCAATTAGCGCCCGATGGCATTCCTCTCACTGCCGCCCCGCGCTGCCCCCCCCGCCGCGCCACGTCGCCGCCCCGCACGGAATCTTTCGCCGCCCCCACCCTCACACCAAGCCTACGAGTCTTCCCTCCCTTTCCTTTCTTTGTGTGCAAATCTGGCTCTTGTTAATGACTGATAATAGTTTGGTTTGGTTTTTTCGTGTGTCCGGGCGCGTCAACTGCTTTGGTCATTAGTCCTGTTAGAGTAGTGCATGTTTTTTTCTCGGGAGATGGCGGTGATATTCCCCCGCTGGATGGTGAGATCCGGCGCCGACCTACCGTCGGCTGGTGGGGTTTCCCCCTAACCTGGACTCTCCCACCAACGGGGCATTGCCCCAGCCAGGACAAGCTCTAAGCTCCCGACCGGTCTCCCGGAATATGTGGTAGTGTAGTGCATGTTAGTGTAAGAGGAGAGGATAGGACAAAGAAGAGGAAGGAAAGGTCGCGCTTGGTCCGTGGCCCGTTCGATAGGATACTGCTCCGGCATTCGCCTGGTGTTGATCGGAGAAACCACGGAAAACTACCGATCAGAGCAGCCGACCGCTAGAATTCTCCTCCAGGCAGCGACTGAATTCGACCTAGCTGAAAAGCTAGTGTCGAAAATCCTGCCGCCGTCAGGACTCTAACCTAGGACCTCCCGGTCAGAGGCGCTGCTGTGGCATCAGTTGATGCACTGAGCCACCGCTCCCGGTACTGATAATAGTATTACGAAGAGGATGAAATTTCAGGGCATGTTGACACATCTTCAGACCATTGGCATTGTATATGGTGGACTGCGCTTTTTACTTAAGCCAAATGTCCCAAACATGTGACACTAATACTGTTGGTGCTGAACAAAAACTCATTTTAAATTGTACCAGAGTATATTCAGTCAAGGAATTGCTGTAAGTACTGCACTGTATTGACCACCATAGGACAGACTAGTATATATGACAATTACGTTAAACTTGCTGCGGTGGATCAGAGCATAAACTCATTTCACTGCCGTTTTTGTGAGCGGGAGGACCTAGAGTGGTCTGTGGTATCTCCGATCAATGTCAGGCGAGTTCCGGAGTAGTACTCTAACAAACGGCCGCTGACCGTGTGCAATCTTTCCTTCCTCTTCCTTTTCCTATCCCCCTCTTTTTATTCCCCTCTGTCTGTCTGTCTGTCTGTCTGTCTGTCTGTCTGTCTGTCTGCCTGTCTGCCTGTCTGCCTGTCTGCCTGTCTGCCTGTCTGCCTGTCTGCCTGTCTGCCTGTCTGCCTGTCTGCCTGTCTGCCTGTCTGCCTGTCTGCCTGTCTGCCTGTCTGTCTGTCTGTCTGTCTGTCTGTCTGTCTGTCTGTCTGTCTCTCTCTCTCTCTCTCTCTCTCTCTCTCTCTCTCTCTCTCTCTCACACACACACACACACACACACACACATTACCACATTTCATGTCTTGTCCCCTCAGGGTAGATACTCCCACTGGAGACCTCAATCGTTATTGTATGCGAGAATGTATGGGAGAATAGAACAATTACGGGAAGAAAAAAGTTACAGAAAGTATGTTTGTGAAATCATGCATTGCTCTTTAGTGTGGTTTAAATTTATCCTTTGGGAATCTAGATTTGAATCTTCGATGTTGGTTATAGGTTTCTCCTAGCTTGAATATGGAAGTTGCAGGGGAGAATGATAATAAAAGAAACAAATTATTTGATTGGCAACTGATATAATCATCAATCGTGTGAAGAAGAAACACTCTGTGGAGTTGCTTGTTTGACACGTACGAGTACCAATGCCCTTTGACGGCGGTGCGAAGGATTTTATTTAGGAATGTTTAGAGAGTTTTACGTAGTGAAGGTGCAGCTTCTCGTATGATCGGAAATGCATGTGTAATTATGGGACGAATGGCAGTTTTTAAGAAATTGATTAAGATTGTATCAAGATTGTTTGGTTTTGTTTTCTTTTGTTTAGAAAGATATCTTCTTTACAATAATGAAACATCGATCTTTTGGATCGTGCCTCATTAGAGATTGAGAAATGTTCTGAATCAGTTTGGCTCATTTCAATTTTTTAGGAGCACATGCATCGACGTTTCGGGACTTTTCGCTATACATCAACATAAATTTCGTTCATATTTTCGTATTCTTTGTACTTTTTCCCAGCCGCGTAAACATTATTACAAAAATTGTGTCTAGCTATTTCCGCTGTCTGTAGTTGAATTGACAAATGACAGATATACTATAAATATGTCTGTAGTTGAATACATAAATACGGATATATTATGATTTGATTAGTTTAAATTATTTATCTCATCACACTATTAAACATTCTTTCGGTGTAATGGAGAAACATAGATTGGGACTTCGTTTAAAAATTAAAAATAGCTGTACCCATACGAAAACGTCGCATTTTGGTGGAACCCAACTTTGAACGGCCAGTCTCTGAAATGTAAGTGTTTGAACTCCCGGTACTGTGCGAGTGTAACTACTCTTAATATTACTAAGCACTGAGATTAAATTTCACAGAATATCAAATTTCTTTAATTTTATGGTAAAATAATTTGTTTTTTCTTTCAATTTCATTTGACATAGATTGCGGGTTTGAGCAATTTTTTGACCATTCGTGCTATGGATTGAGTGTATCCGAAAACAAAAGATCTCCAAGAATGTTACAGAAAGTTAAAAAGTCCATTTTGTAGAATACTGCTTAAGAGAAAATCCGAGTCCAAAATGCCCATGGCTCTCCCTGCGTCTGGCCCATTTATTTTTTCATGTCTCCGTATCATCCATCTGTTCCCGCAGCTGTCTACCTCTCCCTCGTCATTTTCACCTCAACTCATCCTACATGTTTCTTATCTATCCCTCCAAACCTCGGGTCCCCACAGAACTCACGAAACCTCGCAAACTTGTGTCCCTTCGGGGACCCGCAAAACCTGGTTTTAACGGCCTAGTGCACATCGTTTAAAGAATTTTGCGCATTTAATGTAAATTGCAATAATCTGTTCTGTAGATCATAATCTACAATTTTTTTCGCCTTATAACTTTTACATGCGCATCTAGAATATACTAGCTCTTGCACACTTATCGGGTTTGATTTAATAGTTTTTTATAGCTTTTCAAAAATCTTCATCTATCCTTAGCGCAGAGAGAATTCTTTAAAACATTTACAAAAATAATAAAATTGGTTTCTTCACCAATGTATATCAAAATTAAAATTATTTTGTTCTTGTCTGAGGAGTTAACGTACATATAATGTTACCATCAGCATTCATTTCAACGCCTTTCTTCTCTTCGTAGGCATGTAGTGTACCAATATTCCCTAAGAAAACGTGTATAAAAATGTCCTTTTTGAACCTCACAATCAAATCCCAAATTACACGAAGATAACTCTAAGAAAAACAATTTGCCTTTCAAAACTCTGAAAAAAAAATAGCAGGATAAAGAAACCTCGTCAGTGAAGAAGCATAAGTTGTAGAAGGGACAAAACTGACCGTTGCATTCACACGACTCGTCTACTGCAGATTTGCGCCTCGTACCATGGTGCACGGGAATCTGCCAAGTCATTTCGCAACTGGGCCTGTAAAAGAACGACGCGAAGGAAATGAGAGGGTCGCGGAGTTAAATCTCACGTTAATGGGCGGATTCTGCTGCTCGCGTGAATACACGACGCTTGGGGTTTCCGCTGGTGTGGCTCAACCCATTACTGCACCGCGCCTCGGTCATCTTTTGTTCTGGTGGAAATTGTTTCGTTGGTGCGCGCTGTGGAATAAAAATAAACGCTGTTACCAGTCGCAATGGACGAGATGCATTTAAGATCGGTGCTCAAAATTTTGCGATAATATGAACGGTTAATTCTTTGATTCCGGTGAATAAGCTGATAAGTCATGAAAACTTAATTTTGCAGTAGAGCAAAAATTAACTTTCAATTGAAGTAAATCAGGGATTAACGATGTTCAAACGAAGATGATATTCAAACGAAAGTATTTGTGTGTAGGTTTCGTTTCAATCCCTGATTTACAGCATTGGTTAAAAGTTACTTTTTGCCCTTCTGTAAAAATAAGTTTTCATGACTTACTAGTTTATTCACTGAGGTCAAAGAATTATAGACTATCAATCTCCCCAAATATGAGCAAATTCTAATCCTGCTTTCTTTACTTGAATACAAAAATGTTTATCGTCGGTTTTTGGCACACCCAATCCTTCCACTATTAATCCACTTAAGTTTCTGATTTTACGCACAAGTTATATTTCTATTGACAGCGTTGCATGAGCGCACTTGCGCTCACTTTCATTGTATTTCTGAGGAAGTTGAAATATCCCCAATTTTTGAATACGAGCGTCCAAGCCTCAGCACAATGGATTTAAGTGGCAAGTTAGTGCTGCGCCCAAGTAGTGTTTTTGCAACGCTGTCGGTGAAATGCTCCCATGAAAATAAGGAAGGGGATGTCATGTGCTGCACAATATTAATCCCAAGGCGAGAAGAGTTGCTTCGAAAATATGATCATTGGATTATCAATCAAAATTGTATGCATGCAAAATATATCAACTAGTTGAGAAAATGCAAGAATGAACTGCAAGAATATTATTAACACTTGTGTAATAATGAATTATTGTGTTTTACATTCTTTCAGTTTGTGAGCTTTGCTTGAACCTTATGAGGGGCTTTTGGCATTTACGCTTTTGACGGATATGCAAGAATACTGAGTGTAAATCTTTCTCTCGGAAGGTCTTCTACGGTCTATTGATTTCGTCGTAATTATCTATCGGTTAATTCGCATTTTTATCAGAATTTTTATGTTTTTTAAATGTCAATACACATTATGTCAACATACATTCGTTCCTTGAATACGCAATTAATGTGAGTTGAATTAAAGAGAAAACTATTTATTTCATTATATTGTTTACTAGTATGTTGATTGTTAGTAAAATTCTGTCGATTTTCAGTGTCATAAATTTTAAGACAATCAGTTAAGTTATTTAAAAATAATCAGCAAATTGTATTTTATGTACTTTTAAAGAAATACAAAACTAGTTATTTCTATAAAATTACTTAAAATATAATTTACTGATTATTTTTTAAATAATTCAACTGATTGTCTTAAAATGTAAGATACTGAAAATGGACAGAATTATTCATTTGGCTCATTAGGCTGCTCCAACCGTGTGAAGCTCCGAACGGCGCCAACCTGTCCGATCAGTGCAGGCGATGGAGCAGGAAGTGGCGGGCAGTGGCGGAAGTTACGTAGGATCCGGCGCCGCTTCCGCGCGAGAGGGTGGCTGGCCAGCTGCTCCGCCTCCGCCACTCGCGCGCGCTCTCTCGGCGGCTGAGTCACCCTCAGCATCTGCAGAAAAGGAGCCGTGCGTTATTTGCATTGTTCAGAAGTCAGGCTTACCATACGGGTTTTACGGTGATCATTAGGGGGCGGATTTTAACGAAACGACATTTTCTTCCCTTTAGAACAATGCCGTTTAGTTTAGAAATTAATTTTATGTTATGGCAAAAGGATATTACCCATTTTTGTAGGTCATTATTTTTCATTTTTTGTCTATTTCGACTAATTAATATTTTTACGTTTTTCCGTCATTTTTAATGAATTGTTTGCTGATTTCATTTATTTTAATGTCATTTTTAATGGTATTTGCTTCGAATAATATTTACGAGATACAAAAAATGTTTTTCATAGAATTACTCAGTAGCCTATTCGATTTGTTTGCTCAGAAATTGTTTTGACAGTCTTTGTAAGTATGTAATTTTTGTGATGTATATCAGTGACATTGTCGGTTCGTCCAAACCAAAAGTTTGTAACAGTCCAAACCAAAAGTTGGCAAGTTGAGTTCACACAAACGAATGGAAGAAGTCTCGATTACGTCAGTAACGTATCCAACAGCTTCAGCTGCCGAACTGGTTTTTAATCATATTTTTTACTTCATTTTTCTTTGTTTTTAAGGCATTTTAAGGCATTTTAAGAGCATTTTTTAAAATCTTTCTGGCAATGGTTTAGGTCATCAAAATCCCCCACCTAGTGATCGTTAGGGAGCGGCTTTCTATGATTTTGCATATTTTTGTCCGTTGCTTCACTGCATACCTTAGTGTAATTTCTTGACATTTGGTTAGAATATGATGTTATGTATATCAATATTTGTGCGTATTTGCCCGATTTTCCCCGTTGGTACATATTCGAGTAATTGTAGGCACATATTTTTTATATTTCGTTAAAATAGACACGTATCTATAAAACTTTGCATCTTTTCATAGAATATATTTATTTCTGAGAGTTCATTGATTCGAAAGAGCATGTCGCAGTTTGCTGTTCTTTTTTTGTTGTTTTTTTCTATAGAAAACGCAAATGTAATATATTTCTTGATAACATATATTTTAAACCAGACAGAAGAACTAAAACAAGACATACAATCTACGAGTACTTCACCAAGGTGAATATTTACTAAACTTGTTTCTCTCGCGAAGTAGGGTAGATTACATTATGTTGACACAAAAAATCTCTTTTCATTACAGGTATGCTTGTCCTGAATTTTGTCAAGAAAGTTTTATAGAGGAAATGAAATATTGTTAATTTTAATTGCCTATTAAAGTGCTTAGTTCATAATTTTTGGGTCATAAATGCGTATTTTTAAAAGCATATTTCAAGATTATTTAGGGCATAAAAATCCTCTCCCTAGTGATCATCATTATGTCTATAAAACTCCTTTAAACCATATTCTCTCTTGAGCAAATAATCCCTGTTGTGGTCATAATTGAACAACCAGTGGATGGATTATGGTAGAGAACGATCATGCAGAGTGAGTGACGAAGGATGATTGATTATAATCAGTCATTATATTATTAATGTATCAATCATTATATAATCAATGGATGGATGATGGTTGGGATGTGTAACATGGAGGTTGGAAAGCCAACCACACCCCAGTTCCGTGCTGAAAAGATCTGTACTTCACGCCAGACTCGAACCCACCGACTTCCCTCAATGTACTCGGTCTGCCCGTGAACAACTAAAGCGTGAGGACTGTACACAGTATTTCCATAAAATTTGTATTCCGCGTTCGATCTCGCTGGCGATGCGACTCAGTGTTGAATTTGAATTTTTTTTTGAGGGATTCTTTACAAGATCCCCGTATACGAGAAACTTTCAATATTTTCTCAACAATGGCTCAAAATGTTTTCTTATATCTTTATCTCGTATTGAGCAAAATACGCATCTAAAACTGGCTCAGGTCCTATTTTCAGTTCAACCTCAAAAACTTCGGAAATTACAAACGTTTTCGGACATTCTCCCACAACATCATAATTGTAGAGAGAAATTTTTTTGTCTTATGAAATATTTTCTTCAAAAATAGATATTTAAATGATGTCTATTTGAAAATATGATCAGTTTTCACGTAATTGTGAATGAAATGGTGTCAGTTTAAAAAAAAACGCAAAGAAGGTTTTCTTAAGAAGACTCCAAATTGTTTCTTAATTTTTTTACTCGAATGGAGTAGTTTGCGCTTAGTAATATAGTGGAGACCCAGCTATTATTGAAATTCCGAAAATGTGGCAAAAAATTCAAATTTCTTTGGATGCGTCGAGAGCGTTTTCCTACGCAAAGCACCGGGGTGGATTGGTAGATAAGAGAGTTCTCACGTTGTTGCAATATTACGTAACCGTTACAATAATACGAGGAGGTGTATTCTGATGTAGCACGATTAGAAAAATGAAGACCATTTTATATTTTCGTTCAATAAATTTCAAGGAAAAACACATTAAGAGTTTCATTTCGATAACTTTGTTTATAAAACATTAGCAATTATAACGGGATCGAATAATAAGGGTAGTTTGCATTGATAGTGCTGCTAAAAATGCAATGTCAAAGTGCAGTGGGAATAAACTTTTTTGCATTTTTTATATTTTTTTCGTTTTTGTGGATAGTATATTAGGGTAATTAGGAATTATCTCCTGATAAAGATAATGTTAGAATAAATGTTTCACAACTGTTTTAAGTAATAAAGAGCCTGCTGATTTTGCGTGTCATGCAATTTATGTTGCTTTTGATAATTATCATTCCATGTCGTCTAATAGGCATTGCAGAGAATATTGGGATACTATGGACATAATTTCCTTACTCATTCCCTCTTTCCATCATGTTCTTGGACGATTAATTGAACTCAGTTGTTAAACTTGTATAACTTCTCAGTTGATCTACAACCTTTTTGCGAGTGAATTTATTTCAGTTTGTGAAATATATTGCAACAGAAACAGACCTAGTGAATGGACGACAAATTTTCTCATCATACTCACATATTTACTGAGACATCTGTGACTAAATGCACGCGTAGTCTGACGTACGTATGTATAATAGAATGGCTAAATGCCAGGTCTTGTAAATGATATCCCCGCCTTAAGTAATAGCTCATCATAGAACTGCTTTCCTTCATTAAGTATTCAAGGATAACTGTTTGAATTATATTTTACATGAAGATTGGCATTTACTAGGATTATTTGCAACAGTTGCTACGTTCACCTTTCTGTAGAACATGGTTAAAATATTTATTACTCTCACATTTTCTCCAAGGTCCTTTCAAACTTTATTTGCTCTCTTCCTCTTAACTCGAATCACTCGCTTCACTGTACACCTGATCAGAGGACAAGTTTATTAGCACAGGCTGAGATGTATCGTTATAAATGTTAAGTTTGCTCAGTTTGTAGTAAAACTGAATGGTTATTCTGACGTTGATATCTATCCGGATCCAAAGGAGCTGGAGAAGAAAGGAAATGAGAAAGAAAACGAGATTTAGTGGAAAAGATATTGTATTAAAATAGATGTGTCATATTTCTAGGTTTGGAAATTTCTAATATTGGAAATTTGTAATTTTTATTTTAACTTGGTAGAATTCGGTCTATTAACGGCTACGAAATAAGGAAATTTAGGTGGAATGCCATTGTCCCATCAACCAAAACACTACACACTACATTTTTTTACTTCAAGAAGAGTGAATATGTCCGAAAAATAATAACGAGGGTTTCCATAAAAAAATATAACGAGAGAATAAAGGAAACAAGTCTTCAACCCGTGCACACGTACCAATGCACTCTCTCACCCTCGCGAATACATATTACATGTATGAGTAGTCGCCCATTCAACTCTAGAGCGCTAATCTATTTCCTGGTTCTCGTACTTGTCTTGACATATCGACCGCACCTCGTCAATAATGGCACGCCCTGACATGATCGGCTCGCTTTGACCCGCCCTGACGTATGTCACGTGCGATTTACCTGCATATTATTACATATGTGCTAAATTAGGATGAAATGTACATGATACATTTTAAAAGGAAAGAAAATTTTGACAACAAAGAAACCACAAAACGATATGAAAATGTTTCTCTCAAAATTAAACTGAAACCACAACAATAAGTGTTGAATTTAAATATTCTGCAAAGAAATAACTTTCGCTGTATGATTAGATACTAGCAAAAATATTCATCATCGTTAAAGTTCCTTAATGTACACTCTGATTTTTTTTTTCAAGTAATGGAGATAAATTTATCAGTAGATTTTCATTTCATGTACGTTATAAGATAAGAAAATGTCTTTTTTCTTTCTGAAAACATGTCTTTATTAGTTAAGGATTATCATGTTCCGTGGACGTGACATGGAAAATTAGGATATAACAATTTATTTATCATTTATTTATTGAAAACGTGCGTTATTGGAATACGTTTGGAAAAAGCGAAAAATCCACCACTCTTCTTTAATATAAGCAGCTTGGTCACTCCCTGGAAAACGTGGAAAACGGAAGAAATCAGAGAATTTCATTGCTCTGGAAAATTTGGGAAAGATCAGGGATTTCATGGAAGAATCGTTAGAAACCAGAGAAAATGTTGAGATGCTTATAAAACTAGATATTATTTATAAAAAGTAGTACAGCATTGTTTTTTGTTGAATTTCTATTTTTTAAATTTTTTAAAAAATTGTACTGTATCTCTGCGAAATCAGAGAGCTGACAAATTAGTTTCATGCTCGCTTTAATATTTTCTTTTAATAGAGCGAATTAATTAAATCTTATCGTGTCAAGAACAGGGAAAAGAAAGGAATATTTGCCTTGAAAGACTCCTGGAATAAATTATTCCGGATGCTTCCTTCGAGTACTCTTTGAATTTAGGTTCGCTTCTGTAAGAACACACTTTAAATTATATCGGTCATTTTGCTTATATTTTACGTAATCTATTACGATAACGAGATGCAATAATATTACCATCGTCAAAGATTGATATTGGAAACTGAAGGTTATATAATAGCCTTTTATTTATGTATTTTAATAAATAAACTGCATCGAAGTAGTCAGAACTTTGGTTCGTTGCTCTGATCAGTCGTTTCGAAGGTTACTCCAATAAATTTCCGACGTCTGAAGTAAATTAACCCTTTTTTCGGCATAATGACTAGTGAAAAAGAAAACCTGGGTACAATTGACTACAATAGAAATAAATTCTGAATGTGTTGTAGTAGAATAGAATGACAACTGAACTGATCTCGTGGTAAATTAAAAAGTGGCTCTAATTTACTGTTGTAGAGGCATGTAGGTGATATAAAAATATTATACTACCTATAGTAAATACTGTAGTACCTACCCTTGTGATAACAAATTCATGGGCAGAGTCGATCGACTGAATGACAACACATCTAATTACAGATTATCCTTGCAATCCCAAAAAGGTGGTGGTATAATAACTAAATTTTCATGTTTTCACTGATTTTATGATGTAAGTTATAAATTAAATAGTTTTGAACTTTTTGTGCAAATTAGTTATTTATCCACCAAGGGCGTAACAATGGTTCAAATGATCGAGCGGCGACAAACTGCCTGAGGATCTATGGCCCTCCTTGACTCGGTTTGTCTTTTCATATTTCCCTCCCATAGTTCCCTTTTATAATTCCCTTTCATTATTCCCTCCGTAAGAAAACATGTAACACCATTCAACAGTTTTCATATTTCCCTATTAATCACGAACCTCTCAATCCATGTATGTTATGCTGTGTATATCGAGCTCCGAATTGAAGGTAATAACAAGTTATCAGTAAAAAATAAATACATTTAATATTCTTGAGTCATTTGTCTATAACAAACGCAATCGAGTAAAAATCTAAAAATATTTCTAGAGGTATCGAACGGGAGAAATTTGAATGATCCCATTCGGTCCTGGTATTTTACAAGGTTTTTTTTAACCAAAATGTAGTAAGAATTTTTACATTCTTCTATAATTACTAAAGCTGTATCAATATTTGAAAACATATTTTGGGCACAAGATTTCAAAATGAAAAACATGGACAAAAGAAGGTTAACCATACCACGTCAATCCTTTCTTGTTTGAAACAATTTAAAACGTAATGCGCCACGTTTAACCTTATCATTTGCTGTTCATCGGGATTCGGAATTATTTTGAGTTTGACCAGGTCTCAAAATGACAATTTCATTTATTCTGTTCTATTAACTGTAATTAATCCTGAAATAAAAGCACAGGGTTCCAGAATAAATGTTATAGTATTCAAGGGCATGTAGAGGTGGCGAAGTTGATCATTTATTGCCCATGGCACTGTGATTGAAAACTTCACATAAAGCAGTTACACATGTGACATTGCCTCTTGCTCCTTAGGGAACTTGTCAAGCACTGGTTTTCGGCAAGTAAACGAAATCTCTCCGACTGCAACAAAATGTGAACTGCTGAATACTAGTGCATGAGAAGTTGTGAAGGATCAAGAGGAAATGTCACAATTGGAATGCGTTCTATGAAACTTCCAATAACATGTTCGTTGATAATAAAAGATTAACTTCGTCTCCTCTTCAGGCCTGAAACATTTGTTGTCAGAGACATTGTATATCATAGATTGATTTTGTAGGTTTTTATTACTAGGGGGCGGATTTTAAAGACTTCAAACATCGCCATAAATAATCAATAAAATTCTCTTAAACTGTTTTTGAAATGCCCTAAAAGCAAAGGTAAAGACGTTCAAAATTTGATCAAAACAGTTTGGATGAACAACTCAAGCTGTTGCATATATTAGTGATGTTATCGAGGCTTCTTCCTTTCGTTCAAATGAACTAGTCTTGCAAACGTTAGATTTGAACTGGGCCAGGAAATCTTTGTACTGACAACGGCTGTCATTACTATAACTGAGCGAAGAAAACGAATAGGCTACTCAGGAATTCTGTGAAGAACATTTGTTGCAGCTCGTAAATATTACCGAAGCAAGTATTATTACAATGATATTAAAATCGATTAAATCCGCGAAAATGCTTTAAAAGTGACGAGAAAAGGTAAAAAATGACATATTAGTCGAAATAGACGAAATAATACAAAAGCAATGGGTCATTTAATTTTGCCATAACATAAAATGAATTTCTATACTAAAAGGCATCGTTGTAAAGTGAAAAGAAAAAATGACAATTCATTAAAATCCTACTTATTACATATTATAAAGCGGACCTTGAATATACCAAGTTTGCACTCTCATTGCTAGTTTAGGGCTGGCGATGGACTGATCCACGACTACTGCCCAGGCGCCCATACAAAACGCACCTGTGTTGCAAGGAGACGAAAGTCAGGACAGATTCCGGCCTAGTAAGCAGCGACCTCCACAAAAAGGAGTAAAGTTGACTAAAATGTTTAGCCCTCGGTAGCACTCAAACGGGCCAAAGTCCTAAGTCGGCGATATGCTAAGACATCTTTAGATTCATTTGAACAGTAAAGCTTTACGCAACTGAATTTACAAGCGAATTGAATAATATTTATAGGTTTCTAGGTTATATTAGGCAACTTTCATTTAGAAAAGAAGAAAAAAAGTTAAAAATAAAACACGGGAATTTTGAAATAGTAAATGGATAGCTTTGACCTCCATTTTAAGCGTGCTGTAATATATGATAAAACTTGTTTTGGCAGAGTTTCAAGATGTTTATACCTCTCTTATCTTCCTTGTTTGGAACACTTGAATCGTCTTGTGCCACTGTTTACCTTATCTTTTACTGCTTATTATCGGGCTTTGAAATTCATGTGACTTTTCCTTGGTGACAAAGTAACACTTTTATCCACATATATTTTTCTGAATACTGAAAAAATCCATGATGGGTTAACAATCCGTTTGAATAGCGAACTTGAATGCTTAGTCACAGGTAGTTCATAAACACGCCGTACGAGTGCGAAGAAGTGCTCTGCGCGGGTGCTGAGTTCGCGCCGGTTAGAAGAAGCTCCCTTACGAATCAGGGACAGGTAGAGGTGAGTCAGGGCATCCACTGATGTCACTGCAGTGTTTCTCAGTTTGCCTCCTGGGTATGAGTCCCGACGGTTGCAGGATTTTCAACATTATCTACATAGCTAGAATTCACCCGTTGTCTAGAGGAGAATTCTAGCGACCTGCTGCTCTGATCTCGATCAGGTTTTTCGTCCATTTCCTGATCCTTGAGCAAATGCTGAGATGGCCCCTTGTTTTGCTTCTGAACATAAATGTAACTTCATTTTCTGTGCACGTCTTCTAGAATTCAGTGGGAAATACAATTATTCAAGTTATTGTTTCCATGTTGTCGCGGCAGGAAGTATTATTCCGAAAGACAACATGGATAAGAGCCAAAATTTATTGCTTATTTATCCTTGAAAATAGATTTTATTACATGGGAGCTCTTTTTTCTTTCTTCTTCAAAATTTAAGTAGTATATGACTTAGTGTAGGGATCACAGAATTTTGAAAACGTGCACACAATTCACTTTTCCCCATAGCACGTCATACGCAGTTTTTAACGTTTTTTTGACGTAAAATAAATAAATAAAAGATCGGTAGTTTCCGTGGTTTCTCGTATAAACATCAGGCGAATGCCGGAGCAGTACTCGAACAAACAGGCCAAGGAGAGCGCGCGATCGTTCCTTCCTCTTCCTCCTATCCACACCCCTTACATACACTTACTCTAACATTCACTACACTATCACAGATACTGAGAGACTGGTCGGGAGATTAGAGCTTGTCCGACTGGGGCGGTGCCCTCTGGTGGGAGATGCCTGGTTGGGGAAAACCCCGCTCGTCGACGGTAGGTTGGCGCGGTTCTCGCCATCCAGCGGAGGAAGACTACCGCCATCTCCCGAGAGAAAAACATGCACTACGTTTAGGGGACTAATGACCTTAGCAGTTGACACGCCCGGAATAACTAACAATGAATCAACGAATCGGGGAAACTCTGAACAGGGAATATTAATAATAATATAAAATCAGATTTTCATTGACCTAGTTCTTATGCTTGTAAATTAATTCAATAACATACAATACGTAAGTTCATGTGACTTCTTTCTTTGATTCATATTAGTCAACTTCTTTCCCGATATTTGGACCCACTTTGTTTTTAATACCGTCAATATTCATTTTTGTCTTTATACTCCTATATTTGCTTGTTATTTATTCACATTTCATTTAACCCAATCCTTTCTAGCAGCTCCACCTCTAACAGTTAATCCACCTCTGCTTTTGTCTTCGATGACATCTAAACTTCTCCTGCCCTATTATTCTCCGTAACATTCCTGTGATAAATCCTCCAACTGATGATCTCTTCATTTTTCATCGTTCCTATCATATAATTATTAACCGAACCCTTATTCATCCTACTTTACTTTCTCTACTGAATCGATCATTTCCCCAATTCTCCTTTCCTACAGTTTTCCATCAGTTTCCTAACTCACCACTTCATATCTCCTCTCTTCATCTCCACAACCAGCAAAATTTGTATTTTTCCTTCATTCAGTATAAATTTTCATTAATTTAATTTGCTAATCTGGTCCTACAAATTTCATTTCTATTTTCTTCATTGAATTATTTTAGTAAATAACCGCTCCAGGTCCAGCAAAACTAATAACAAAATATATTTTATTATTATTATTATTATTATTATTATTATTAGTATTATTATTATTATTCATAATGCTCTGTTTTATTTGGTTAAGCATGACGACATTTTTAATTGAAAACTCTCGCTGATTTCCGAGTAAGAGATTTTGGACATAAAGCCTTAAGTGAAAAACTGTAAGACTCATTGCGACTAATAGAGGCCGTTTGCCCTAGACTTTCCTTACTTTCGTGGAATGAGTACTTCTTGAAGAAATCAGAAGCATGACACCGTGCCATTTGCAGCAGTTGTTTCACATTTTTATGGCCACAGAGCGCACATAGTCAGTGTTATTCCATTGTTTCCCGATACACGAATTAATGGACAACTTGTTACACCCATATTTGAATTCACGAAAACACTTTCAAAAAATCTACGTACTACTTCCATCTCGTCCAGATTGCAGATTCTTCAATCTAGGAAAAGAAACGCACTCCTATTATAGTTAAATCTAAATACCCCCAAAACATAGTCTCACCTCCTTAATTAATCACATTTTTATGCTCATATTTCACACTTGTGCAATTTTTTAATCAATAATAAATTAATTTTCATTAAACCGCTTTCCAAAATTTATTTAAAAAATTATTTTAAAACTTTGGTAACATTAGCGACTGTGCCTAGGACGCGGCGTTTTCCGGATAGCCAAATATCAAATTGACGCAGAAGCCTACGCTTTTATTTTAAAACTTATTTATATTAATCATTAACTCGATAAAAAATAAACATTGCTGAAATTTATCTATCAGCAAGATTCTAGGATTTTCGAAAACTCGAACTCCAGTATAACATATTTACCGCCCTGAAAGACAACAAATGTCTGAGAGGAGGGAATATATCCAAAACAAAGTATTGTTTCAACGTTTGCATTCAGTTTATCATTGTGCTCGCAAAATCGGTCATTAATGTACACTCCCAATGGATTATCCATGTCTCATGTGTACCTTTCCGAAATGCGAGTGATGTTTTGGATTTAGAGCACAAACTATTTTGAGAAATTATGTTCTTTTTTTGAAGTGAAAGTGCAGAAAGTGCAGTGAAGTTGAAGTTTAAGCATAAGAAGCCGATAAAGAACAGAAACTAAAGTCGATAAGAGGAGACCGATGGAGATATGAGAGATACTTAAGAGAGCAGCCGAAGTCTCTTGTAGGAATGAGAGCTCACTCTCACCAATTCAGAATAAGAACTGTTTTGAAAAGGCATCGCTCGCTTAAGTAATACTAATCGTTATATAATGGAGTAGCATGCGCCCGTTGCCCATCTGTCCGTCACTCGCGGTTAGTCACTTTCGGGTTACCAATAGAGACAAATTAGGTGTCATTCAACGCATTTCGACCTCTGGAAAAGGAACTCATCATTTTTGCGCTGATCCACAAGACAAATTTATTGGCACAATTCTTAGTTCGTTCCCCCTTGGATATTCTAAAAAAACAGTTTTTTAATGGTTTTCATGCATCTGCAAGTACGATGTAAATTACTTTACTCTCTTGACATTTACAAGAATCGTTACGGCTGAATTCATTAAAGTAACGATATTTAAATCTAATTTTGTAATGAAACAAAAATTTAATCAAGTATTTTAAACCAGACGAGTATATTTCATATAACTTTCTATGCTCTGAAATGGACGAGCTTAACAAATATAGTATGTTAAAAATTTGTTAAGAGTGAACTTTCGAAGCACAAATGAATTTTTTACTCATGATTTAATACATGCCATAGGCGTTTCGTTAAGCTTGTTTTGAAGTATAAGATATGCAATTGGCACACACATTGATCTTCCTATCAAATAGGGTTTAGTTCCTTGACTGCTAATGCCGTGAGCGTACTTGACCACTTGAAAGACCCACCGCACGAGTGCCGGAGTGAAGCGGCGAATACTCGCCAGAGCGGTCGCCAGAGGCGGCGCCGAGGCATTCGTTAAGGCGACTCCACACATTCGGCATTCGCCGAGCAGCGAGCTACAGCTCTTCCAATCCCGAACAGCTTCTGTGTTAGGCGAATGTTCGCTTCCTTTGATGCCCAAAAGACCGACACGCGGTGGGTAGGGTGAATCCCGAATGTCCGTCACTCGGCAAATAGCAAGCAACTCTTCCACACTACTCGGGATTCGGCGAGCGGTCGCTCGCTGTTCGCCGAATAACGAATGTGTGGAGCTGCCTATACGCTTCAACAGGCACTCGCAACGCCAGCACCAACCTTATACCTGCGCCAGTCAGCGAGCCCTCGGCTCTTTGGGCACTTACACTAACATGTACTACACTACCACATATTCCGGGAGACCGGTCGGGAGCTTAGAGCTTGTCCCGGCAGGGGCGGTGCTCCGCTTGTGGGAGAGTCCTGGTTTGGGGGCAACCCCACTAGCCGACGGTAGGTCGGCGCCGGATCTCGCCCTCCAGCGGAGAAAGATCACCGCCATCTCCCGAGAAAAAGCAACATGCACTACATTGACGGGACTAATGACCAAAGAAGTTGACGCGCCCGGAAACACGAAAAAAACAAACCAAACCAAACTAATCGGCCCTTTGGGGGTGTAAATGGGCCCGCTGCGGGGAGCATACTGTACTAGTTCATCTGGCAAGCGACAGGAGAGTGCAAGTTTCTACCTGGAGATAAGTGATCTGGTGGCAACATATGAACGGAGTTTCTGGACTGTTCTGCTGGTTATTCGCAAGTGTTTATGCAGTTCTCGGTTATCAGTGATATATCTTATCTACGGTATATATCCTGGAATTTCGGAAAATTATTGCATTGTCTCTGGTACATACTTGTGTGAACAGGTGAATTGTGGATAAAATCTGTTTTATGAAGTTTGTGAGTTTTGGCTCACTGCACCTAATACCTCTCCTTTGGCGGTTGCGACTGCAATTCACACAACTCGCGTGCAAGCGTCATTTGTCATTGGAATATTCTTCTGCGTAACGAGTGAGCCTGAGAGTTGTGGCGGCGGCGAAGTCCGGTTGGGTCCCTGGCGCCATGCAGCCGGAAGAGGGCCATTGAAGGCATGCGAGGCCGTGCCACAGCCCGTGCAATTAGCCACCGCCGTAAAGCTGCGCTGCTAACTGCATTGGCAGAAACACTCTCCCTGCAAATTAACTTACACGTTCGGGCAAATACACCCAGGCTTGTTCTTTGAGAGAATCACTCGATGTGTTGCTCAATAAATGAAGCCGCCAGTTTGCTTTTCCTGTAACACTGATCATCAGAAGAGAAAAAAAGTGACAAAATGTAGAACTATCGCATACGAGGCGCATCCAGAGAACGACTGTAGGGTGGATGGTCATACGATTGGCCACACATGATACGGCTCTCAACAGATCTTTGGCAGCAGTTCCGCTGAGATGTGTTTCACCCCCCCCTCAGCAATTTCCGTAGTTTCTAACATCTTAAGAAATTCATGACTAGCCACCATTTCGCGTATTACAATGTCACAGTTGTAGGTAGCTGTCAAACATTGGCATGTACCGTAAGCGACAGAAACGCCTACGACAATTCAATTCACTACAACAGATTCAACTACAACTATTTATCTACGACAGAATCAATTCCTATAGCAAGACAAATTTCTCAACCTTGAAGCTGATTATGTGAAAAAACAAAAAATAGTTCAGGATGTGCTATATCTGATACACTGAAATTTACTTTCAGGATTCGCCTCGTAATTAGATAATGTAAGAATTATCCGTAAATGATAATTTATTCAATTATTGGAAACTCAAAAGAATGTTAATATTTATTTAGATCTTTTTAAAGATCTCTTAAGAATTATCGTGAGTTAGGTCATTTATTTGGTAAGAGAAGGGAATATGTTTTTTACGAATGATGATTTGCTAATAGAACACGAAACATGTTGAAAATAATTTCATCTTTGTCCAAAGTGGAAGTGAGAATTGCATAACAACCAAAACTAAAGTGCTTAAAGCGAGGCCGCTTGACGATAACGTATGGGGACAGCCAGAATATATATTACTAGTTGAAAGTAGCGTCGATGTCGCTGTAAACTGTTTAAAAAATTATTTTAATATGTTGAAATTTCCTTCATACTTTATTTCTTTCATATGTAGCTTTGTTCAAAAATGTTCTTGCAGTATCTGGCATTGGACTTAACAATGAATCGTAGTAGCTGATAATGTTACACTCCCCTTCAAATGTTTCCAACACCCAAGGGCATTTTATCTTATCGACTTTTTTCAGTCTTTACTGAATGCGAATGGCCGTTTCACATTCTGCATTCAAGAATTCAATCACTTAATGCTGTCTCTTACGAACGTCGATGTCGGCTATTTTTCAAGCAACTGCTGTGCTGCCACATGTTGACTTACAAAGCTACTACTGCGGCAGATTGCAGGTGTTTTGAAAGATAGTGGCAAATTCAAATTTTTCACTTAACTACTTTCATTTAAGTAGACAAAATACGAGGTATTACTTTTTGACTGTCCCTTATAGTATAGAGAAACTATTGTAATGCTGCAGCGAGAAGTGGTGATTTTACGACTAAAAATTCATTTTATGGGTCCTTTATACCGAAAAATAATAATGGATAATTCTTGCTCCTATATAAAATAGGTTACTTCATCTAATATGTTGTGTTGTCAGAATTCGCGTTTTGTGGGTCCTTGATAACGAAAAACTGGTTTATGGTAAATCGCTAGTGTTTCGTCTGTGAACGGTTTAAGCTAGCTCGTAAACCGTTCACAGAATTTTCACAAAACTTATCTTTCCCTGTCCAGATATTTTGAATTTGTCGTGAATTTCGACAGATATTTTGATTTTGTCTGTCCTTTACAAGAAGCCTAAAATGCATTATCAAAATTGTCTCAAAAATGGCTCGAATTTTTTTATTTGCTCTGGAATAATGCAAAGTACGCTTGTAAAAATAGTTCCGGTTTGATTTTGGTTGACCTCTCCGAATTTTCAAAAATTGCAAAACGAAATTCTTTTCGGTGTCTGTATAATTAGAATGAGGATAAAGGTTTTTTTCTTAATGAAATCTATTCTTCAAATTTAGATCTTTAGGTCCGATTTTCATTTAGACATGCAAATTTTCGAAAATTGCAGATATTCAACTCTCTTTATGACGCCAGATAAGTTCGGATAACACCCGGGGCGTTTGGTGTCGTGGATATGCGAAGGGTGTGAGGAACCTAACTTGAGTACGAATCCCAGCGAGGGCAAAAATGTTTACTCGCTGGAAACGCTTTTACCGCGATTGCAAATAGTATTGTAATATTATGTTACTGTTCCGTATAATGCGAGAAAATACATGCTGTTGTAGTACTAGCAGTTGTGAAGAGAAAGAGAGATTGTCTATTCACCATTGCAGTTATCAAAACCACATTGCATAAATTTTATTTCACAGAGTATATACATGTTTTAGACAATAGGAAGAAGAGCAAAACTCTGTCTAAACGGAAAATCTCATTACTCTCGTTTCCCAAATTGATTACTTTCACCGTTCTTAGCGTCCATCATAACCAAGTACGTATCTACCGCATTTTCTCTTGTTCCTTAAGACGCAAATTTATTATTTACATCGCTCTTGGCAACCTCCATTACAGGCTGCAATAAAACTGCGAATTCGCAACGTAAGGCTTGTTATGACAGAGATCCGAATTTGGCAAATTGGCCGGATAATGCTCATATTATCTTCCAAGCATACGTCGGCCTTTAGCCAGATGAAGTTGACATTATCCAGCATAGGGTGGTTGGATTCATTTACGATTACGTGGGTTAGCATACATGTGTTAACTGGGGATCGCATTACAGGTGTGAAGTTTCTTAGACAGGTGAGAGACTACGCTTCTGATATACTTACGAGGTGTGTGCCTATCGTACTTTATTTAGACGATATCACCTAACCTAGGATCACTTTAACCTCAGTTGACACATCGCTACGGTTTTGGGTTTGCAACGGGCCTCTGGTATTTAGCCGTCGAGAAAAACCTTGAATCTGTGCATCGCGTAATTTCCATCTCATATTTATGTCAAAATAAGTCTTGCGAACAGTCAAGGTGCCTCATTCTCAATCACACTACACTTCACAGTGCTCTGTTGCTAGTAGCAACATTAGCCGGATGAAGAACGATACTAATGAAGGCAAGACAGGAAAGCTTCGTGACACGACCTCTCTCAAGAATAATCCCCGTAATTAGTCTGGAGACAGCACGATGAAGCGTCAGCCGCTGACTCCCGCTCTGCTGCTTCCGCCTAATCGCAACCCTCTTTGTCTTCGACACCGCCGCTGCAGATGTCGCCATCGCCACCGTGCACTCGTGCACACCCACTTGTCCCTATCGACTCGTCCGCGCCCACTCGCCCACTTCCACTCGCCCACTTCCACTCGCCCACTTCCACTCGCCCACTTCCACTCGCCCACTTCCACTCGCCCACTTCCACTCGCCCACTTCCACTCGCCCACTTCCACTCGCCCACTTCCACTCGCCCACTTCCACTCGTCCACTTCCACTCGCCCACTTCCACTCGTCCACTTCCACTCGTCCACTTCCACTCGTCCACTTCCACTCGTCCACTTCCACTCGTCCACTTCCACTCGTCCACTTCCACTCGTCCACTTCCACTCGTCCACTTCCACTCGTCCACTTCCACTCGTCCACTTCCACTCGTCCACTTCCACTCGTCCACTTCCACTCGTCCACTTCCACTCGTCCACTTCCACTCGTCCACTTCCACTCGTCCACTTCCACTCGTCCACACCCACTCGTCCACACCCACTCTCCACCTTATTGTTTGGTCGTCCCATTGCATTGCAGTCGCACAACCACCACACATGGATGCATCTATTTCCCGTCCCCCACCAGCTGCGTTATCCCCTCCGCTGCCGCCGCCCCCGCCGCTTGGCTGCGCTCACGGCCGCGTAATTCATGTGTGGGCGGCGGAGGCAGGCCGCGCGCCAAACGCTCCGAGCGGGTCGTGTTATTTGCCTCCGCGTTAATCTCTCCGCGGCCATGTCGTCGATCAAAATGCACGGCGGCCCGCTGAGTGGCACGCCCTTTTATTTACGAAAATAAAATGCTCGTCGCATGAACAGCAACGGCTCACTATTCCCCTTGTCGATAATTCCATCTGAATGACTGCCAGAAGAACGTCATTCGCGTGGTGAACGTTTCTGGAAAATAATTGTAGTTGTGTCCAATAATGTAGTTGCATATAAGTGGGATTAATTTCAATTCCTAACATAACCTTGATGCTTTATATTGAGGTGGAAATCACAAATGTAGATCAGATTGACTTGCATAAATGCCCGGATGTTATCTCGGACTGAGTGAATATTCCATCTTTTCTAGTTATGTAGAACTGCATAGTTCTCACCGGCAGAGTACTAATAGTCTTTAATATTTCAAAATTTAACAAAATTCAATTAACGCTAGCCAATGGTATGTATTTTCCAAATAATTTTTCTAAATAGTAATTCAAATTTATATATTAAGATATAGCAAAACTTGTGCCCTGTAGTGCGAAATGGTTCTACAACAAGCGTTATTACATTTTATTCTTTGGGAGTGGAATTTTTGTTCACCGAAATGAAGGATGTAATAAAGCGCTACAGCAATTTTATAATAATACTACCCTACTACAATACTGAAAATTTTACAGTGATTACAAACATTTACAAAACCGAATGTTTTTAATTCAAAGTATTCTGTGTCGGTCTTGTTTACTATCATGATTAAAGTTATTCCAACTCTCCATATGACGTAGCTTCTCATCATTTGTTATTCTTACTCTCTATAGAATCAAAAATATTTCATTACACTTTATATCAAAGCTATCAAATATTTTCTTCTTCTTCTCCACTCACCCAAGATTCGCTCACGGAAAAATACAGCTGAATTCAGTTATTCTCCTTCTTAGTTGTTGATGCTCATGGCCGTGATGAGATAGATTGGTTGTTGACCGAGAAAACTTCGTTCTTATATTGAGAATATTCTTCCAAAGATTTCTTGTTTTAAAAGCGTACGAATGTTTTATGTGAAAATTTATTGATATCAACTCTTGTCAAAAAGCTCGTTGCTTCCTATATGCATAATTCAACTCAATATAATAGCCAGAGTAGGGATTCCAGGACTCAAGAAAACTTGCACGTTTTTCTCTCCAATACTACCTAACACCGTTTTTGACGGTTTTTGACGTTGTAAATGCGTATGGCTGTCTCATTATCGCACAAACAACTCGATTGATTTTGCTGAAATGTTCACACTTTGTTCTTATTGATAGACTGATTGTTAGTGATTCCGGGCGCGTTAACTACGGAGGTCATTCGTCCCGTAAGAGTAGTGTATGTTTTTCATCGGGAGGTGGCGGTGATCGTCCCCCACTGGATGGCGAGATCCGGCGCCGGCCTACCATCGACTAGCAGTTTTCCCCAACGAAGTACCAGCGGGGCACCGCCCAGCCGGGACAAGTTCTACGGAAGCCCCCGACCTATCTTCGGGCATGTGTGGTAGTGTAGTGCATGTTAGTGTAAGTGTGTGTGTGTGTGAGAGGGATGAGGAGTGGACAAGGAAGAGGAAGGATAGTTCGCGCGCGGTCGGTGGCCTGTTTGGTAGGGTACTGCTCCGGCATTCGCCTGGTGTTGATCGGAGAAACCACGGAAAACTACCAATCATAGCAGCCGGTCGCTAGAATTTTCCTCCAGACAGCGACTGAATTCGGTGTAGCTGAAAGCTAGTGTCGAATTGCTCTTGCCGCCATTGGGACTCGAACCTAGGACCTCCCGGTCAGAGGCACTGAAGTTGATGCACTGAGCCACAACTTCCGGTTTGTTCTTATTAGTATCGGGAGTATTTCAAGACTGGATTGATTGAAATCGGACATGGAGCGTTGATGACCCGCATTTATGAGGACTCACTGAGTATTCTCAGGCGCTCCTGTAGAGAAGCGGTAGGTCCCGTTAAGTATTAAGTGCGTGTTGGCTCCATAGTCTGCGCCTGTGATTCTGTACTATCAGCCGGAATTTAAACACTCGATATTACTTGAACATTATCTCGGATTAGTAAATCAAATACCCCAAGACAGTGTCGTAGTTATCACATGCACAAACGTGACGGGGGGTGGGGTTGAAAAAAGATACTTGATAACCATGTCCGAACCAGAACGTAGAACAAATTCATACTCGCGAACATAGAACAAACCCATTCACTGGAATAGTAATACAAAGGTTGGGTTTGGTTTTTTCGTGTTTCCGGGCGCGTCAACTGCTTTGGTCATTAGTCCCGTTAGTGTAGTGCATGTTTTTTCTCGGGAGATGGCGGTGGTCTTCCCCCGCTGGATGGCGAGATCCGACGCCGCCTACCGTCGGCTAGTGGGGTTTCCCCCTCACCAGGACTCTCCCACCAACGGGGCACCGCCCCAGCCGGGACAAGCTCTAAGCTTCCGACCGGCCTCCCGAATATGTGGTAATGTAGTGCATGTTAGTGTAAGTGTATGCGTGTAAGGGGAGAGGATAGGACAAGGAAGAGGAAGGACAGATCGCGCGCGGTCCGTGGCCCGTTTGGTAGGGTACTGATCCGGCATTCGCCTGATGTTGATCGGAGAAACCACGGAAAACTACCGATCTGAGCAGCCGGCCGCTAGAATTCTCCTGCAGACAGCGACTGAATTCGACCTAGCTGAAAAGCTAGTGTCGAAAATCCTGCCGCCGTGGGGAGTGGGAACCTAGGACCTCCCGGCCAGAGGCGCTGCAGTGACATCAGTTGATGCACTGAGCTACCGCTCCCGGTCATGAATATGAGAAATATTACTTTGGCGTGTCGTTCAATGATCATTCTCTTAGTATATACCTTCTCCTTTCTCTACCTTCCCCTTCTTGACGTCACATTTTCCACCATTGCTCGTATTCTCACAAAATGAAGTAGTCGCCACGACGTGTGCCCCGACCCTCGTGGATTCTGCGCAAGAGCGGTCTGCCCTGGCGAGTCCCAGCGCAAACGCTGTCCCGGAAGGCGTGCGCGCCCCGGCCGCCGGAAGCTGCGGCGGCGGGGCTTTGCGCGATGCGTGCCGACCGCGTTTATCGATCGCCGCCCCCCCCCCCCCCGCCCCCACTCCCGCCCCCGCCCCGCCCCGCCCCGCCTCCGCGCGCCGCACTGTGTTGTGGTGCAGCAGAAATCTCCCGTCTCCACCCACCGGCGCGACCTTTTGCGTCTAAGAGGAAGTGGTCGGAAGTCTCTGATGGTGTCATCGAATGAATATCGGGACCGAGTTACGTGATTAGTTTTGATACATGCATGCTTCAACGCAAGTATTCTGCGATGGAACGAGCTCTTTAATTGACTTTCACGTTTTTGTATGGAACTCAACCATGACGTCCATAATTCGAATAATTGTGCATTCATACAAAATGTTACTTTCCCTCGAATTTTGTATTTAAACCAAGATTAATTAAATATGCTTTTACAACTTTTTGCTGGTTTCATTCGTATAAATCTAAGATATTTTGAAGATTACAAGAACATTAAAATCTGGAATTCCACAGAATCTGAAACTGAGCTGATCCGAAGTGAACTACAAATCTGAAGACGATGCTTATAATGAATCGGGGCTACAAAGGAACTTGAAACGTTTTGAAAGGTAAATGAACGGGTGGCGAACAAGAAAGCTGAACCTTTTAAAGAAAGATAATCGTGAATGCCAAAGGGGAATAGAGAGTGCCTCTATCAAATTGGCGAGTGTGGCAAGGTTACATTCGCGTAATTGAAAGGTCTGTGTAAGTGTTCTCTTTAGAAGTGAAAAAGAAACAAGCGGTACTATGCAAGACTACTTTCTATGTCTACTTTTTACCAGATAGCTATATTTGTTACGAATAAATAATATTATAATACCTATTAATTACTAACTTAATTACTATTGGGTAATATATCACCACGTATGATAAATCACACGTCTTTACTGTATCACATTTAACATACTATGCTTAATTTAAGTAATGTACTACAAAGCAAATAAATATTCTTTCTATAAGCGATTGGAATGTTTCTTATTTCTATACAGGTATGTCTATATAATATGTAGTATATGTATTCAAAATACTGTTAATTTTTGCCTCTGACTAAAATGTTTTCCTGTCTTCTTCATATTCCTTTAAAAAAATCTCATTATTTTCTATGTGCATTTTAACCAAGTGTAATTCTGTTGTTCTAAAATTTACTGTTTTTCTATAGACAGTTCTGAGTTATGAGCAAAATGATGTTATCAAACTGGCATACTGAACGTGGGAAATTAATTTTCTGTAGTTTAATATTTTAAATAACATTTTTGGGTAAGATTTGTTTTTCAACTTTATTATAGCCCCCGAATGTTGCTTACTTTGTGAAAATGTAAATAATGTGCATGTGGGAGTTACTGGATTTGAGGGGTGCCATGAACGCAGTTCTCATCGTAGTCTGCTGTTTGCTCTGTTTTCCTTGATGTTGCATGATTTGTACTCCCTTTTCTTAATTTAATGTTTTCTTCATAATGCCTATATTTAAAGAAGATTCTGACATTTTTTTAAATGTCAGGATTTTCTTTTCTAAAGCATAAATTTTAACTTTCTCGCATACGCCTCAGTATATGCAAAACACAATTTTTTACATTATCGCTTCTCTCACTTTTCATACGTAGTATAGACAAAGTTATGTAATGTTGCATTGGAAAGTGCGATTTTTATGTTGGAAATATGCTAAAGATTGTAGATCCCTGATACCAAAAAATTGGATAATTCTTGTTAATAATTAGAGCCAAATGCACTAAATAACATGATATTTTTATGCAATCTTTTAGTTTTTCAAAAAATTTACAAACGTTTGTTCAAGTAGTATTAATCTTGAGCAATCTTTACAAATAATTGCGAGAAATTACGTGCTATTGTATCTCTGTTAGTTTAAATCAGCGTTCTGGGAGATTTCTATTGGTTCATTTACGTGTGTACATTTAGTAGCCGTATTTCTTTTGGTTGATAATCTATAATTTAAAGGGTAATGGCTCCAGGAAAGTATGGTATGGAAAGTATGGTATGGAATAGTTTTATCCAGACGGATAATTTAGTGAAGTGTTAACAGTGTGACGCGAGCTACATTCTGGAAAATTTATCTCAAATATGTTTCAACATATAAAGCATTAACATCCACTAAGACTGTAAACCGGACAATCTACCCCTCTTAATATTTTTTCCTTCTTTAGATGTCAAAAATGTACTGATATTTTTGCTATCCTAAAAAAGGATTATTTATTCACAGTAATTGATTTATTTTTACTTTACAACCATTGAATCTATTAATTGAATTTGTTTATCTTTAGATAATAATAATTCAATTAGAATTAAATGAAAGGGGTTTTTCATCACTACCCAGATGTGGTCGTTGTGCTCTCGGCGCAGCTGAGGCGCAGATCATTTTTGTAATGGCAGCTGTCTTTCGTGTTCTGCCTGCTGACGAAAGAAGCATCTAAGGACTAGATTTCTTGGAATGGGACACCCTCCATGTTCTTCAGGGTTACCACTCTTATCTCCCTTGTAGATCTTAGCCCGAGTGGTCGATCACTCAAAGACTTTCTCCCATTCGTAACAGAAAGGAAATGTCTTCAGGGCTCGACTCATGGTTTCACAGAGGGACACTGGCTAGAGATGGGCTTAACAGCTTTTCTTCAATAGCTGTTATCACAAAAACGTAATAGCTGTTGTTAATAACAGTTGAAAAATAACAGGTCCAAGACCAGCAACCTAACATGACCGACTGCTAATAGTTAAAGCAGGTGTAGTGACTGCTAAGAGTTAAATCACGCAAAACGAATAATGTTGGTAGCACCGTAAAGCTTGTGCAGTTACCTCACGGCGCTTCCTTGTACTACTTTCCCTAACATGTTTGTTGGACAGAGAAGCAGCTAATATGAACGAGACTGGATGAACTGCCAAGGATGAATAGTAATTCATATAATGTGTAGCGAATGTGTATAGAATATAGAATATTACTAAAATGAAAGTGATTCGGGTTCAGATTGCAAATATTCTTTCAAATATGCAACTTGTGCACAGTGAAGTGACGAGTACGAAAAATAATGAGGAGAAACAGTGTTTTTGCTTACGTATAGCTAAAGTGTTAATGGCTATCGAATATCAAATATTATAACGTGGGTTATTTGACCGTAACTCATTTTATTCTATTGGATGTAGGGAAATATTAGTTGATCTCACATAAGCAGCAATAGGATAGAAATAAGTTAACATATTGTACGGACTTAATTTAAAGGACAAACATCTTGTTGTAGTGTATACAATAAAATATAAAAAGTGTGGCACAGGGTGTGTAATAATGACGAATTATGTATTAATGAATCTATAATTTGAACACTGGCAAATCATGATGGACTAGCTGCAGTGAAGCTGTTATCGTACAAAATGGTTGCCACAAAAGCTTGTAGTACGGATTAGGCCCAGTAGGTTGCAGTTCTATTTATTTCAACCGATAACAGCCAATAACAGGATAAACGAAATAACTGTTATTTCGCGTAACAGTTACGAAACGTTAACGATTAAGAAATAACAGTTTAGCTGTTAACGGCACATCCCTAACACTGGCATTCACGTTTCAACCGTATTTAATTCATTTGGAAGAGACTATGACTATAGGGTTAGTCATTAATTAATGTCATAATTTATTAAATATATCAACGTATCATTTTAATCAATTACAATAATAAATTAACTTCCTTCTCACAATCTGTCACTGCAGGTGCAAGTCTCAGACCACGTTGAAAAGTTTGGCGTTGATGCAAGATAAAGGATACGTTCCACTACCATAAAAGGTTTCAGGAGTAGATGTGGTTCACTGTTGGAGAAAATACAATCGCCAAGACCCTCTCCGAACTAACAACCTCCCAGAATAAGCCCTTCTTGACCACAGAACACTCGTGGAAGGCGACCGATGAATGGTTTCCTGCAACCGTTTATATCGTACCCTCTTTTCCTGTAATTACTGAGAGAAGCGAGTCAGAAGCAGTCCCGGTGAGGAAACCCCACAGGGAATTTCTATCCCGCCTGCTCTTTTTCATATATCCTGCAGGCATTATGGCTAATTTTGTCCCTCCTTTATTCGTTTGAAAACTAATTTATCTCTTCCATGCGCAAATTAAATGGAATAAATCACAGTGATGTATGATGCATTTAGTTTGCTTTTGCTAATGTAATATTGTACCAGTGTTGAAATTTGATCAGTACCCGTTTGTTTAACTTATTCGCTGAGATACTCTGAATATTTTCAATGAAGATCGCGTATCATTAAATCGTATGGTATATAAAGCTAAAATGAAATTTATCCCATTAGAGAAGAAAATTAACATTTTTATCCAAATTAGGAAAGCAGAACCTTTGATAATCCCTTTGAATCGAAGTGTATGGTGTTGTAGATATACTAATCAACAAAACTTGTACTTTACAGACTAAAAATTCTAGCATTCATACTTCCAAAAATTGGGCGGGAGTGGGGATTCTGTGATAATTCTAGGAAATACAACGGATTCAAGGGAAGAATAATATGCAATGGGGCTCAAACTATTCACATACTCAAGCACCCAAAGGAAAGTTTACAGTCAGTGAAAGTGCTTTCTTTTTATGTTCTCGCGTTATATTTACGTAATATAAAGCAAGTAATGTTGCGAAAAAGGTCATTTTCCGTCATAAAAACTCGAATTGTAGGTCCCTGATATTGAAAACATTGACTCCTTCTTCCTATAGTACAGAACTTCCTTTAACTCGAACTCATAATCCACGATTTGTGGGTTGTTTTTACCGAAAAATTGGCTGCCGAAAAAATGTGTCTCTCGGTCTCTACGTCTGCCTGTTTGCAACGATAGAGTGAACCATTCAGACGTTTTTTTCAAAACTGATATTCCCCATCGATCTGGCCGAACTCAAGACTCTAGATTTCATATGAATAATTTGATTTTTAGGGAATACTTTACACGGGGCCTTAATGTTTTCAATTTTTTCTAAAAAATAGCTCCACATTTTTAATTACTTTTGCCTCGGATAGAACAAAAGACGCTTAAAAAACGGCGCAGGTCGTTTCTTCGTTAAACTCTGAATTTTAGAAAATTGATAAAATTCAGTATTTTTTCGGCTTCTTTCTACAACCACAAGGTATTTTTTCTTAATAAAATCTATTCATCAAAGAATTCTTTCAATAATATCATGTAGCTATTAATTTTTCGAAAACGTGAGTAGTTTTCGCGTTATTTTGTATTAAATATAGGCACTTTTCTCAAAAATGACTCCAAAAGTCTCTTTATTTTATTGTCGAATAGAGAAAATCATTCTTATAAAATTGTTTAAGAGCCAATTTTACTTATACACTCAGTATTTTTGAAAATTGCAAAAATTACTATTGCAAAACTTCAATAAATGCATATTTTCTACTTAATTAAATATATACATCAACATTAAATCATTAAATAAGATCTTGGATTTTTTTTAAAATATGAATAGTTGCGAGTAATGTTTGCGTATTTTCAGAATTGCAAATTGTAATTTCTCGCGCTTCTTTTGCTAGTTTTTCACCAGGTCTTAAAGTGATGTTGCCACTCGACAATTTGAAATTTAGATAAATGTCATTCTCAACTTCTCCTTGTTGGGCGATTATGTTTCTCGCTGAACGAAACGCAGTTTTGAATTGTCGAATTTCTATTAATGTATTGGCGTTTATTGCATCTCGGGTGCTGCGCGAGAAATTATTAGCATCGCACCTCATGTGCTACGAATGGCAATGAGTTTTGCATGTGGTGAATGAGATGAATCAATATAACAGAAATTGGGATATTATAATTTTCCTTTCCCGTTACCAGTGTGAGAAAGTTTGTGTTGTTTTAGCGCCATTAGTTTCTTTCTTTCTTTATCACTTTGTTAAAAAATAATATATTGAATAATTTATTCATCAATTCAACGAAAGCATGAATATAAATAGTCATCGGGTCGTGACATTACAAATATCTGTTCCTTCGAAACAAAACAATTTGCAACGCAAAAAAAAGGCAATATTTAAAAAATTATGTAATGTTTATTTATTGCCACCCTCTTTGCTCTCCTGTCTCTCTCCTATTTTTCACATGGCGGCAGGATTTTCGACACTAGCTTTTCAGCTAGGTCGAATTCAGTCGCTGTCTGGAGGAGAATAGTAGCGGCCGGCTGCTCTGATCAGTAGTTTTCCGTGGTTTCTCAGATCAACGCCAGGCGAATGCCGGAGCAGTACCCTACCAAACAGGCCACGGATCGCGCGCGATCTGCCCTTCCTCTTCCTTGGCCTATCCTCTCCCCTTAGACACACACTTACACTAATATGCACTAAACTATCATATATTCCAGGAGACCGGTCGGGAGCTTAGAGCTTGTCCCGGCTGGGGCGGTGCCCCGCTGGTGGGAGAGTCCTGGTTAGGGGGAAACCCCACTAGCCGACGGTAGGTCGGCGCCGGATCTCGCCATCCAGCGGGGGAAGATCACCGCCATCTCCCGAGAAAAAACATGCACTACACTAACGGGACTAATGACTGCCGTAGTTGACGCGCCCCGAAACACGAAAAAATCAATCAATCAATCAATCAAATTTTTCACAGTCATTAATCCCGTGCTCTGCAATGTTCTCCTCCGTTGGTGTAGAGCACGCGCGCGCGGACCCGCTGCCTGGCGTTGCCTGCCACCGGCAAAAGCGCCGGCCGGCAGTGGGCGCCGGTACGAGAAGCTGGTCTGGTCGTGCGGGTGGGGGGGAGGGGGGAGGGGGGACGTCCGCCCGCGCGAGCCGCTCCGGGCGCTGCCTCTTTTTCTGCCGCTTCTGCTTTTCCCACTCGCGCCGCCCCGCGTGACAAACCGCTGCTGAGTGCGGAGATTCTACACGTTAAGCCTCGCACCGTTCATTATTCTTATGACGAAAACCCACGCAATTAATGCGTTCCCGCACAGAAAGTAAATGGATTTGTGTGCAGCATTCGAGAACTTTAGAAAAGATTATAGTGTTAAATTGTATAACGTTAACAAAATATTTTGGAAGTCAAAACTATATTTCGTGCTAATCATAGTACGAAAGGTGATATCACGTGTGAATTTAGAATTTTCTATGACGCCAAATTATTGAATTATTATATGCCAATAAAGAATGTATGAATGACATTTTAGTAATTTGTGATGCAAGAGAGTAAAATAGGGTTTCATCCACCAGTGAAATAGTGTTAGGAGTCACGGGGGCTAATTCTCTGGAGTGAGAAAAATTTTTATACTCTCAAGTGCTAAACATTATTTTAACCATTTTCGTTATGTAAGTAAAAGCGAAAAAGTTCAAATACAATATCAAACTTTTGTTTATAAGCACAATCTGAACATTTGTTTCAAATTTTTATTTAGAATGTTGTCAAAGAGACGTAATAAATTGCCGCATTGGAATGCAACGTTAATTGCAATACCAGCAAAGTAGAATTTCAAGAGATAATATTCTACGCCTTATCCCAGCCGTGACTCTGAAGATGTAGACAAATGCACTCTCAGAAATTGTCGAGCGGTTGAGGTTATAGAGAGGAATAAATGAACTCGTATCTCTGTAATATTTCCAATGACATCACGCCTTTTGCTTCGCGCAGTGTAGTAAAACATTGATTTCAATGAAGTCTCAAGAACTTCCTTGTGTCTTTCTTGTTATTTCCTGCGCCAAATTTGAGATTTCACGCGTGTATGAGCATCAAAAGTGAATGAAGAATCATCTGAATGAAGCTATCCTGAACATTCGAACAATTGTTCGAGAACATATCTTTCTTCTTCAACCTCTTCAACATTTTCCCACATGGTGTAACCTTTTCCACTCCACTTGCAATATATTGTACTAAAACGCATGTTGTCCACTTATCACGGACGACACTATTGGCCAACTGAGGCTCCAAACTGCTTTAAAAAAGCAATTAAGTGAAAGTCAAGACATACCTTTTCTGCGAACGTCGTTACAACAATGATTACAAGCAAAACGTGCTGCTGGCGCCTTGCATGTGGCGAATACTCTCTGCAATGAAGCGCCACCCTTTTTACTTCTTTCTGCTCTCATAAAGGCATGAGAAGAAACGAAAGTAGTCTTTTAATAATGGGAAGATTCTCAGCATTCTTCATAAAATAAATGCAAGCTTCTCTCAGGAGCTTTACAGAGACCCAAATGATGGCAAGTAGCTTAAAATGACAGTATTTCAGTTACATTTTAGTAATGTGCTTCTCTTTAATTAGAAAGAATGTTATTCTTCCTTGTTAACTCGTAAGGTAATTAAATGTAAGTTTCACATTTAGGCTTAATAAGTTTTAAGGTATTATTTTTTTAGTTGCTTTTCTGGTACCGGATAGCTGGTTTATTTTGTAGTGAGTGCGTTTTCTTTAATGAATAAGCCATAACTCCTACGTTAACAAATCAATATTTGCGAATATTTGCGATCAATATTTACAATGAGGAGAAATAGATGGCTGCTTAGATTTTTACTATGTCGCATACTTCATACTAAGTAGTATAGAGAATGCAATGTAATGCTGCAGGGGAAAACGTCGATTGTTGGGCAGAAACATTCACATAATAGGTCCCTGATACCGAAAAAGTGAATAATTCTTGTTCCAATATGTAGTAAATTACTTCATTAGTTGATTTGCGGCAAAACATGTGCCCGTCCGTCTGTTCGTATGCGAAAAATGTTAGCCGCTAACCCGTAAACAGGATACTCTTTTTCTTTCTCGTTCGTTTAGCCATTGCAGTAATAGTGCTCTGCCAGCATGTTTTTTCTTCTTCTTGGGGTCGCAGCACCGAGAGCGCTCCGCGTGACTCAACTTTTAAGTACTCGTCTGCTGGAACTCAACAAGGTCAGCGACGACACCTTTTTATGAAATTAGCCAACTCCGAGTGGAGGCTGTAGCGGCGTCGGGGATCACGCTCTCGCCCGAGAAACAGAAGACTGCAGGTTCCCTCCTCTCCTGCAGATGTCGAGGAAGGCTTATTTCATGAAAGAAAGACATGGGTGAGCTATTGTGTAAGCACAGCTTCATGCGCCAGTTTGCGTCAATTGCGGGAATATTAAAAGCAGCCAGGTACCAAACTTATCACCTTGTTACGAGTGATTGAGACATGTAGTATACGAAGATTTTTTTAAAAATACTCCCTCTTTTATCCCAACTACATATTCATCGTCTTATTTTGATTGGTCATTGTTGAAAATTGCCACCTTTTGCTATTAAATGTTTCACAAGGTTTCTCGCTTGCCATGCAGCATCCGAAGCGTTCGACCTGACTTTTTAAACGATGTGCCCATGTTGTGGTCACGTGGTCCGTGACGTGTCGTGTGATGCGCAGAACGAGCAAAAAGCGGTACGACGAACCGCTCACCCATGTCTTTTCATTATGGCTTATTTCAATTTAGCGAAGGATGTCATTCACGCAAAACTGTTGTTCGAGTTTAATCGGAGATCATGAAGTTGTCTGTACATCCAAGAATACACACGCAAAACACAAACAACCATATTTAACTCTAAATGTAACCTCTGTTGCGACTACTGAGGTAATTTATCTATTGAATACTTGCAAACTAATCGAGAGACTTCTTTCAGCTGGTCATACGGTATTCATATATTTTCTTAAAGTACAAATCGTTAAAGTAGGATGGTCCACCTACAGACAGCTGCCTTGTTTAGAACGAGGCCCCCAGTGGCCTCAGAATCGCACCTAAGATGGCCGCAATGCGACCCAAAAAGCTTTCTTCTGAAATAAACAAATACGACAAAACAACGCCTCAATTTCACTTCGATTATACAAATATCGTGGACTCTACATTATTTCCTACCACGTTTGTAAAATACCTAGATGATTCCTATTAAACCAATAATGAGTATTATAACTTGCAATACATTTTTTTTCGACAAATCATATCTCTGATTCGACTTCAGATACGTTGCATAACACGATCCACATACGTTACAAACTAATAATATTTAGGATGAATTGTATGGTTTCTCTCCATGTTCTATTAAGATCGCAATATGTACAACTCTTTTGCCACTCATCGCGCGGTAACTCGTTCGTTCACAACAGGCATGCGAAGGTCGCGGGCGAAGTAGCTCACTGGAATTCGCGGGCACTGCTTTCAGAAATATTGACGGGAGATGTAAAAGTCAGGGTTATTCAAATTGCAACAGAGAAGCGCCTTGTGTTTCACTGGATACCTTGTGTTTCGGAGAAGTCATTTGACAGAAATTGCCCCAAATTTAGATACATTAATTTCCATTTCCTCTAATAAAAGCAAGAAATGAGCCATTAAAATGTAATAATACATCGGTCAGATTTCAAATTCCCAATTGAGAGTAAAATTAAACTTTCATTAGTGCCTTGATTGTGTACTCGCGTTTTAACGCACAATAATTACAAAATCGTCCTATGTTCAGTTTAGGAGATTTAACAAAGATATTTGTCAGTTAAAAGAGCTATAACTAAAAAAATATTAACTTATAGATGATTAAATGCACATTACATACAGTAATAACTGCACGATTTAATAAAACAACAAAGAAGGAACTCATATAAACATATTCCTGCATCTTGCCAAAAAATATTTATACAAGCAAAATGAAAAAAGAAAATGAACAGAACAGTAACAAATATTAAAGTATTTAAAGATAATTTAAATACAGGTTGTTTGTTAAAACAAGTCTGGCAAACCTATTTTCATATGAATCCTCTATTCCCCGCCTCACGTCGCCTGAGCTTGCGGATGTACACCTCTTTCTGTACTTGGAGGGGAAATGACAGCGGAGACAGGGGAAGTTGTTGTGCTCGTAGGAGCGCCTGGCTTCCCAGGCGGGCAAGTAGCTCGTGCGGGCGCGGTTTGACATGCCTGGTTACAAGTTTCCATGCCAGTTCTTTTTCTTCGCCAGCATCGCATTCACGTCAGTCTTATTGTCTCCGCCGCCCGATAGTGGCAGCGGCACTACGTCTTGTTCCTTTTAAGCGCAGCGCGCATGTCCTCGTTTGCATCGGCGCGGCGCGGCCCGAGCGGGAGGCTAATGGCGACGTGTCGGAGCGCTCTTAGCACCCGCACCGGAGGACGGAGCTGTCCGCTGCGCCCCGCGCCTCTCGGAACCGGCCATGCACGAGCGATATACGGGGAGGCAAAAACGTTTTGAAAATATTTTTGGTTTGGTTTGGTTTGGTTTTTTCATGTTTCCGGGCGCGTCAACTGCTTTGGTCATTAGTCCCGTTAGTGTAGTGCATGTTTTTTCTCGGGAGATGGCGGTGGTCTTCCCCCGCTGGATGGCGAGATCCGGCGCCGACCTACCGTCGGCTAGTGGGGTTTCCCCCTAACCAGGACTCTCCCACCAGCGGGGCACCGCCCTAGCCGGGACACTCTCTAAGCTCCCGACCGGTATATGTGGTAGTGTAGTGCATGTGAGTGTAAGTGTGTGTGTGTAAGGGGAGAGGGTAGGACAGGGAAGAGGAAGGACAGATCGCGCGCGGTCCATGGCCCGTTTGGTAGGGTACTGCTCCGGCATTCGCCTGGTGTTGATCGGAGAAACCACGGAAAACTACCGATCAGAGCAGCCGGCCGCTAGAATTCTCCTCCAGACAGCGACTGAATTCGACTTAGCTGAAAAGCTAGTGTCGTGCGTGAAATTTGTGCGTGAAATTAATGCAAATTAAAAAGAAAAAACATTTTTTTCAAAACGGCTGTAACTTTTTTCTTGAAGTTTCTTTCCTCGTATGTATCAAGGGCGATAAAAAGTATGGTGCTAGTCCCATTTTCGGCGAACTTTCCGTGTTTTTTTTAAATAAAGTATAACGGGGAAAGCTGCTTATTTATTGAGCGATTCATTGAAAACATTCAGACTGACAAAGGTGGCTCAGCACATCAATTGATGCCATTGCAATGCTTCTGACCGGAAGGCCCTGGGTTCGAGTCTCAACAATGGCAGGATTTTTGACATAAGCATGTTAGGAACTAATTCAGCCGCTGTCTGAGGGAGATTTCTAAGGGTTAGTCGCTCTGATTGGTACTTGTCCGTGGTTTCTCCGATCAACATCGGGCGAATGCTGGAGCAGTACTCTAAACAAACGGACCACAATCGCGTGCGATCTTTCCTTCCCATTCCTTGACCTCTACTTATTCCTTACTTATACACATTTGATGATGCACTGTATTAAAACACTTGTTGGGCAGTGTTGCCAGGTGGTCTTGAGCATTCACCATCAGAGGGCGTTGCGAAAACCACCAAAACTCCCAAAACAGCCCCCAATTTTAATAATGTTAATTGTAATAAATTCAAATAATGCCCAATGCTTAAAATATGTAAGAAGGCATTGAAATTACAGAAATACGAAAATTATTATTAACTGTACACGACGATATTTATATTTTACAGTAAACACCTATATTTTTAATTTATAAAATAACATAATAATGTACATAGAGACACACACATTGTCATTTATTTTAAGGAGTTTTCACACTGGGTACGAATTATGAAACGTAAGACGTGTCACTCATTCTTGTCTCACTCATTCTTGTCTCACTCATTCTTGTCTCACTCATTCTTGTCTCACTCATTCTTGTCTCACTCATTCTTGTCTCACTCATTCTTGTCTCACTCATTCTTGTCTCACTCATTCTTGTCTCACTCATTCTTGTCTCACTCATTCTTGTCTCACTCATTCTTTGTCTCACTCATTCTTTGACTCACTCATTCTTTGACTCACTCATTCTTTGACTCACTCATTCTTTGACTCACTCATTCTTTGACTCACTCATTCTAATGACTGAAAAAGGGAAAATGATTCCTCTTTAAAACACTTTCCTTCAACGGAAATCGTTGTTTCCATTACTTGTTTATTCCTGTGATATTTATTCCCTTTCATAAAATGTGTCGACCCCTACCAATCTTTGGTTGTGACAAATAACCCCGCATTTTTAAACGAGGGAATTCATTCAAATCATCTTACACGCCTGTAAGTGATTTTGCTTTGGTTAATTATATTTGAATAAATATGTCTGTAATAATCATAGGAAATTTTTGTGATTTTGTGATACTCTACTGATATTTTTAAAAACTTTAACATATAAAAATTCAACGAAGATCTCCTAAATAGAAGTGATCCCTAAAACATCGACTATAGACAAAAAATCGCTAAATTTAGAGAGAAAGGCGCTAACCTGGCAACACTGTTCTTGGGAGACCAGTCGGGAGCTTACAGATTGTTCCAGCTGCGGCGGTACCACGTTGGTGGGAGACACCTGGTTGAGGCAAATCCTCGGAACCAAGATAGGTCGGCGCCTGGACAGCCATCGAGAGCCAGCTGTCATCAGTCAGCGAGGGAAGAGTAGCATCTTCCTTGATGAAAACATGCACTACATTTACGAGTCTAATGACATCAGCAATGACGCGGCGGAATCACTAATCAAAAACAATACCCGTGCACTTGCGGAACTGCCGGTATCTTTCTTGTTCACGCAGGGAGCAATATGGGAAAAGCGAATCAGCACAAGTATCCCTAAGGTTGGGAGGATGGGACAGAGTTGGGAAGGAAGGGTCATACGCATTTCGTAGCACATTGTGTAGGGTATGGCGCCGGCATCCGCCTAGTTAAACATGTTGTATGGTTTGCTCTGTCGTATTTACTTTCTCCACAACCTTCTATCTGTTATCTAATATACAACAAACCTTCCTCCACTTTTTCTTGGGTTTAGCTATAATCAATAAATGACATGTTAATCAATTATATCATTTAGGTGTCTAACAAATGTCCCGTTACTTAAAACATTCAGTGATGACATTAAACAATTCAGTCATTTCAATAAGCGAAGGTTGGTAGCAGTATTTGTACCAAAACAGTATCCATTTATAAGTGTGTAAAGATCTTAGTAAATATAAAACATGTATATTCATGGAAATGTAGTCTTTTCTGTGATAACTTTTCTACAGTTCTTCTTCTGTGCGATGTAATTTCAAGGGTCAGCTAGTAATGCACATAATTTCAGTAATAAGGAAAAATTGTCAATAATACGATTCATTTAGAATATTGTGAAATGGATCATTTGATTTGTCATTAGCCCAGCACCTCCAGAAAAAGAACATTAATACTGTAGCTCATTCTAATTTATCTTTTATTAATGAAACTGTGTAAGACCGGGAGCGGTAGCTCAGTGCATCAACTGATGTCAATGCAGCGCCTCTGACCGGGATGTCCTAGGTTCGAGTCATGACATCGGCAGGATTTTCGACATTCGCTTTTCAGCTAGGTCGAATTCAGTCGCTGTCTAGAGGAGAATTCTAGCGGCCGGCTGCTCTGATCGGTAGTTTTCCGTGGTTTCTCCGATCAGTACCAGGTGAATGCCGGAGTAGGACGCGGACCCTAACAAACGGCCCTTACACCCACACCCACACAGACACACACACACACAAACATGCACTACACTACCACATACTCCGGGAGACCGGTCGGGAGCTTAGAGCTTGTCCCGGCTGGGGCGGTACCCCGCTGGTGGGAGAGTCCTGGTAAGGGAGAAACCCCACTAGCCGACGGTAGGTCGGCGCCAGATCTCGCCATCCAGCGGGGGAAGATCACCGCAATCTTCCGAGAAAACAAACATGTACTACAGTCACGGGACTAATGACCAAAGCAGTTGACGCGCCCGGAAACACGAAAAAATCAACCAATCAAAAACCACGGATTAAACTCTCCACCCGTTACTAGGTTATAATAGTGTGTTTGTGTGCTTCGAAATCCACTTAAATTTTGATTAAATTGAACTACAAGACATTTTTGCTAAATTAATGAATTGAATCAAGTATTGAATAAGAAGCACCGGAAGCACGAAAAAATCAAAGTGTGTATGTCTTTGTAAAAAGTAAAGAAATGTACGCGCTTTGGACCCTTTGCCGACCACTGTGCGTCGCCTGCCTCGTGCGGAGCGCGCATACTGATGCGACAGCGAGGAATCGGCGAACCAAAATTTTGGAATTTGGGCGACCGAACGGCAGCGCTGAATGCGCATCGCGCTTTGGGAATACCCTGCCCCCCTCCCCCCCGGCCCGTCGCGCACACTGCACAGGCGCCTCGTTGCTGCTGGATGCAAACGTCGTGTTTGGACGTAAGCGACAAGTTGTTATTCAGTTGTCGTGGACATTTTATTCAGATACATATGCAATTACAATTACTTACTTTCCATGCAAACATCTACCACAGCAATTGCAAATCTTGGAATGCATTCCTAAAGGAATCGATCAATTCTCTTTGCAATACAAATCGTATTATGTATTAAAATTTTTAAAAATACAAACATTTTCCCTACATTTTTTAAAGTGATTTACAGAAAGCATAATATTCACATTAATCTTTACTAAAAATATAGTCGTCTTACAATTCAGCTTCCTTTTTTAAAAAATGAGAGGACACGTTATTTTTCCCTTCAATTTCCCGTTAAGAAAGAGTAGTACGTTAAATGGAAAAATACGATAGTTTAGGCTTATTCTTTCTCTCGATGCTTTTCACAAAAGTAGTCTGAGACATCGTCAGAACCGTGTGGGAGATGCACTAGAAAATTTTGATTTCGATTAAGGCTGCCAGGGTATAGTTTCATTATCACATGTCCGGCGATATTTAAATTCTAATGCCCATGGTGATCGTGGTCGTTATTTCAGAAGAAGTTGTTATTTCAGAAACGTTGTAAATTAAAGGAATGTATTTGCTTATGTAGATGCATGGTTTAATTCATTTAATGAATTCATACTTCAAAGTAAATTAATTGAAAAAACTCAGACTGTCCTTTTTTATCTGTCCGCCCATAGATGTTACGTATTGTATTTCGTAACGTACGTAACATGACGTACAATACGTGTTATTACATATTGTATTTAGCCAAGAACCCTGGGTTTAGTTTTAATGATAGAATCGGCATTCAGCGGCATTGTTTTAAAACTCGGAAGTCAAAGAAAACGCGTTGATAGGACAACCAATCATCAAACTTTAATATTCCATGCTTGGTGTCATAACGCTGTGCAGATGGACACGGTTGCGAACACACTATATAGAAAAAAGTGTAGAGAAGGCATTGGATGGCCGTGATCTTTCAGAAAGACGAATGGGATGACAATAAAAAAAAACATTGAAGCGAACGCACGTAAGCGGTTGGTGAGGTGCGAACGTATTTTCAGCATAGGCTGGGTATTATGTAAATGATAGTGATGCGAGAATTTATGATTAGTTTGAGGTTTGAGAGCTTGTTATTGTTTAAGTAGTATTAAATTGGAATTGGAATTTTTATTAATGTAGTAGTTGTACTTTTGGAAAAATATATTCCATGTTTCGAGGGGTTGTACATTAGAATAGCTCCGTAGACGAAGAATTTTCAATAAGTAGGCGAATATAATCGGTCGCGAGTAGGTGTTTCATACGAAATACAGATAGGGAAAGTCGCGACCGCGTAATAATTTTGTGGGAAATGTAAGTCCTATTAAGAGCAAATCATTGAGGACATGTGGAACATTTTTAATTCAGGCAAGAACGCGAGAACTGGTGTAACAAGGATTCCATGGGCAACATTCTGCTAGTCAGCCGAAAAGCCTCTGTCAAGATATTATAGTAAGCTTACGAACTATTGTCAAACCTGTACGGTGTTTTAATGTTCTATATCAAAAAGTAATTTTCATGAGATAGAAATAAACTGTAATATACATATAACAATAAATAAATGTTAAATTTTTATTGTTGAAAAAGGCTGATAATTTATATTAGTTGACATTAATCTAATAACTAGTTTCAATCAATAGAACTTCCAGGAATCGTGATTCTGTATAGAATTACACGTCCACATGCAACAGGTAAGGAGTAATATATTGTATGTCGAACGCATGATGAAGTTGAAAGTAAATTTATAATTCAGTGTAGAAATTGCACAGTATGCCCGCCTACAGCCTATGCAGAGTGCATGGCAGAACCCAATATAACCTTAATTCGTAAATTAAAATTAATGCAGGTAGTGAATTAAATTTCCCAAGGTATCGTCAAAAACTTTGAATATTGGACCTAAATAAAGGGGTTGCACAAAAAAATACGTTTGTCGATGTAGAGCGACAGGTCAATTAAAAACATTTATCAAATTGGCACTGCGAAGTTTTCAAAAGGCAGTCAAACAGCTACAGTAAGGATATTCATGTGTATGCATAGTTACAACTGCAAATCATGAGTCGCAACACGGCGATCGATCACGTGATGAATCATTTTACGATGTTTAATGCTTGTTCACGAAGAGCTACGAAAGGTAAAAGAAGGATTAATGATAAGCAGAAAAAAATATGAATTCCAAAAACTTTAATTTGAATCATAGAATTCCTGTTGTTTTATTGAGTAAATTTTATACGTTTCACTCGTAAAGGCCGATTTTTATTTTAAGTGAATGAATGTTTTCTGATTTATTTAAAAAATAATAGAAAGGTGTGTGTCAGCTCAGACCATCCATACACATCTCGCAAGATGAACAATACCGTTTAGAGGGGAAGCGGTAGCACTTAAACAGTTTCTGACTTTTTAATTTCACACGTGTGAGAGTTTTATAAAAAAGAATAGCTAGAATCTGTATCTCTGAATCGTGTACACGGGAATTATTGTCCGACACTGGTTACATTTGTAAGGCTTAAGCGTTAAAGCCTTAAGGCCTAAAATTTAAGCAATCTAAATATAGCTTTATCCTCAAATATCAACGTCAGTCAGAAAAATCTACAGTTCCTTGTCGTAATTGCAAGGCTTGTGGTAACATAGCGATAATCTTATTTGTCTTGTCAAAAATAAAAATCTTACAAGTTCCCCGAAAATCTTACAATTTCTTTTATAATGATCCAACAACCGTGCTCGTGTTACTGTAGTTTAGTATGTATAGAAAGCAGTATGTGTGAACGCAAAATGAGATAGGTCTGAGTTTTATTTTTTATTTATTTTATTTATTTAATAGGTAATTATTACAGACAAATGAAAAAAAACTTGATGCACTGTGGCTAGGCCGAAGGCCTTTAAGCCACTACAATATCTACTACCTCGTTCTAACCTTTCGAATTCTGGTATTCACCCCAAATGGTCTCTCCTTCGCATCAAAGCCGCGGAAAAGAGACCATAAGGTACGGCTGAGGAAAAACCCCTGAAGGGGGAAAAACCTGCCGTCAGAAGCCGAGTACATGCTAATCTATCCGGTTTTTAAGCTATTTATTTATTTGGCGCGGGGGTCAGGCATTCTCCTTCCAGTGTTTGGCCTCCTCCGCACCTGAAAACAAACAGCACCACAGAAAATCGTCCGCACCAACGCCTCTGCCCTAACATTTCCGATTCCCACTTCCCTTCGCCCCCTAATGTGTTTTATTTTAACCGTTTCCTTTTATTTTATTTTAATTTAATTCAATTTTAATTCATTTAACTTATTTTAATTAATTTAATTTTAATTTTAATTTATTTAACTTATTTTTATTATTTTAAGTTAATTTATTTATTTTTATTGACTTATTTATCTACTTATACTTAACAATTGACTACAACTTATAACTTTTTTTGTACTGTTTACTAACTTAACATAACTTACTGACTAACTTAATTATTGTTAGTTTATTGATTTATTATTTATTTCTCTCCAGTCTAGGCTCTGCTCGTACTAACCAGTGATGTTTTCCCACTCCCTAATTTCAGTTTCTCTGATGGTCCGAATCTTTCCTAGAAATGTTCTTAATTCTTTCATGAAGTTAGGTCTTTTATCACCTAGAATGTTTTGGGCGAGCGTTACGTTCCTATGTTGGAAATAGTAATTTCCCATTCCCATCCATTTTCCTCTCCAAGTTTCGGTCGCACTGCAAATTAAAAGGATGTGGATCCAGTCTTCCCTATCACCGCAAAGCACACAGATGCCATTACCATTAGAGTCCTTTAATCTACGTTGCGTCCACCCCCCGACCCTGAACCAAGCGTATCCCCCTCTTGCGTCCTTTCGCAGTGTGTTTACGTAACGTTCGCAACCCCATAACGGACTCGCGTGAATTTGCGCAACTAGCGAACGTTTTTCGGCCGTTGCTGCCAGGATCTCTTGCCTTTTAATATCCGCAAGTCTACCCGAAATTAGCCGTTCTATCTCACGTGTTCCCCTATCTCCCACCATCTCCGGAGAAACGTCTCCCAGAATAGGTCTGAGTTTACAAAACCTTTCTCTTCAGGCCTACATAACTTACACAGAAACGAGGGTTATCTCTAGCTTACCATGAACCGTTTAAATACGGATACTACGAAAAATCTTGTTTCTCTGTTGCAATTGGCGCGTGGGCAGATCTGTGCGTGGAGGTTGACAGCCGAGGAGAGACCTGTAGAGGAGCAGACCTGCTCTTTCCGCCTTTCGCCGCCGCCGCCGCTGGCCCACTTGTGGAGGCTGCGGTTCGCGTTCGAGCCCCGGCCGCGCCTTCTTCCCACTCCCCCGCCCCTTCCGGCGCTGAGCTTTCACCGTCGCCCCATCGCTCGCGCCGCCCGACCCCCGGTTTGCTTCGCGGAGCATCTCGCCGGGCGTTCTTGCCTCGCCTCGGCCGCAGCTGCAGCGGAATTGCTAATTAAAGGACACGCTGTTCCCGCCGTCTCCTTCCCATCCCCCGTCGTCCCCTTCCCATTCCCCGCCGTCCCCCGCCGTCCCCCGCCGTCCCCCGCCGTCCCCCGCCGTCCCCCGCCTCCCCGCCGTCCCCGCCGTCCCCGCCGTCCCCGCCGTCCCCGCCGTCCCCGCGTCCCCTGCCGTCCCCGCTCGTCCCCGCCGTCCCCGCCGTCCCCGCGTCCCCTGCCGTCCCCGCCGTCCCCGCCGTCCCCGCCGTCCCCGCCGTCCCCGCCGTCCCCTGCCGTCCCCGCCGTCCCCTGCCGTCCCCGCCGTCCCCGCCGTCCCCGCCGTCCCCGCCGTCCCCGCCGTCCCCTGCGTCCCCTGTCCCGCCGTCCCCCCGTCCCCTGTCTCCCTGTCCTGTCCTCCCGGTCCTCCCCCGTATCCCGGTATCACCTGGCATCTTCCGTCGTCTTCCGTCGTCTTCCGTCGTCTTCCGTCGCCTTTCGTCGCCTTTCGTCTCCTTTCGTCGCCTTTCGTCGCCTTTCGTCTCCTTTCGTCGCCTTTCGTCGCCTTTCGTCGCCTTTCGTCGCCTTTCGTCGCCTTTCGTCGCCTTTCATCGCCTTTCGTCGCCTTTCGTCGCCTTTCGTCGCCTTTCGTCGCCTTTCGTCGCCTTTCGTCGCCTTTCGTCGCCTTTCGTCGCCTTTCGTCGCCTTTCTGTCGTCCTTCGTCACCCCCGTTTTAACCCATTCCCCCTGTTGCCCCGTTTTTTTCAAACAAATCCTTCATAATTTAAAATCCAAAGTGCAATTCGTCACGTCTACGTGAAATTCTCTTTCTTTAGAGACCTCATTTATAAAGATTGGTTGCATATAAGAGCCGCAAAAGGTATTAAACTACTGAAATAATATAGGAGACGATGAAGAAAAAGTTTTTAACAAAATGTGGAAATTGCTATAAAAATCAGAGTAGTAGGCACTGCACTTGAAGAACTGTTTTCTCTTATGGGGTTCCAGCGTGTCGGTGTGCTTGTATTTTCATGATTACTTTCTTGAAAATCAGGGGGGGGGCTGTTTGATGCAGTGGAGTATTATATGCGGGCGAATTCGGCATTGAAAGTTCATTGAGTCCACGTGCGGGCGAAAGGCATGCAGAAGCTGCAGGCCACTGGCTTCTCGTTGGAACGCCCGCGCCGGCCCTCTGCCGCTCTATGCAACTTTCTCCGCTTGCGAACGCCTTCTGTGTTTGGAATCTGCACTTAGCGACACAATGCTACTTGCAGCAAAGGCACTTCTGATTTCAGTGTTCTAAATATCGGGCTTCCGCTCTACTGATTGCATGGGTTTCCGCGGCCGGAGTTTGTATTGTGTAGGCCAGGGGTGTCCAGCTTGCGAGGCCTCAAGGGCCACAGCTAAAACCTTTGATATGATTGCGGGCCATATTTTCATTGTTCGGGCGATCCACACCTCACTTCCCCGTATTGTTTATGTTGGCAATTTGCACGGCTACTCTAAAACGGGGGGAGATGGAACCATGCATGATGTCAGGTACCTACCATGCATAACGCAGTGAGACACCTTGGGATGATTTTGAATGTCTAAGTTCACTATACAATATCCTTAAATCAAAATGAAACTATTTTTACATTAAGGTGGTGTTGACCTCGACAGGGCGCAATATTCTCTCCCGACATGGATGCAATGGACTTTTACGTATGTCTAATAACAATTTGCGGGTCACAATAAATGACACTGCCGGCCGCCAATTGGACAAGTCTCTATCGTAATGACTGACACTTCGGCCAACATGTTGTGGCCTTTCTCAAAGCCTACTGATAACTAGAGAACTAAAGGGGTAGTTTCCATGAATGAGTGCTGAAAAATTATTATTTTTTTAATAATTATGAAAACTAGTATGTACCTTCACTGCTTATTGGTTGGAACGTGTTACTTTGCGGTACACGTACCGCAAAGTAGACTTTGCCGTACACGTACTACAGAGAAGTCAGTGTCAAGTCGACAAGTGAGTACTGCAACTGAACATAACACTGGTGCAACATGAATCAACATTTCTGCCTCGCAAGTTGAGAATGATCTTAAGAGAATATATTACGTGGTAAGTTTCCATGAAATCCGTACAAGATAATAATGTACTCAACTCGTACGAAAGTGCCTTTGGCGTACTTATTTCAATTTTCAAAACGCATCTTATGTCAAGTATAAACATTAAAGAATGTTTATGGAAAATACAATTTATATATTACAACAATACATAATTTATTAAAATTATCTTGAGAAGAATTTGGATATGAAATAAAATGCGTTCAGTTCTCTTATTTCAAATCGTCAATAAATACCAATTGTCATTCAAAATATCGACACTTGAGATTTGATATTATCGACGTATTGATAATTCGTTCTGTTTTTATCGGTTGAGTTTAGTTCAAAACCAGTATCGCCGCTGACTCAGGCAACGTGACTGACAGACAGGTCCTAGGGTTCGGGCCCTGAGGTGGCGGATTTTCGACACCAGCACATAACTGGGTCGAATTCCACCGATAAGAGTTCTAGCGGCCAGCTACTCCAATCGGTAGTATTTGTGATTTGTTCGATCTGTACCAGACGAATGTCTAATATGTACCCTAGCAAGCCGGCTACAGACAGCCCGCAATCTTTCTCTCCTCTTCCTTGCCCTACCCTTTCCCCTTACATACACTTACTTGCATGCACTACACTACCACACATGTCGGGAGTCTTTGTGGCTGTGACGGTGCCCTGTCGGGGGAGACACCTGATGGAAATCAGAGGTTGCAAGTGGACTGCTTGATTCATCAGTCGCTTCAATCATATGCCAGTACATATAATGGGTGCTGCAAATCTGTAATACCTCACCTACCTTACCTCAGGTTTTGATGTCTCTGAAATGGACGCCGCATTTTCCGCACTAGTCTTCCGAATGGCATCAATTTATTATTTGGCCGCTAACAGTTCATATTTGATTTTCACCATACGTCGTATACGTCCGTACTATCAGTGATAGCGGCTCATTTGTTTAAGTGGCGCGGCTTTATTCCTTTTATTCATTGGTCGGCCTCAGTATTACATCTGATCATTTTGAATGAAATAGATGTAAAAAATACATGAAAATACGGAGTTACAGTATATCAAAACATGATTTTCACCAAAAACGTCAGTACCTGTCACAAGTTTTGGTGTTATCGCGGGGGCCCGCGCTGGTAGACAAACACTTAACAGGCTGATCATAATCGCTTTGGAAATGCCATTTTCTCACTTTTTCAAAATTCCGCTACATTTATGTACTTTACTTTGTGACATTTATGAACATTTCCCTGCGTAAGAAGCTCTCGTTTCAGGGAGCTGCCCACGACCCAGCGCTAAATGAGAAGGTGTGGCATCGATAGGAATGATACGCGACCTCCATCCAATAGGTGTCGCTACCTCCTAGGTTATTTGATCTACCAACCCGTGCAGGGCGCTCTCCCAGCAAGGACCCACCACCTCTCAAGTTGGTAATTTCAAATTACTTTCGCTGTTTCAAATGTTATAACTTGAGAATGGAAACAAGCTTAAACTTGATTTCCATGAATAGGAGGGAGTCGCGGCCATGGCGAGACAGAGCCCAACCGGGGTGACTTCTCATTTCACCCCGCCCCCTTTGATTAGGGCATTGCCGAGAAACTCCAGAAAACGTGTCGACTCTACTAGGCCTGGAACTAAGACCGTTTCAACTATTTTGTGACGTAAAGCTTAACAACGTATGTTATTGATACAACGGAAGTATATAGCACGTGATTGTATTTTGGAACATAACCAAGAGAATAATGAAAAGGAGAATAATGAAGGACAAGAACGCTTCATCCCTCTCCTCCGCGAGGACCATGCCAGGACATTTATGTTAAGATTTATATATACATTGCAATTAGTTATGGCCGAGTAATTGTTAATTATAATAATAATAATAATAATAATAATAAATCATTTACAATGCAAATCAGTAAATATAATGTAATGACACTATCAATAAACAGAATTAATTTAAGAAAATAAAGACAAATTATGTTGGGTCTAGTAACATAAAGATGCTTCTTGTCTAGTAACATAAAAGATAAGTAATCTAGTAACATAAAGATGCATCGTCACTGCATCACTCTTCCATTGCACCACACTACGCTGAATAATTCGAATTACCTTTTCGCTTCCACCTTACATTTCATTATACCACCCTTTTTCCTTCCTTGCTTTTCCCGATTCTACGGGGTCGGCGCTAATGGAGGCGGACTCATTTTTTATAATTTTTCCGCACACTCCGTAAAATCATCGCCAAATCAGTATACAGACGGTTGGGAGGGACCACAAGGGACCCACAAGCACATTACACATAGACAACACACGCAATCACGAAACACACACAACCGTGCCCGAGGCGGGATTCGAAGCCACGATCCTTCGGTTTTTTAATCTAGATTGTTAAGGCAGTAGTGCCGTGGCAATCTCGGTTACCCGGATCGACACTATACTACATTATTCTATACTACTCTAAACTAAATTACACTGCACTGCACACTACCTTTCCCAACACCACACTGTTCTTTAAGCATGTCGTTTTATACTAGACACCAATAATCGTAACTCACATTAACACTGAAATAACTAAGGATTCTATTAAAGTAATTTCCTAAATTGACGAACACACGAGAAAATTTTTCGAATATTCTTTCCGGCAAACTGTTCTATGCCTTTATCGCAGGATTTGTAAACGCCATTTTGCCAATATTTTGTAGTTGTGAGGAAGAAGCAAATCAGCATCCGCAGGTGCAGTGCTTGTCTCATCCTTGGCTCCAGTCCGGCTCCGCCGCCGCCGCGAGGGATACTATCCCTCAGCGAGGGATACTGGGGTTCGAGTCCCGACGGATCCTGCTTTACCACACTAGCTATATTATTATTATTATTATTATTATTATTATTATTATTATTATTATTATTATTATTATTAATTATTATTATTAATTATTATTATTATTACTGTTGTTGTTCAATCCCTTGCGGGCAAAGACTTCAGGGACAGCTGCTAGCTAGACAAGACTAGCTAAATAGCCAGGTCGAATTCGGCCGCTGGCTGAGATTTTCTGCAGCAGGCTGCTCTAGTCCGTAGTTCATCGTGGTTTCTCTCATTCGTTGTTTACCGTGATTTCTCTCTCTCAGGCAAGTGCTGGAGCAGTACCCTAACAAACGGCCACGATCTGCGCGCGAACTTTCCTAACTCATCCTTCTCGTTAATTCCCCCCCCCCTTACATACACACATTTACACTTAAATCCACCACTCTGTCCCATCGTGAAACCATTCGGGAGCTTACAACGTATCCTGGCGGAAACGTTACCCCGAAAGGGGGAGATGACTGGAGAAGGAAGCACCAGAAACCCAAAATAATCAACGGCCGCGCGAGGTGACGGCCACTGCCCCGGAGCCGTTGTCTCCTTCTCTGATTTGGCCTCCCCGCCCGAATGGGACAGCGAGATAATGGTTTTTTAATGTTTCCTTTGTATGGAGCATCTCAAAAGCCCATTTCGAAGATTTTACATCGCTTTATATCACCTCACTTTATTAGAATTACACTAAAAACATGTACTGATTGAATTATAAATACTGTTTTCTGTTAATGAAACGGGCGTTTTCAAGCTTTACAAGTTTATTCTCAAGAAAATTTGGATTCCGCATCTGGGATACAACCGATGTAGAAATATATGTATTGGCTTGGTGGAAATACTGTTTTATCAACGTCAAGCGTTTCACTGAAATATCTCTTGAAGTCCTCTGACTACGAGTAAGAACTAAGAAACCCGTATCCTATCCCGCGTCAGTCGAATGATACTAGAAAGTTGATGATCTACAATCACCATATAATTCAATCGCCATAGGGTACACTTCATAATAATGTTCACCGTATTCATTGTCAGCCTTGATAAATGGTTTCAACGTGAAGAACTCTAGAATCACGCCATTAGCTTGTTTCGTACGATGAACAAACCGTTCTACTTTCGTTTGCAGCAACAAGTATTTGGTAAATATCATTGAATTGACCTTCTGTCTAGGTTATTTATAAATGCTCACGATACATTTAAACATCATCCTAGGAGAAACGTGTCAGAGTAGGCTAGACTGTAAAATTAAAATTGAGTTCTCAGGTTCATGGTTTATGCCATGATTTTCAAACATCTGACACCGACTTCTGTACAGAAAATAATAAGTGTTCTATTACTTCTGTTTAGTTGAAATCTCATGAAGCTCTGTATTTTATAAGTTAAATATATTTTTATTATATAATATATACGTTATTACATAAAAAAATCTTATAGCTTCCTTAAAATAAAGCGCAATATATATTACGTTAAACGAGCTTTCATTCTTGGTGTAACATACATTTGTTTGTTGTGTAGGACTTGTCACTAGTAAATCAGTGTTTGTATTGAAAGTAACGGTGCTGCCTCAGGAGAACACTTTTCTTCTTGAGAGGTCTGTAGAGGTCTATTGTGCAGGGATAGGTATCGTAGTCGTGACAGGTTCCGTGATGGTAGCAAAAGCATTGCAACACGACCAGTGTGCACTCTCACCTCCACAAGCAAGTGCTCGCCGTAGCCGTTACCCTTGCTTCGATTCTGGTTTCTTTTGTACTTCCTGCAACTTTTCGCCTTCTTCACTATTAACTTGAAAACCAAGCTACTATTAATGAATGAAAAACGACTTTCGCAAATTCTTCTGTTACGTAACGGATCAAAAAGAAGTGCATACTCCACCATGTCGGTTTCACCACCACCATCACCACCATCACCACCACCACCACCACCACCACCACCACCACCACCACCACCACCATTAACTCCAGTCTCTCTGTTTCTTTCTGTATTTCTTTCTTTCTTCCTTCCTTTCGGTCTTTCTCCTCTCCTTTTTCTTTCTTCTCTGACCTTCTTCTCCTCTCTCTGCTCTTTCTCCTCTCCCTAGCCTCTTTCTCCTCTGTCCTCTTTCTCCTTTCTTAACTTTTTATCTTGTTCTCTTTCTCCTCTTTCTCCTTTTTTTTCTTTTTCTCCTCCTCCTCTTCCCCTTTTTCCCCTTCTTTCTTCTCTCCGTCCTTTCCCTCTCTCTTGTCTTTCCTCTCCTTTCTCTCTCTCTCGCCTCTCTCTCCTCTCCCCATCCACCATCTGTTCCATGAGGATGAATTCAGCGATGAACCCAACGCCGCCAACGAGAACATCACAACCATTACCATCATCAGTATCACCATCAACCCAGTAGCCTGTTACGCCACCACTACTACTACCAGCACCACCACCTTCATCAATCACCATTAGCACGTCCGCAAATTCAGTCTGTCGCACTACCTCGTCCGTTCCCTCTCCGACCGCTGCAGCGCTGTCATCGCGGCCCGCGTGCCGTGGCGTGCCGTGGCGAGCCGTGGCGTGCCGTGCGCGCGATGCGATCGGATCTGCGACGGTGGCGCGGCGCGGCGGGGAGCGGCGCGGAGCGGCGCGGGCGCAGCTCTTACGAAAGGCGGAGGCAGAAATCGGCCCATTGACGGCCCCCGCTTGCGACAGCGGAGCCTCCGCGCCCGCCGCTCCGCCTGTCACTGCGGAGCACTCAGCACGACGCGCGGCGGCTGTAGCCCAGAGATGGCATTGCTACGGTTTCTGCAACGGCTCTGACTGGGAGGTCCTAGGGTTGCAATCATCAGTATTGCGGATTTTCGACTGTAGCTACGTAGCTAGGTCGAATGCAGTCGCTCGTATAGGAGAATTTAACCGGCCGGCTCCTCTGATCGGTACTTTTCCGTGGTTTCTCCGACTAATACGGGCGGATGCTGGACGAGAACAAATGGACAACGGATCGCGTGCGATTGTTCCTCTTCTTTGTCCTCTCCTCACCTCACTTACTTACACATACATGCATTACATTACCACCCACGTCAGCAACTTAGAGTTTGTCCGACCGGACGGTCCCCCCTGGGGAGAAATACCTGCGGTCTGGAGGGAGCTTACCCTGTTTATATAGGCTGCAGAGGCCGGCGAGAGATTGACAACCGAAATCACTTGCCGCTGGCCACGTGATGCCTCGCGACGCCTTGCGACACACGTGGACGGCAGAATTTCTGTGATTCTTCCGTTGCCCATACCTGTCATTCCACTGTTTCTCTTTAATTCACTTCATTTTCGCTTACATTCACTTTTTATATTACTACTATGGTGTGTCAATGACCTAAAGAGATAAAGAGCCTGTAAATCCCAATAAATATGATCTTACAAACAGTTTATTTTTATCTTTTAATTAACTACAAGCTAAAGAAACTGGAGGTCTTGAGAAGGAGAATCCAAAGGAAAATTATGGGCACAGCTCAGGATGAATAATGCTGGAAAATTAAGAAACAATAAAGAAACCAAACAGAAATGGGAAGAAAACTTTGAGTACAAGTGAAAAAGAAGACTGGCGTTTCTCAGACACCCGTACAGTATTGACAAACACAGAGTAATTGGAATGATTGAAGGCGTTGTCATTGTCAACAATAGTACTATTGTTGACAATGACAACGCCTTCAATCATTCCAATTATGTAAATGTCAACTACACCTCACCACTGAATCAATAAACACAGAGTAACCAAATGGATAAACAAATACCTCTGTAACTATATCACTATGGCATTTAGTATGGATCTCTGAGTGGATATCCAACAATTCATCATCAGAGCAGTTTCGTGCCGAAGGAACTGTGTCAACCCAAACCAGTAGTTGCGTGGTGTAGCGAAGCTTTTCGTCACCGTAGTCTTGTGAAATGCAGCATTTGGATGCAAAGGATTGAAGAAATGTAATAATTTAGGTAAAAAATTACTTTTAAAGTTTTACAATTGTCAATAGTATAATATGATTTCCATGCACACTGTCGTAACAAAATCCAGTAACATCCTTGGCAGGTGGGCGTGGTGTCACCCCATCTCTAACTAGGCCAAAACTATTCACTCTCTACAGTTAGTTTCGTCATACCGACTTTGTATTTACGAGTAAAACATTGTATTTATGTATCCAGTAATTGTCAACATGTAAAAGCTATGGCACAGTAGATGTGTTTATCAGGTCTGAGAGTCAGAGATAATGCATTATTCCATTATCACTGTTCGTGTACTTTATGTTAGTTAGCATTTTTACTACTTTTGCCCAGTTTTTTGGAAAAAACTTGCCTTATCTGCTTTTCCACCTGCACTAATCTTCAATATCCTTGTAATGCTTCTACCGTACCTTATTAGTATCAGTATTCTGCACAAAAGCTCTAATATGCCCGATTTATGCGTGGATCACACATCCAGTTTTAAAGACTAACATCGCTTCGTCTCAGCGATCCACTAAACGGAGTTGACCGCTGAAATATCACCCTAGATTTTTTAACCGAATCCGATTTTATTTTTCCTATATACCAGATATAGAGGACGCATATAACAGAGGCAAACTAATAATTCTGAATTGAAATGTTTCTCTCGCCGTATTATTATACTCTAACAGTATTTCGTCCGCAACAAGTCATTTTGTGATATGTCTCGTGTCGTGGTAGTAATTGATTGATTGATTTTTTTCGTGTTTCTGGGCGCGTCAACTGCTTCGGTTATTAGTTCCGTTAGTGTAGTGCATGTTTTTTCTCGGGAGATGCCGGTGATCTTCCCTAGCTGGATGGCGAGATCCGCCGCCGACCTACCGTCGACGAGTGGGGTTTCCCCCTAACCAGGACTCTCCCACCAGCGGGGCACCGCCCCAGCCGGGACAAGCTCTAAGCTCCCGACCGGTCTCCCGAAATATGTAGTAGTGTAGTGCATGTTAATGTAATTGTATGTGTAAGGGGAGAGGATAGGACAAGGAAGAGAAATGACAGATCGCGCGCGGTCCGTGGCCCGTTTGGTAGGGTACTGCTCCGGCATTCGCCTGGTGTTGATCGGAGAAACCACGGAAAACTACCGATCAGAGCAGCCGGCCGTGGTAGTAATTCTAGACCATAGTACTAGAATAAGTACTGGAATTCGTGAGCCTCGTGGTAGGAATACTCTTTGTCTAGCGATGCTCTCACGTGAATGACGAGCGGCCGCCGCCCGCCGCTCGGAAGTCACGCGAGGGGCGGGTGCGAGAGGCGAGGGGGTGGGGGAAGGGCGGGCGGTGCGGCGGGCGCGCTAACGGGATTGGGCTTTGTCTCCCGGCGTCTTGTCTTTCTCGTACAGAGATGCATCTCAGTATCACCCAGAACTAGCAATGTGATATCGCCAAATAAACATTGAGTTTCGAATCATCGACATTCAAAATTAAATCATCGATGTTAATAATACATCATTCCCAAACTATTGACGTTTGTAAACATCAATACTTACTTACATTCGTATATACGGAGTAAGATCGTATCGATGTGGAGATTTCAACGGAAATACACGTTTTGGGGCCCCCTGACACCGAAAACGTGTTTTTTCAAAACGTCTCTGTGTCTGTCTGTCCGTCTATCTGTGAACATGACTACCTAAACCACACGTACGATCTTTTCCATATTGAAGAAACTCCTGTCCATCCGGCTCTAGTTAAAGCTCTGAAATGTTGAAAAACATTATTTTATATGTGGGTACACTTGACATGAAGCCCCCCGGATATTTTCTAAATTTTCTCAAAAACGGCTCCAATTTTTTTTTAATTTGTGGGCTGGTTAGTGCCAAACAAACCCTATACGATGGCATAAACGCCACAGTGCTCTATTCTGTTGTTTTTTCAAAAATTACAAAAATTTAACTTATTTGACTCAGGCGATTTCTTCACATTATTATATTTATGAGCACATGTATTTTAAATAATGTTTCATAAACTTTCTCGAAAACTAAACATTTTCTGTGAAAGTGAACTCAAAATTCCGCAGTTTCAGAAACGTTTATACGCCATTTTCTCAAAAATGTTTTTTAGGACGTAAAGTTTATTTTGGTGTATTCTCGTTTTTTCAAGAAATACACAATTGCATTTTTTTAATAACTCTCACGCCGTTAATATGCATTTCTGTCGATTTGTATACATTATCACATTTGTGAGTGGATGTGCTTCAAATGACTTCAAATGAAGTTTTTCGAAAACTCGATGGATTCCTGTGAAAAATAGCTTTAAATTTCGTATTTACACTTAATCGTCGTTTTCTCAAAAACCACTTCAAATTTTTCAATGAAAATTGCCATTTATGGCCAGGTTTTACTCTACTGTAATATTCTTGAAGTAAATTTTTGGTTGTACTATTTGGAAAACAAAGAGTTGAGAAAATATTTTTAAAAAAATGTCCTTTGGATGACGATAGATGGCAGCTGGCTAGAGAATGGAGCAAGACTTTAAAGTCAGACAACACCAAGAAAATTAGAAAACTTTACTACAATAAAGTCTGTGCCATTCTATAGCACTTCTAGTTTATTTCTTTGTTAATGTTTCTTTGTGAACAAATATATTCATGTTTTGTAAATAATGAGCAATTACGTATTTCTGGAGTGTTTATGTGTTGCTGAAAAGGAAATGTTTACCTAGAAAATATTTTGCAAACCAACTTTCGAGTGTTTGTTGCGGTCGGCCGATCGCAGGAGATTATTGGACAAAAAAGTTTTAAAACGTGTCTTGAGAGATGATTTGCGAATTTTCGTTGTTTCCTTCCTGAACACCTGGATATGTTTTCCAGCCCTCGTGCATGGAAACTAGTTTTCCACTGTTTATTTACTGAAAACGGTTTCTTTCCAGCACGTGTACGGCAAAGTTTTGAATCTAATTTATATAGATACAGTAACAAGCAAAGACATCATGCGCCTACCATAAAGAAATCAGGGCAATGTGAAACAACTGAGTACTGACAAGTATGCAAACTACTAAGGCAATATGAATCTACATGGCTGCATCACCACATATTGGGAATGATCTCAAATTTTGTGACCCACTTTCTGTACTAGTTATAAAAATAACTATTGATTCGATTTATTGTCAGAAACCCGAAAAACCTGTATGTGAGGGGCAGGAGAAAAATTTTATCTGCGCACGTTTTCTTGAGCAATACACTCCCTGTCCCCCAAAACGTCTACTATACATGTAGTTAAATAATGAACAACAAAATATTGTTAGAAATGTCTGAAAACTAAAAATGTTTGCTCCTGAATAATAAGAAATTGATTTGCATCGGCAATTATACAACAGATTCAATTTTATAGCATGGCTAACAAAATAATAGCCCACACCACTAGCTCTACTCCTACCACAACTAGCAAAAGGATAGCTCAACTAAACGTGCGTGTAGTGAAGTTACATTTATGTTAAGAAGCAAAACCATAAAGCATACATTTATGTTAAGAGCCATGTCAGCATTTGTTCAATGGATTAAGGGAAACTGGATGAAAAACCTCATCAATATCGAACTCATTGACCCAGAAGCTGACGAAAAATTCTTGTTACAACCATATTTAGCCTTTTAGGTTTAAAAAAGTTTAAAGATAATTAATGCCTTTATAATAATAGTAAAATAAATATGTTGGTTTTCGTCAGTGTAGTCTGTAATTGTAAGGAAATAGTGAAGCACAATTATCCGTTAACTTTATAGAAGGCGAGACTCTTCTGGAGTCTCCTCCATTTCAGACCCTTCTCTTTCAGTCATAGTGGTCTGAAAGGAATTTCAATTTACAGATATTTGACGATTACAGCAAATTTTTTGTTACTACGGCATTTTTTATTTAAAAAATATGACCTTGATTATGAAAACAATGCTAATCATTGTATTCAAATCTACTATTATCGAAGCATTAGAGACTTTTTTTCGTGAAAACTCGGAAGACAAGTGCTAAGAGGGCCAGACTTTCTTCGATGGTAACGCGCCCATTACCTGTCTAACCGTCAACAGGGCAACAGCTTTTGTAAGTGCTTATTCTGAATGCACTGCCGAAGTGTAGCACTAGCACTACGTGGATATTCGGAGGAAGTGTGGTAGTTCGCAATAGTTTCTCTCGCTCATCAAGGCAGTGCTGATGCGCCGAGTGGCACTTTTTATAGCCCTGTCATTACTCAGTGCTACCTGTCGCCTCTAGCAAGCTTCCCTGTTGCCTCACCCACGGAATATGCCACTGGCACGTCCCTTGCAACATGCGGCTGTGATGCGGAAACTATAAATTTCTCTTGTTCCAACTAGAAATCGAACTCGAACTTTAGTCCTTTTCAACAGTGAAAGTAATTATGCAACTTGCCTTCTCTTTTGTTGAAGACGTACGCATTTTTTTCCTTTCACGAGCGACGACCTCTACGTTCACCAATAAGGGTAATAACTTGTGTTCTATCATTGCAACATCATTTCAACATAATATCGTAATTGCAATCCCCTTATTATGTATCTAATGAACGTATGTCCTGCAATACTGGATTAACCCACAGATGCTCGCGGTTGTTGGTGTATCCAATAAATTCAGCTGCCGCTGTTTTCACTTACCCATCGTAGCTGTCTGTTCGTCTCTCTCTCTCTCTCTCTCTCTCTCTCTCTCTCTCTCTCTCTCTCTCTCTCTCTCTCTGTATATGTGTGTATATATATATATATATATATATATATATATATATATATAGAGGGAATGTGTTTGTGTCGCACAAAGACGGAAAAACTACTCGAACGATTTCGCTTAAATTTTCACATTTTGTTCTTGTTAGTAATGGGAGTGTTTAAGGAGTAGTTTAAATTAAATCGAACATATAGGGGCGTTGTTGATGGTGATGATTCATTCGTTTATGACGACTCAAGCGCTCCTACACTTTACGCAACCCGCCGCACAGTCAAGGATTAAGCGCACCTTTACTACAAGTCTTATGTTCCTGTCCCTGAGATTGAGAAATATCGGCCTGAATTATTACTTCAATCTTGGGCATGAAAATCAAATTTTTCCCAGATAATGTCATGGCGAACGCATGCCCAAATTTGAGGGAGAATGTTTGAGCAATAAGGAACTTGATAAGCATTCCAAACCAGGATTTAGAGCAAGCCCATACTTACGAGAAAGTCTGTCATCCTTTTTTTTTTTTTTGCACGGCGTTGCGTAAAATGTGGTTAAAATCACGTGAATAATAGGGTATGATGTAAAATACTCTGCAATAGCGAATAATTGCCGGGTCCACTTGTTTTAAAAAAAAACACGTTTAAGTTCCAACACAAAGAAATTATATTGTTCGTGAATTCGGGTTACCACAATCAATAAAACTATTACCTGCTCTGCTTCCGTGTATATCTTGTTCCGTATTTTGGAACCACCGATTAATGTTCTTAAACATATTCCCCAAGGTTTCTCGAACCTTCTAATCTACACTACTGTTCGGTTACTTAAACCAGAATATCACATAAAATGGCTCGACCTACATTCAGACATTCATCTCTTACGAACTCGAGCCAGTCTCTCTCTAAACAATCTGGCGTCCATAGTAACTGAACGTCCATAGTCCCCCCCAATTGTCTCTTTCTTACGAGTTGATACACTCGTACCAAGTTGTGTATTTTGATATCGTAACAATAACCCTCCCTTGCTTAGACTTTACTGACAGATTAAAATTCTTTTACAATAATAATACCAAATAGTGTCCGTATGTATGCTTATCCGGGACCGCCATAGCCTTGGAATACATTTTCGCAAATTCACTTATAACTCTACTTTGGCCACTGTCAAATGAACTGGGTGTTCCGATAATGGATGTTTACTCATATATTTATACCCATCTGCTGGACGTACTTCTGTTCTCATGCTTATTTGATTTTACATCTATCGTTGCTCCGGTATCTCTCCAGATTCCCTGGCAATTTCCAATTATTAAACTATTTTCATAATTTTTACCCCACTAATTATCAATTCCCGTCACGTTCCCAACAAAATTTAACTGCTCAGAATTATGTACATCAGTGTTGGTTGAATCCACTTCTTGTAATTGGCTACCTTCTCAGATTTTAAAGAGTTCAAATAATGATACACTCGAATTATGTAATGCACCCACTCCGCCATCGACGGAAAGCACCTCAGAAGACTCCATGAGAAATCTCCAGACACCGCCGCTTCTACAACCAGCCGCTGTTATCTGTTTACTAAATAATTCCACTGTAGAAACCTTCCGTAAATTACTAATGAGTTGTTGTGATTCAATATTCTTTCCATTGAAGGAACCTTTCAGATATACAATGTTAACATATCAAGTGTAATCACATTATCTCTAGTATATCGAAGGAACCTTCCAGATACATGTTGTAAACACATCCAAATGTAAACCATCATCTGTAAAATACCCTACATATACGCAAGGTTCAGAAGGGAAAGTAGCGCATAAGCTCACCAGACGTCTTTGTGTTAACATCTTTCGGCCAAGACCTGGCCTGTACAGAGCTTTGAGTCAGAATTAAAAGACGTTATACTTCTTTGTGTGTTTTATTGAAGATCATCAGTCAATCCTTCCTGTGGTAGTGAACCTGAGGAACCTAAGTTGCAGAATCAACATTATTCGCAACATTAGCAAATTTAACTCTCGTATCAAGTTGTAAATTTTGACATCATAACAGCCGCATATATCAAAATTATGAGGCATTTAAAAATCATTAGACACGAGAAGATATGTTTCTGGTATGTAGTACTGAAAAAACGATTAATTACGCACTTTTATCATTCGGAAAAGTCAACGATTTTTACATTTACTACAAGCACATTATTTTATTAACTTACATAATTAAATAACACAGTATACAATATTCGATTTGATCATTCCCTCCCCCCCACCCCACCCCACACACACTCCCAGAAGAAAACTATAAATGACTTTTTTTATTTTCTTGGGGTTTATTTTGTAAGATTCGCCTTTCCGACAGTAGACATTTGCCGCGGCAATAATTCCCAAACTGTCAACTGCGCAGCTGCACAGGGAATGGGAGCAATTGCCTAAGAAGTGCTTATCGGAGACGAATGTGAAACATACTCTTTCTATTGACATGCAGACCTCTAATGTTCGGTGTGTTGGGTGATAGATTTTGGTGCGAGGTTTAATTTGATTTGATTTGATTTTTTCGTGTTTCCGGGCGCGTCAACTGCTTTGGTCATTTGTTCCGTTAGTGTAGTGCATGTTTTTTCTTGGGAGATGGCGGTGATTTTCCCTCGCTGGATTGCGAGATCCGGCGCCGACTTACCGTCGGCTAGTGGGGTTTCCCCCTAACCAAGACTCTCCCACCAGCGGGGCACTGCCCCAGCCATGACAAGCTCTAAGCTCCCGAACGGTCTCCCGGAGTATGTGATAGTGTTGTGCATGATAGTGTAAGTGTGTGTGTGTGTAGTGGGAGAGGATAGGACAAGGAAGAGGAAGGACAGATCGCGCGCAATCAGTGGCCCGTTTGGTAGGGTACTGTTCCGGCATTCGCCTGGTGTTGATCGGAGAAACCACGGAAAACTACTGATCAGAGCAGCCAGCCACTAGAGTTCTTCTCGAGACAGCAACTGTCGAAAATCCTGCCACCGTCAGGACTCGAACCTAGGACCTCCTGGTCAGAGGCACTGCAGTGACATTAGTTCATGCACTGAGCTACCGCTCCCGGATTGGCGCGTAGTCGAGTGCGTATTCATCGATCAAGGAATATTCGCCTTTCGGAAAATTCGGAAATGTATATGCAGTTTGGTGTAGCAGATTCAAATAACTAGTAATGAAAATATGATAGTTCTTGAAACATACTTGTTTTAGGCAAAAAACTATTAAAATAGGCATCAACCGCCCTTTTATGACATTTTAGGCACTATTAGATGCACTCAGTAGATGTTTTTTTCATGATTCATATATGTTTGCTAATATTTTACACAAACTCCTAAAGAACTAAATAAGCATTCGTCCTAAAATATGAAGACTAGTAATAACGATACATCAGCCTTTAGTATTAAACACAAATATTATGCGAAGATTTTTTCAATAGAAGTTGAAAATTAAACGTTGTTTTTCATTAATTTAGAAAACTTGTTCAATAATTGATGATTCAATTCATTAATTTACCAAAAATGTCTAGTAGTTCAATTTAATAAAAATTTAAATGGGGGACTTCGAAGCACACAAACCCACTACTATAACCTAGTAACGGGTGGAGCGTTTATTTCTACGATTAACAACGGTCTCTGAGCAGCATTCGCCAGCGCACGCGGTCGGCGCAAATCCCCGCGCCCTTGCGTCAGCTGCCCGTGCGGAAGCCTCGGCCTGGGGCGCGGGCCGTGGTGGGCGGGGGTGGGGCGTTGGAGGCGCACGTGGCCCCAGCCACATCGATCGCCCCACGGCGCAGCAGCCCCACACAGCAATCCACGACGACGGAAACATCGGGCGGAGCCTGCTGCAATATGTAGCAGGTGACGATAGCTGATGTGAAATACTGCCTCAATCCAAGACTGAACTCCAACACAAACGGTGAAAACAATAGCCGCTAGATTATTTCTTTTCTTTCAAAGTTAATTTTTTGTCATCCGAAAATGCGTTGACAGAGAGAAATATTGATTAAATGAATTGTTCTCATGCCCAGTTACTCATTTAGATAATCATTAATTAAGTCTTCATTTATTTATTAGCCTCTGGAATGGCTAATGGGCAGCATACTGGCTTCCCGTGCTGTGGTCCTGGGTTCGATTCTCGATCGAGGTTAAAATAGAGTTGTAGCTTTCCTTTAAAATCGTACCTGTTCCTGTAGTTGTGTCCTGTGTGACGAAGAAAAGCTCAAGCAGGCGTATCTTGCTAGGTACGGTGAAGAGAATACGTTATGTTCCCCCCATGTCGCTCTGACCCCCCGAGGATGGGAATTAACTGTGCCCAAGCATCGGGGACACCGGTTGCTGGCTGGCGAAGTCAGGCTACCGACTCAATAACGACAAATACATAAATACATTTATTCATTCTTTAATACTATACAAAAGTTAGCTATAAATGCAACAGAATAAACAACAATAACAATGAAAACAAAATTTGCATGAATGTTTAGAAAGATTTTTAATGAATGTTGATCAGATCCCACAGCATGTCTGAGGACGGTGCTAGAAGCCTAGGAGATGAGTTCATACGGAAATAAATGATAATTCAGTTGACATATCTATTAATAGGCACGTTTGAAAATTTGGTCAGTAGGATCGAAGAAGCATGAAATTTTACACCACATATTGAAGCATAAAAACACCTTTTGAATTAAATTCACTATATATTAATTTCAAATAACCTGTGAATTTGAGAATCAATAAAAGTAAAAAAAAGTCTTCATAGAATATAATACTCGAGCTATAAATAAATACTAAAAATCTCTCAGAGACTTCTTCATAATCATTATATTATTTACTCTCTTATTTACTTCCAAATAACAGTAATGCTCGCCGGAACATTCATCTTTAAAAAGCTCTTCTCCGAGCTAACTGTAATTGGTGCTTCTGGAAGACTTCATTTATTATTTCAGCCGCATAAATTACCCTTCGTTGCTGCTTCTGCATTCACTTCTTCAAGAAATATTTACTTTATTTTACCGGGAGGGCGGGGTATCGGCCGTTATTAACTTCTCGAGGAACATTGTTCGAATGAAGTGGGAGATTAATGCGCGTTCCTCGGAGGCTACGTGCTCAGTTACCTCCCCACGGACCGTACGTTATTCCTTGGAACGCCACTCGTCAGTTGCAGTTTTCGAGACGGCATGAGTCATCGATATTTGAAGGACCACCTGCAATATTGGCGGGAATTACGGGTTGTAAAGTGCGAAAAGGAAGTGTTACTCCTCTGGATGGGCCCCCGAGCGAAGGAATTCTTAGCATCCCTCGGGCCGGCAACGTGTACGAAGAGGAAGAATCTCGCTATTTGCGATTCGAGTTGGCCGATGAATGCCATCAGCGCGGTATCGCCAGCTTCAAAATTTGATGATTTCCAAACACCTGCTGGGCGGGCGGGTGGCAGGCGGGTGGTGGGCGGGCGGGCGGGCGGGCGAGCGGACGGGCGGGCGAGCGGACGGGCGGGCGAGCGGACGGGCGGGCGAGCGGACGGGCGGGCGAGCGGACGGGCGGGCGAGCGGACGGGCGGGCGAGCGGACGGGCGGGCGAGCGGACGGGCGGGCGGGCGGGCGAGCGAGCGGGCGCGCGTGAGGCCGGCGGTAGCGGGGGCGGGCGCGGCGCGGCGCGGCGCGGCACGGCTGTCACTGGGCCCGAGCGCGTGTCTTTATGTGTGTGGGCTCTGTTATTTGGCGTCGTGAAGCACCGGCCGGCGCCCGTGGTAAGTACTACGTTGTTTCCTTAACGCCGCGCCGCCTGCGTCAATGCGGCGTTATGCAATTATTCTCCGTGCGCGTGGTGAGCTGATGTTTTCCCATGCGCTGGTGCGGGGGCGAGGAGGCGGACCAGGTGGGGAAGGGGCGGAGTCGAGAAGAAGATGGAGATGAATGGGGAGAGGGAGAAATAGTGACTGAGTGCAGGCAGAGGGGAGGATAAGTGCGAAGGACGACGTTGGAACTGGCACATCAGTGAAGGCGTCTTTGGAGGCAAAGGAGAGGCGAAGGGGGTGGGGAGATTGGAAGGCAGAGATGGCGAAGACGCAGAGAGAGAGAGAGTGAGAGAGAGAGAGTGAGAGAAAGAGAGAGTGAGAGAAAGAGAGAAGGGCGAGAAGTGACGTCTCCGGCGGTGGGACGGTGTCAGCAGGACAAAAATAGATGAAGGGGTCGAATCTGGATTCGAAAAGCAGAATGGAGACGGAGGCAAAATGAGACTGGGTCCCGGCTGGGCCGGACGCCCTCGCTCAGACAAAAAGGACTGGGGAGAACGGCGGGGTATTTGTGGAGTTGGAGGCAAAGGCGGTGACAGGGCCGGAACCGGCGGAGGCGCGCGCAGAGGCGAGGGCGAGGAAATGTCTCTATAGCACACTGTGAAACTTTTGAATGTAGAATGACTTAATGTCAGAAAGTGAATGACAATATGTAGAAGAAATATAAATGAATTGTTTTGATACATAATGCTAATTCCTAGGAAACCTGTCTTTTGAAATGTGGAATGGTGTGTAATGCTTCGAATAGACCAACGAACTATTTATTGCCAATAGAACAAAAATGAGGTATGGAATTGTACGTAGGGTAGAGTAAATACATCTTTCTGATATCTCTTGCTCATACCAGAAAATTCGTTTAGTTATAATTATCATGTTTTTATGCAATAACTCAGAAAAATCACTATCAGCTCACATCAACACAGTAAACCCTTCCGTTTGTAAAAACAATATTTACATTTCCAGAACCTTCAAATACAAGTGTGAATAAGACGCTTTTCTTAAGACTCGCAGGAAGAAGCACGCGGGCCAGGTACCCATTATTTAAAATTCTGCTTTAGGACACCTGAAATTGACGGGAGAAAACTACGAAACTGATCAGAGCAGCTGATCGAATTCTCATCCTTGCAGACCGCACAGGACGGGCTCCTCGCTGATATCAACAGACTCGCAATTCTGCCGGAATCATTTCGGAGCATGATGAAATATGCTCTTTATTAGAATACTCAGTCCTTAGCCTTTTCGGTCACACGTGAGGTGAAAGGTTTTGATGGATGGCTGATAATACGATTTGAATGATGTTAAAGAAATGATGTAATCAGAGGCTGGAGAAATGGTAGGACCCCGGGAAAGCACATCGCTATTCCCCTTTGTCCGGGACGAATTCCACATAGATCGCTTCGGGATTTGAACCCTATACTCAGAAGTGGCAGGTGAGCGTTCTGATACCATCACGGATCGCCCCCACTCACGAGGGCCATAGCGCGAATCGTGAATTTCTGCCTCTAAGACCTGAAGTGGCGCCAAAGAGCTGCCTTCGAGGGCGCTGACGTGAGTGGAGTGCACCGGAATCGAAGCGAAGACTTCCCGATCGGACACCTCGAGGGCACTCACCCGCACAAAGCGCTTCTCACCTTCTCCACCCCCACCCCCATTCCACATCACCACTCTCCTTGCCGCACCACGCCTCGCCTCGCCTCGCCTCGCCTCGCCTCGCCTCGCCTCGCCTCGCCTCGCCTGAACACTGTCTTTATTCAGGCAACAGGAAGCTTAGGTAGACAACGAAATTTCTCGAACCAAGTGCATGTCGGATAAGGAAAAATGTCAAGATAGCGTGATTATTGTAAACACATATACATTAGAGATGTTGATAATTAATATTTTAGATATCAAAACATAAATTATTTTAAATGAATTGCCGAAACAATTTTCTTTATGACAGTAAGAAAATATTTCGTGTTTGTGAATTTGAAAATTAATAGTTATAAAATTACTTAACTCACAACCATTGAACAAACAACTTATTCTTGGAAGTAATATCCGGAAATGTAAAATCAAGGTTTGCTGTGAGAAACTTAAGTTATTTGTAAATTATAGTTAAAATTATAATTAAAGGTTACAAATTCCAAAAAACTTTTTTTCGTACACCTTAAGTGTATTATGATATAAAGTAAACAATATTCCAGAGGGTTTTTTTAAAATTCACCTTATACTAGGTTGTTGTTCAATGGTACAAGATGATCATTTCCTCTTAACACTTCCAAGTTTTGGTTTTCATTCAATGCTAAATGTGTTGTATTTCATTGAAATAAAAAATATTATTAGATATTAAATAGAAGATACGTATCTGTGTCATTACATATTTTGAAAGCCTAAAATATAAAAGAAAAGAGATTTGTACTCAAAACGAATTAAGTATTCAAGATATAACAATCATACTAAACTAATTCCAACGTATTTCAAAAACTCGACTTTGCTAGGAATCATTTCGAAAATTGATGTTGGCCCACTTTTTTCAATCATTTATACTTCTGTTGGCGAATGAAAATTTCCCCACATCTGTTCTGTACTTTTTGTTCGAATTTTGTAAATATGACCCCTTGTACCGAAATTCCTTGTTCTCTCTAATCTTTATGAATTTCCTGCCCAGCCAATCGGCCTACGTACTTTGAATTATAGACAAAAACAGTATTAGTGATTGGTATCGTAGGCTTCCGCGGCCAGAGTCATGACCTGGGCTGTCCGTGTGACGCCGCGTCGAAGGCTGGGGTGCCGACGTTTCGACCGACATTGCGCTCCTCTTCAGGGCTGTACTGCCTTGTACAGTCCTGAAGAGGACCGCGATATGTCGGTCGAAACGTCGGCACCCCAGCCTTCGACGCGGCGTCACCCCGACAGCCCAGATCAGTATCAGTGATTCTCTAGGAAACAAAAATATAAGATCTGAAAGTGCCGGCCTCAGTAACTCAGCACGTTAAGGCGGAGTGCCTTAACTACTCGGTTCGAAAGGTCGCGGGTTTGAACATCGGGTACGGATGTTTGTGTGCTGTAGCATGGTCGGGCTCTCCCAACCGCAATGTGACACTTGTGAGCCCTTTTCCTTCTTTCTGTCCTTCTCTCTTCACCTCCAAATTAAAGAAGTTCGTCCGTTAACAGGCGCAATGAGGATGCAGGTTCCCTTACCTCTAAAAGGATGAAAGTACCGAGATGGGTCCAAAGGCTTTGCCAGGCCTAAAGGCCGCTCCACAATGAGACACGAACGCGAACGTCATGAAAGTTGAAAGCCGGACATCTCAGCCAGGTATTCACAACACGACGCGAACGCAAAGATTGACGGGAACGGGAAGGATGGTCAACATTTATCTCAGCCCGGGAACGCGAAGCCTCTCGACCGCTGGAAAGCTTCGCCGCCATTTGCTGCATTTTCATTAGAAAGTGCAGCAAATGGCGGCGAAGGTTTCCAGCTGATCGAGCGCGCGAACTGCGCGCGACAGACGACACTGGTCTGAAGCTGAATTGAGAGTGTAGGGCGATATTGAGGTTAGAGATGGGATTTGCGAGGTTAGGGTTTGAGGCGGGTTATGTTAGTCATTGTTGAGTTGTTTTAGTTATTTTTAGTGTAATTGAATAATTGTGTTTTTCTATTCATATTAATACTTAGAATTAAACTTTCCCACGATTTTTTTATTTTTCGTTAAAGTAAATTCGAGCTGTTTGTTTAATTGACAAAATTTTACTGTATTTAGTTGTATTCTGTTGTTTCTTTGTAATTGTAAGTTTATAGTAGTTTTTGCATTATTCGTACTTATGGTTTTGATTTTTTCTAATTAATATTATTTCGTTAAATATTCCTTATTCATAGCAACTCACGCAAACACATCAGGCAGATGACAAAGCAAAGAGTAAATAGAATAGCGTAACTACATATGTTTTGGTTTCAACAACTGTTTCTGAAAGTTATGTAACTTCATTATCTGTGCACGTCTTCTAGAATTCATTGGGAAATATGGTTATTCAAATTATCGTTTCCATGTTGTTGCGGCAGGAAGTATTATTCCTTGACGAAGGACATCATGGATAAGAGCCCAAAATGTATTGCTTATTTATCCTTGAAAATATATTTTATTACATGAGAGCTTTTTTTAATTTTCAAAATTTATGTAGTATATGATTCAGTGTAGGGATCACAGAATTTTGAAAATGTGCACAGAATTCACTTCTCCCCATAGCACGTCATACGCAGTTTCAACTGTTTTTTGACGTAAAATAAATAACATAAATAAATAAAATGAAGTTCACTTTTTATCCAGTACAGGTTTGCAGCGCTATTCTTCTTTCCTTTGTCATTTGTTGTGAGGCGCACGTATCTCCCGTTCCCGTTCCCGTTCCCGTGCTTGCCTTCGCGATGTCGTTCCCGTTCCCGTGCTCGCCTTCGCGTTGTCGTTCCCATTCCCGTGCTTGCCTTCGCGATGTCGTTCCCGTTCCCGTGCTCGCCTTCGCATTGTCGTTCCCGTTCCCGTCCTCGCCTTCGCGTTGTCGTTTCCGTTCCCGTGCTCGCCTTCGCGTTGTCGTTCCCGTTCCCATCCTCGCCTTCGCGTTGTCGTTCCCGTTCGCGGGCTATTGCGGAGCGACCTTAAGGGTTACCTCCAAAAATGGAACTTGGAGCAGTTGGACATCTGTGTGGAGTGATCTTCTCGGGAGAATGTGGGCTCGCTGAGTCCCCCAATTCCTTTCGACGCCACAAGAGGCGCCACTCCCGTGAGAAATGTAGAATTGGATAGTTAAATCACAAAGTAGGGATCTTAAATACCAGGGAAGGTCAAGCGACCTTCACGAAATACAGTATTGGCAACAATATAACGGCATAAACAATTGACACAACAACAAAAATATTTGATTTTCCTGGACATGTATCGATAGATTTAAGTTCAGGTGTAATTGTATGAAAAGAGAAAGTAGTCTTCAATTGTAATGCATTCGAAATGTGTCTGCTCAGGTTACATTTGAACAATAAAAGTAAAACATTGATTCACGTTTCAAACAAACATCTCCTTACGTGAGAAGATGTGATGACTCACTAAAGGAGATGACTAAGTCTCTAAAAATGAGCATTAGTCCTGCACAAAAATAATACCACGCATAATTCATATTCAGGCAACGAAAAACTTGTAGGTAAACATCGAGTACATGTGAACGATTGTAACGCTTGTAACATTTAAACGTGTTGGAGGCTCTGACAACATCTTATCTCGTTTACCATGTCAAGTCAAATAATTCGTCGCGCTACACGAAGTTCGGTATATTCATGAGATAGGCCATGAACTTGGTCAAACCATTCATTTCAACACGTTTTAACCTTTTAACCTTCATTTAACCCTGCATCCAATGAAAAGAACACATCGATCCCGCTAGAATGACTGGCAAGTAACGGTTAGTCGGTTGGGACAGCGAGCATGTTCGTAGATTCGTTTGCATGATGGGACCACAATGTAAATTGCAGCTCTTCAAATAACAGTACAACCGTGAAAGGCTATTTCAGGGAAAAAACTAATTTTATTAGGAGAAGAGGGAATTCCAACATTCCCTTTACTTACAATACAGCTTATTCGCAACAATGTAACTTGTCATCGAAGAAATATTGCTGTAAAATGTTGAGCTAAGAAATTTTGTAGTTCTCTTATGCCCAGTAACCAGTAATCCTATAAAATTCAGATGATACCGTGTCTCTTCTTAAATATTTGCAATAATATTTTGTCAACATATCTTTAAACAAGTAATACAGAGATAGCGAATGCAATCTTTCTGAATTATATTTTAAACTTATAAATACAAAAGTAAATATAAAAAAAGAACTTTAATTAGAATTTTAAATTTATTAAACTTCATGTAATTATAAAAATTATGAAGTAAGAACAACAGAAATACGCTGCCCCGAATTGAAGTTCGAAATCTCAATTCATTGGTATTACAAATGAAAACTAAATTTCTGATTATCAATCAACCAATTGCTTTGTCATCGTTGGGAGTAGAAATTTCATAGCAACATTGCAATAGACGTTAAGAATGACGCATGTTACGGAAGATTCTTTATGTAAGAAAAGACGTGGAACGTGAACAAAAAACACGTAGACAGATAGTTATCGTTACCTATGCATGACAACGAAGCTAATAGGCAATAAATGTGGAAGCATAGACTGCAGTAAGAAATGAGATGTGTGCATTTGCAATCGTTTCCTGCATCGTTGTGAGCGACCAGGAGTAAATGACACGCATAATGATGTCCATCTGGTGCTTTAATGAGCCTGGTTCTCAATGAACACGCGGAATTCATACATCCATTCCATCATGCAACTAATAGAGGTTTCGCTGTAATGAAGTGTGCGTGTTAAGGTGTTTCGCATGTGTGCTTTATGCAATGGCGGCTTGTAAACACGGATTTCAGGATAAGCAAAATAGTTTCCAAACAGAGGCGAACCTAGGGGGAGATACGGGCGCCATCCCTCCTCAATCCCCTCCTCATTCCAATTTTTTTTATAATTTTACTAATTTTTTACGAAACAGTTCTCATGTATTGATCGAATTGCATTCTATCTCAGTAAGCCCGCGTGGACGTCATTTTAAGAACAAATTTACATTTTAAAAAGTAAATTTTTCTTAATGAAATGTATGGGAAGTTCGAACTGTAATACTTTCTGAAATAAAATACTTTCTGGATCCGCTCGTATTGTCTATTATTTAATTGTATTTTTCTCACCAGCTCGAGATACACCCTACTCAATGTAAGAGTCGGCCGACAATTGGCCAATAAAATTGTCATTTATCTACATTCTGAAGTCGATAAAAGGAGAATTAATAGATCGTTCTCTATAGCAATCAAGATATTGAAGTAAATACATATTTAATTCTAGAAATATCAATTAACTGGCACAAATAATCTGCTGTATATTATTAAAAAAATTAAATGAAATAATAAAATATTTGTAAATGTTAATCTCTTTCCCCAGTTGTTAATTTTGCAATTAATCAAATGCAATTAATCTAATATGATTGGAAATTGAAGTCGAAAAGGAATGTAATAGTTCATTCTCTATAAGTCAAGATACTGACGTTAATGGAGATTAAATCTAAAAATATAATAATTGAAGTGAGGGTAACAGTAGCATTTTTCTGCTGCCCAAGCATAACGCGCATGCGTCGAGTTGTGAAACGAGGCAACATCCGAACGTGCCTTTCAGTCATTACAGGCGAGTCACTACATATCAGTAGAAAGAGATATCTTCTGTTGGATCTTAAAATAAATTTTAAAAAGAATCTTAATTGAAAAAGCAGTAAGTTTTTGTGTATGTATGTTAATCATCTAGAAATCAATTTAGATTAATGTTACGTTTAGGAATTAAGATGAATTGTTTTTAATAACAGGAAAAAAGTAGTATAAAGTTTAATTGTTAGGAAATAAAATAATTAGCAAAAGATTCTGCAGTCCAAAAATCCTGAAGTTACTTAACAGAAACATTACAATTTTCTTTCCTAAAAATTGAAATAATTCATGTTTAACAAAAATAATTCAAATCTACGTGAAGTAATTATCCTAAAGGAGGGATGGAATTTGATTAATTGGTTGATTGAATAGTGATTCCAGGCCCGTAGACGGCTAGTGCTGTAAATGTAGTGCTTGTTTTATCGCGGAAGGTGGCAGCGATCTTCTCCGCTGGATAGCGAGATCCGGCTCCGAACTACATTGACTCGCAGGGAATTCCCCAACCAAGTATTTCCCACCAGATTGATTGATAGATTGATTCTCTTTGATAGATAGATTGTCTTTTTCGTGTTTCCGGGCACATCAACTGCTTTGGTCATTTGTCCCGTAAACCATTTGTAGTGCATGGTTTTTCTGGGGAGATGGCAGTGATCTTCCCCTGCTGGACGGCGAGATCCGGCGCCGACCTACCGTTGGCTAGTGGGGTTTCCCTCTAACCAGGACTCTCCCACCAGCGGGGCACCGCTCCAGCTAGAACAAGCTCTAAGCTCCCAACCGGTCTCCCAGAATATTTGGTAGTGTAGTGCATACGAGTGTAAGTGTGCGTGTGTAAGGGAAGAGGATAGGACATGGAAGAGGAAGGACAGATCGCGCGCGGTCCGTGGCCCGTTTGTGGGGGTACTGCTCCGGTATTGTGTCGAAAGGCTAGTGTCGAAAATCCTGCCTCCGTCAGGACTCGAACCTAGGATCTCCCAGTCACAAGCGCTGCAGTTACAATTAGTTGAAAGCGCTCCATTATACAAGCTATAGAAAGATACCCATTGGTTCGATTTATTCATTCAAGCGCTGATGAGGAAGCCATGAATCGTATTGAACCGTGTTTGAAGTGACAGCTAATGCCGTGGCTGCCTTGCATCATGTGGTTGGCGGCGCGGGCGGCGTGGCCGGGGGCGGCGTCCGCTGACGCGGAGGGGCCGGGCGCGGCCGCGTGACGCGCTGGGTGACGTGGTGCGGGCGGCGGGCGCGGGCGCAGGCGCAGCCGCCACGTGGTGGAATACGCGCCCCGCCCCGCCCCGCCCCTCCCGCCCCGCCCCGCCCCGCCCCGCCCGCATCGCCCCGCCCCGCCCGCCCCGCCCCTGCCCCGCACCCGCCCCGCCCGCCCCGCCCCGCCCCCGCCCCGCCCCACCCGCCCCGCCCGCCCGCCCCGCCCCGCCCCGCCCGCCCCCGCCCCGCCCCGCCCCGCCCCGCCCCGCCCCGCCCCGCCCCCGCCCGCCCCGCCCCGCCCCGCCCGCCCCGCCCCGCCCCGCCCCGCCCCGCCCGCACCGGCCCCCGCCCCAGGCCACGTCGGCCCGGAGACGCGCCTCCCGCGCAGTGCGCCCAAACCACCCCTCGCGGGATTACTTCGCGTTATCAACGCCATCATGCCGATGAAGAGTACAACTCAACGGACTCGGTTATTTGTGATATCCAACTTCAAACGCTCCTAACAAACCTTGTTAAAGATGTAGGTTTACCCAAAATGTAATAAACGTTAAAAAATGTTCATCGTTTGTAGATTGCAGTATAAAAAACTGTTGTAGATAAAAAGTCTTTCAGTATATCATTCGTTTATTATAATTGAACGTCTTGTATATTTGAAGTTCTACACACAATAACTAATTGGACTGTTCAAAAATAACTGTACATTGTCAACACTTAACACTCGTTGTTTCGTAACATGTATTATTCATACGCGAATAACATGAATACCATCAGAAACAAAACTGTGTCCCTTGAGAAGCTCGAAAACCGGGTTTTAAGGGTCTTAGTCGAACCGTTTTCGTGTTATGGTGCTTGTAATGGGCGTCGCAGAGTGAAGTGTGTTGTGCATCTGCTCATTTTTTTATCATCATACTATGCGAAATAACACTTTCTGTTTTAAATATGTGTGATGCATCCCTTGGGGAGTTATTGTCCGTTGCAGCAGTTTCGACTCAAAAGTTAAAAATGTTCACGTCATCCTACAACTACAATATTGAAGATAGTTCTTTTCCTGAATGAAACCTGCTCTACAGAGTCAGATCTTTAAATTAGGTCATACACAATTTTTGGAGTAGTCTTCGCGCAATTTTGCGTGAAATATAGGCTATTTTTAAAATTTTTGTTTTAAAAACGGCACCAAATTTTTTCTTTCAATTCTTTTCTTGTATTATAAAGGGACGGATAAAAAGTGGGGCTAGTCTAAATTTCGACAAACTCTATATTTTCGAAACTTGCAAAAATTAAAATTGTCAAGTAAAATATTGATAATACATTTTTTTCGTAAATAAAATCTATTTTAAAAACTTAGATATTTAAATAGGATCGTATACTTTTTTTAAAAAAAACGAGTCGTTTTCGTTTAATTTCTTTTTTTTTTCGCCGATAGAGTAAAAGCGCGTAGGTCATTTTCGTTGAACTCTTTGAAAATTTGCAAAAGTGAGAAATAATGCAATAAACTCTTTGTGCTGTTGAAGCGCCCTAAAGAATTCAAGAGCCTTTATTGGCATACTTAACTATCTTTGTACGGTAAATAGGTACGTTTTGTATTTTCTTCTGTAACGAGAATCTGTACGAGATCACTTACTAGTTCGCGTCTATTGTGTTTGAATTGTGTTGTATATTTCTTCAGTCTGTCAGTATCCTGACGTATCTGCGTCGTCCATCTTCTCCAAGAAAGAACACGCGCCATGGCCTGTGCTTGCCCGTGCCCCTTCTGCCTGTGTCGAATGAACTTTTTGTGATCGCGCGCCTCCTAGCATGACTCAGCCCCGTGCGAGTATATGCGTCAGTGGCTCTCCAGGTTCTCTATCACACAATGATGCGTTTATTGTCGGTGCACACGAAAAATCATACAAAAAAGCCTTGTTGCAGGAGAATAGACGCGTACCCATCCTTGCTGATGATATTGATTTGATTAGATTTTTTCATGTTTCCGGGCGCGTCAACTGCTTTGGTCATTAGTCCCGTTAGTGTAGTGCATGTTTTTCTCGGGAGATGGCGGTGATATTCCCCCGCTGGATGGCGAGATCCGGCGCCGACCTACCGTCGGCTAGTGGGGTTTTCCCTTAACCAGGACTCTCCCACCAGCGGGGCACCGCCCCACCCGGGACAATCTCTCAGCTCCCGACCGGTCTCCCGGAATATGTGGTAGTGTAGTGCATGCTAGTGTAAGTGAGTGTGCAAGGGTAGAGGATAGGACAAGGAAGAGGAAGGACAGATCGCGCGCGGTCCGTGGCCCGTTTGGTAGGATACTGCTCCGGCATTCGCCTGGTGTTGATCGGAGAAACCATGGAAAACTACCGATCAGAGCAGCCGGCCTCTAGAATTCTCTTCCAGGCAGCGACTGAATTCGACCTAGCTGAAAAGCTAGTGTCGAAAATCCTGCCGTAGTCAGGACTCGAACCTAGGACCTTCCGGTCAGAGGCGCTGCAGTGGCATCAGTTGATGCACTGAGGTACCGCTCCCGGTTTGCTGATGATATTGATGATTATCAATGAAATGTCTGTGTTGTGTAGCCGAAAATATACGTTCACAACACCCTAAAATTGATAATTTGATTTCTTCAGAGCTTTTGTTAAGCTTCGACGAGAATTCATATTTCATGAACTACTAGAAATTTCCTTTCCGACGGTGTTTGTACTACTTAGTTCGTGGGAACATGTCTCAACGCTGCACTTTATTACTGGCAGCACATTGAAGGCATGAAGGTTCTTCCTAGACTAAATACAGATGTGACTTGCATTATTCCACCAATAAACACTATACTTATAAAGTAGTAATCCAAAGCGAAATTTCATAATGTCGTATCTTCATTACTCTACCTAAGATAATCGCCAAATTCTAAAATCATGAACTCGTGATGGCCGCTTCATTAAAATTTAAATCTTTAGCAACGTCTTTCAACAGGAGCTGTAGGGAGATTCGTAGCCAAAACTATTAAGAAAATAAAAGAAATGCAGGTTTATGAACTGTAAACAGACAAGTGCAGTTTTGTAAAGTGAATAGTACACGCAGCAAAAGTATTCGAGCTTTTCAGCATTGCCCTCTAAATGTATATGATGTCGAAGTATATTTTTCTGCACATGAGAACAATCTTGCAAATTACATAAAAGTACACCAGAAAATTTCGAAAAATTACGAGGTAGTTTGCTGTATATTATGGATTAAATACATCGTTTATATTTCAAGATATAAACGTAACCTATTGGAGTAAACTCAAAGATGATTGTGTTAATTTGCGTTTTATGTCCATATTTTACAACGTGTGGGGCATATTTGCATGCATTTTGAATGATTTTAGGGCATTTAAAAGTGCACCCTAATAATCAGCTATCAACGCAGTAAACTTTTCGACCTCAGTCAAAACCACACATAAAACAGGGTAGCACAGAACATCAAGGGCAACTGCTAAAAGTGATACTTACAAAATGTTTATTTCGAAATTATTTTAAAATGGTAATTTAAAAAAAAATCGCGTGTAATATGTACTTGAAGAATCTTTAAAACCTCGACCGGTAAAATACTCATTTTAAATTTCGCTGTCTTGAAATTAATTTTCCAGCCTTGCCCTTAATAACACCCCTTAACGACAAGATACAAGCACAAGAAAGTCTGGATTCGTAAATAAGTAATTTTTTCCTTCTACGTTTTTTATCTTTGAACTTGAAAGTTATCACATCGTAGCTGATCCAGCAGATGAAGGATTGTGTAAAAGGGAACGCAAACTTCACCAAAGACGCAAATTCAACAAGAAAATGTCGCAACACTATTGTGAGAAATGATCTTCACAAAATATTATTGTTGATCTGTTTTTTTTTTCGTGTTTCAATTCTTATAGTGTTACTTTTTGAATTTAATCGATTTTTCACCATGACATCACGGTGGTAGTGATTCTTATTAATTTATTTCCAGTCCCACTTGGCCCCATGAAGTGAACATTCGCAAAGAACAATTGGCTTCTAGACCCATCTTCAGTCATTGTTATTGTTGTTGTCCGACAGGCTGTACTACTGGGCACCTTTGAATTTGGATCCGTGCGGCCGTCCAAAGCTTCCAGCTATTGGATCGCCCAGCTGCCGCCAAGGATCACAACGATGTCGACGGTGTACTTTTATCCGTCACATGATGACTAAACTAACTTCTCCTTGACCGAACAATTATGAAATCTGATTAGGGAGGAAATTGCCAGAGCATTCAATTTCTACGGTCATTTAGACAGGCTACATGACACGAGTCGAGTCTGTCATGGCTCGCTGTGTTTTTTTTTTGAAAACTCAGATATGAACTCACAAACTCCCATTCCCTCTTCAGTTATTACAAGGACGGTTGTAATCAGAACCGGTGGTTTCAGTGAAATATTTTTTTGTCTCGGATAGCGTGTAATCCGCTTATAAAACTTATGCACGTTCGATTTATGTTCAATTATCTGAATTTTCGAAAGTTTAAAAACTTTGCGAAATTGTGACTCGGGGGTGTCCAACTTACAAGACTTCAAGGGCCACAACTAAAACCTTTAATACAGTTTCGGTTCATTAATCAGTCGATCCACACGTGATGCAGTATACTTCAAACTTCTCGGCAGTGTGCCTGGCTGATCTGAAACGATGGAGGGGGTGGAACCCTCCCTGATATTAGGCTGTATCAGGCTGTAACGCAGTGAAACACATTGGGATGTTGTTTACTGTACAAAATCCTTATATCTAAACTTGACCTCTTTCCACATTCAGGGGATCTTGACCCCGATGCGACGCGTGTTCTAGGCGCGATGTTGTCGCTCGGCGTGGGTGCAAGGGACTTTCGCGTTAGTCTAATAACCAGGGGGCGGATTTTAATGAAATTACATTTTTTCTTTCCACTTTAGAACGATGCCGTTTAATTAAAAAATTAATTTTGTTATAGCAAAAGGAAATGGCCCATTTTTATACGTCATATTTTTGCATTTTTATCGATTTCGGCAAATAAGTCATTTTTTAACTTTTCTGTCCTTTTTAATGCATTTTTGGCTGATTTGATTGATTTTAATGTCATTGTAATGGTAATTGCTTACAAATAATATTTACGACATTAAACAAATGTTCTCCACAGAATTTCTGAGTACCTATACCTGGTAGCCTATTCGATTTCTTCCCTCAGAAGTGGTCATGTCAGCCATTGTGAGTAGCCATTGTAGATCCTGTGACGCCTGTCAGCGTCATTGGCGGTTCAGCCCATTTCGGGATAACTAAAGACAGAGATTTTGTTGTAAAAAAAAAAAACAGTCCAAACCAAAAGCTTGAAGGCTGAGTTCACTTGAACGAATAGACAGTCTCGATTACATCAGTAGCATATGCTAAGTTGTTCATCTGAAATGGTTTTGATTAAATATTTACGTCATTTTTCTCTGCTTTTAGGGCGTTTTAAAAACATTTAAGAGCATTTTATTGATCATTTTTGGCAATGTTTTAGCTCATCAAAATCCGCCCCCTACTAATACCATTTTGTGGGTCACAATAAATAGCAAATGGAGCAATCAAAATGGATTTTAACTTAAAATAGCTTCAAAATAATATGGTTACTACTTGTCATAATGTATCCTCAGTGTGAAAATAAAGCTTTTTTTTTTCTTTTTTTGCGAAAGCTTACAATTTTTTAAAAAAATACTTTGATTTAAATTTAAAAGTTGAAATTTTTAATGAAGTTTGGTATCATAGCAATCTACTATGTGTGCAATTTTCAGATTTTTATCGAGTCCCATAACAGAGATATTACAGTTGAAAATGTGAAAAAAAAATCGAAATTTCCAATTTTTATGAGAGTGTAATTTTCAAGAGATACGTTGCTTACCAATGATATTTTACATAAAGCAACCAACTGTTATGAATAAAATCCCAGGAAAAATTAAGGCTGAGGTTCTAGTCCTTCTTTGGGAAATTACTCTCTGAAAATCGAACTCGGTTCATTTTCGTTCCGTAAATTTAATTGCAAATACTTCTCAAATAAAAATATAGAAGGTAGGTACGTAATAATTTGAATTGTAGGTCAGAATATACTGAATCCAATGCATTTCATTCTAGAATGCTAGAACAACCCTGAGCTGAATAATTTTGAAAAGAGTAAACCAGTACAAACACGAAAAATGGCGCACGGCGTAAAACAAAAATGGCCGCCATTTGTTAACCAGATACAATAAAAATAAATCAATGATGCTTTTGAACGGCCAAAACATGAGAAAATGTATGTACAAAACGTGATATTTTTTCGAGATGGTCGAACGACCAATTCCTTAAATTCTGGACAATTTCAAATGGATTGACCCGCCCGTGTAGTTCGTATCGCGCGCCGTTCTGGGCCCAGCGGGCGCTGCTCCTGCCCGCAGCCTCCGCGCCGCGCCGTGCCGCGCTCGCTCTTTGCGCTGGCTGAGCGCGGCCGCTCCCGCCCTCTGCTGCGCGCGCGCCGCATTACGAGCGGCCGCTCGGGCTGCTGGCGGCGGGGGAGGGGCCGGGGGGGGGAGAGCCATGGAGCAGCTGCGCCCGCCCGCCCGCCGCACGGCGCCAGGGCTCGCTCGCACTGTGAAAGCCAGCTGACGCCCGACTCCGTTGTTGTTCATCTGGACTGGTTTCCATCACTTTTCCCCTGGTAGTTTTGAAACATTTTAAGAGCGCTTTATCGATCATTTTTGACAATATTTTAGGTCATCAAAATCCGGTCCCTACTTATAACTAATTCGTAATTGAAAGAAAACTTTCTAATCGAGAAAAAGTCGACGCCAAAATTTAAAGCAAGTATACGTTTGGGAAGTTACTGATAACTTTTATTTTTCTTTCTTTCTACATTTTGCTTTATTTTCTTCATTTTATTTCTTTTCGGTGGTTTCTTTTCGGTGGCTTCTTTTCGCGGTCGGTGGCCCGTTTGTTAGGGCACTGTTCCGGCATTCGCCTGGTGTTGATCGGAGAAACCACGGAAAACTACCGATCAGAGCAGCCGGCCGCCAGAAATCTCCTCCAGACATCTCCTCCAGACAACGACTGAATTTGACGTAGCTGAAGAGCTAATGTCGAAAATCCTGCCGGCGTCAGAACTCGAACCTAAGACTTCCCGGTCAGAGGCGCTGCAGGGACATCAGTTGATGCACTGAGCTACCGCTCCCGGTGCTGTCGTAGTGATTTGGTCTTCCTAGGCTAATCGTGATCGTAAGGGCTCTATGGAGGTTCGGGCCCGGATTGAGTAGAGTGCCTTGCGCTAGGACGTGTTGTTCGCGTCGCGAAACGCGTGATGTGCATGACGGAACGTCACGTGTGACGTGACGTGTGAGCTCAGGCGAGCGAACCGTGCACTTCGCTCGGCTCTCGCTTGGATCACTTCTGCGTGCTCGGCGACATCACCTATTGGCAAGAAACGGAAACCATAGGACCAACAAACTGGAAACCTAGAGTATTTATTTATTTATTTAGACAAAAACTGTATGTGGCGCACGGTTTCTTAAGTTTCAGAATCCCTTCCCAACTATTTAACTATTAATAGTTGAAAGATGTAAAATAATAATAATAATAATAATAATAATAATAATAATAATTATAATTATAATAATAAATTTAAAAAAGCGAGAGATTAACATTTCAAAATCTAGATTTTTCGTTGCCGAATTATAGAAAACTTATTTGTAGCGGTAAACGAACGGATTTGATTTTTCTCTATTGCTAACAAATAGAAACTGCCCTAAACTCTACTACCACTACAAGCAAATTCATCTATGTGAACGCTGTATTTCACTCAACAGCATAACTTAACAATTTAGATTCGCCATCACCTATTAAAAACATTAAAATATACTCAAGAGAATAAATATATTCTATCTCATCAAAATTTGTCCCTATAAGATCTTTTGGTGGGCGATAAACTTCATTAATAAACAAACTCTGCTTTAAATTGAATCGAATAAGAAATGTACACCACAAGAGATTCAAGAAAGATTTAACATAATAACTTTAAGTGCCTTGCATTTTATTATTGCAATATGAATATTTCACTGCGAATATGAATATGAATTCACTGTGCAGTGAATTTAAAGAAAATTACGATAACTAATACAATCTGTTTAAGAAATGTACAATGCAGAAACAATTCGCAATGGTGTCCTTTCAAGAAAGTAATATTATTCTTTGTGTGTTGTAAACATTAAAGTTACAATTTGCAAAATAAATATTCATATATAATGTTCCTTCGTTTTTTTCTAATTTCTGTAGATGGTATTTTGTCTAGGAGCGATATATTTAACATATTTCGTTCCATTTTCCTCTGGCATCGTTGTATCCATTTTATTTGTATTTCTGTTGAGGACAATGTTTGTGATCCATAAAGCAATATCGCCAAGATGCACGAGTCCATTACTACCTTTTTGATTTGGAGGTTTATCTTTTTATTTAGCAAATTGAAAGAGAAGCTTCAGAATTTTCTCCATGCTAATTTTGTTCTTCTTCTTATTTCCTTATCTCCTCTATTTGTAAATGATATTATCTGGCCCAGATAAACATATTCTTGCACATTTTCTCTGTTGCTGTCGTTCATAGTTCGTTAATTCGTTAATAGTAATAGTGATAATTAAATGATATCGTAGGCTTCCGTGGCCAGAGTCATGATCTGGGCTGTCCGGGTGACGCCGCGTCGATGGCTGAGGTGCCGACGTTTCGACCGACATTTGGCGGTCCTCTTCCGGAGAGGACCCTGAAGAGGACCGCGACATGTCGGTCTATTATCGAATTGTCAGAACTCAAAATTTCAATACCTTTGTACTTTCTTTACACTCTATTCTATTTTGTCCACACACAGTAAATATATTAGAACCTTCCATAACATCCTTCAATGGTTATTGTATTATTCGCTCTCTTCTTTTTTTAATTTTCTTCATCATCACTTGATCTTCTGTTCTGGATCTTCCTTTCCCATCATTCACGCTGCCCTAACTAGATCAGATTTCCATATTTTTCAACATGTGTTCAGGGTCCATGAAGTTTTGAAAGGACAGGCTAGCCAGAACTGCTATCGACGACCTGAAGCAATTACCTCAGTGCCACTCAGTTCCCCCAATCCCTTTCACTCACCACAAATATTGATGAAATTATTACCTCTCAAACGGCAATGTGTATGAATTCGTAGAAGTGATGCGACATTTATTTACCTCAACGTTTAACTCATGGATGTGGAATTTAAAACAGGTCTAATAATTTTGGGGGATATTTTACATTACATTACTTATGCAACGCGCCCAAAAAGACTCTCCGCAGTGGCTCCTTGCTGGTGACAGTACTAGCAACATAAACAGCACGCGCTGCAGCTTGTAACAAAAGGAAACGTAAATTCCGTAGGCACCACAATCATAATAGAGCTGAAGGTGGTGCTCCTTTCACTTGTTTCCCAGTGATCTGGTAACTACCAACATAAATGCAATTTGTAATAGGAGGCCCTGACTCAGCTCAGTGCGGAGAGACTTTCCTGGCGCTCTGTATTAGTTTGTAAGTTTGTGACCATTAAATCTTCACTATCTTAGCCTTACGAAACTAATGATGGAGGATACAGATGATGTGAGCAGGTCCTCTCAGGTTGCAGCGTCAAAACTGGCTGCGGGCGGTGGATTTTGGAAGGGCGTGAATTGCTGTATATTGGTCATATATTCACCGGCCCCTGGTCGCGAAACCGTTGAACGCGGCCAATTACTAGCAGCCACTTGTGGCGGCGGAGGGCGGGGCGCCTCGCACCTCCTTCATCTATCCCCTGGCCCCGCCCCCCGCGGCCGTTTCTCATCTCCGCCCACGCGCTGTCCGACACCTCTCGCCGCGGCGCGGGCGCGGAGATCCGCCCCCAACTCGCTTGCGCCTGGGCGGCGCTGCTCTCCGCTGCTTCGGATGCTCCTGCCGTCTGTGCCTTTCAGAATTTATTATTTGTTTACTCATTTATCCATACTATTTTTACGATATAGGATTGACTTGTAAGTTTCTTAAACTAGTGGTGCACAGCACGCACAGCACAACACGCACAGCACAACACGCACAGCACAACACGCACAGCACAACAGCACAGCACAGCACCACGCACGCACGCACGCCGCCTGCACGCACGCACAGCACGCCAGCCGCACAGCCTGCACTCTGCCACTGGCCTAGCCGCACGGCACTGCCTGCCTCTGCCCACGCCTGCTGCCTGGCACGGCCTAGCCGAGCCTGCACAGCCTGGCTGCACTAGCCACCGCAACAGCACACCGACACCAGCACAGCACACCAGCACAATGGCACACTGCGCCCAACAACGCACCAAAAGCACAGCACAACCCACACACCTGCACAGCACTGCACGCACAGCACTGCTCGCTACAGCCACACACACACCAACTGCACGCCAACGCACACCGCCCACGCACAGCACAGCACACACACACACACCTAGCACACAGCACTGCACAGCAGCACAGCACAGCACAGCACACTGCTCACTCTCTTCCTTCTTTCTTCTCTCACACACACAGCACAGCACAGCCACAGCACAGCCACTCACAGCACAGCACAGCCTGCCTGCACAGCACAGCACAGCACAGCCTGCCAGCACAGCACAGCACCACAGCCTGAGCCACCACAACTAGCACTTACTGCCAGCTCTTCACGCTCTAGCACACACACCTGCACAGCCACAGCCTGCCTGCCTACAGCACAGCACAGCACAGCACACACTAGCAGCACAGCACACACAGCACAGCCTAGCACAGCACACTTCTACCACAACACAACACACACAACCACACATGCTTCTTCTACCTCTCTAGCACACACTACACCACACTGCTTCTACACTTCTTCAGACTCTCACTACCTACAGCACAATCCTACTTCTTCTTCTAGCACAACTCACACCCACCACACTGCCTACAGCACACTGCACAGCACACACAAGCACACTGCACAGCACAGCACAGCACAGCACAGCACAGCACACAGCACAGCACAGCACAGCCAGCACACACTGCTACAGCACAGCACAGCACACAGCACAGCCAGACAGCACAGCACAGCACAGCACAGCACAGCACAGCACAGCACAGCACAGCACAGCACAGCACAGCACAGCACAGCACAGCACAGCACCTCAGCACACACACTCTTCTCTGCCACACTTCCTACACACACTGTCTTGCACTCTGCACACACTTAGCACAGCACAGCACAGCACAGCACACACAGCACACACTGCACAGCACAGCACAGCACAGCACAGCACAGCACAGCACAGCACAGCACAGCACAGCACAGCACAGCACACAACAGCACACACAGCACAGCACGCACCAACAGCACATACTTTCTCGCCCGTATTTTTACGCTAAATTACACTTGTACATGACATTATTTCAAAATCTATCTTTAAGGAACAGATTTCATTAAGGGAAGAAATCTCTCATTAATATTTTAGTTCTAGGAAGACTCAGAAAAAATTTTCAACTTTTCCAATCTTCGAAAAATTAGAGTTTTTAACGAACATGAGACCTGCACCATTCTCTCGAACGTTCTTCACACTATCCAACAACAAAATATAATCACAAACATTCGAGACCCCCTTTTTTTAATGTTCCAGGGGCTTTATGTAAAGTACCTCCAAGATTAAAATATCGGTTTGAAATTCAAGGGTCTGCGATATCAGCCAGATCGATCGTCGAATATCAATTTTGGTGAAAATCGGCTGAAAGCCGCAAGCGTCGGACAAAGGTTCACAGTCACAGACGGACAAAGGTTTTGCTATCATTCGATTTTTAATTAATCTTCGAACAAATATGTAAATGCGTAACCTCTGAATACATACATGAAATGAAAATTGATCGGCATTGATCGCTAGAACTACTTAATATGTGACTTTTGTAAAAAGCATATTTGAGGCAAAAAATTTCCATTGTACGAACCACACGCTTGGACTATCTGACATATATTCATGTATTTAAGAAATCTGCTTCTGGTCAATTCCAGCACGTTCCTTTACTGCTTGCGTGGTACCTAAATATATATAACTTTCAATTTTTTGGTGTTTATTGAGTACTGTAGTGCCGGGGGGCTATTTCAATCTAAATGTCGCAAAATTCGGGCCTCTGACCGGGAGGTCCTAGGTTTGAGTCCCGACGGCGGCAGAATTTTCGACACTAGCTTTTCTGCTAGGTCGAATTCAGTCGCTGTCTGGAGGAGGATTCTAGAGGCCGGCTGCTCTGATCGGTAGTTTTCCGTGATTTCTCCGATTAACACCAGGCGAATGCCGGAGCAGTACCTTAAGAAACGAACCGCGCGCGATCTTTCCTTTCTCTTCTTTATCCTATCCTCAGTCCCTTACACATACACTTACACTAACATGCACCACACTACCACACATGCCGGAAGACTGGTCGCGGACTTAGAACTTGTCCCGGCTGGGGTGGTACCCCGCCGATGGGAGATACGTGGTTGGGGAAAACCTCGTTAGCCGACGGTAGGTCGGCGCCGGATCTCGCCATCCAGTGGGGGAAGACCACCGCCACCTCCCGTGCAAAACACGCACTACACTTACGGGACCAATGTCAGTATTGAAGCGCCCGGAATCACTAACAATCAATCAATCGATATGGGACTCAAGGATTATGGTTGTTCAACCCACCATAATCGATGGCCATAATCGATGATATTCGGTTGTTTTTTTTTGTAAACACGGTACGTATAAGAAGTTGAAATTGTGTGTGCGTGCGCGCGCCCGCGCGAATTTATGTTAAAAATGTTGAGTTCAAAATGTCACCTCTGAACATTTCTTTCTCAATATGATTGATACCACTCAACGTAAAGCATAATTATCACCGAAATATCTGTAACTCTCATATAACGGGTTTTCTAATGGATTCTACTCCTCCACAGAATGTGATTTATCTGTTGATTGTAAAGGATTAGGTGTGAAATCATATAAACAAAATTATTTTGTAGGTTGCATAAAACGTAGCCCTTAAGGATAATGGTCTGTCTTAGGGACAATTTTTACTACGAAGGTTACCCAGAATCCAAATACTCTCGTTGAAACTGTCTTATTTACTGAATTTTTATACAAAATCCCTAGTTACTAGCGATACGTGTACGTCATCTAAATACTTTTCGTGTTTTCCTTTAATTTATTTAAATTTCAGAATAGTTAAATTCCTTAAAGTATGGTTGTTCAATGATTTTTTTATAAACATATACGAACATTCGGGATTCTTCTGACGTCAAGTCCTACATCGTAACTGTATACGTAAAATCTTCTTATACATTTCAAGGATTCAGTAGAAAAAGGGGCTATCCCACATATTTTGTGAAATTGACTTTTCAGTATTAAATGTATCTTCAAATATTATTATTTTGTTTGCGCAATATGTTATTTAAATCTAGTATGGACTGATATGCAAGTGTACTGTGTATAAAAGTGTGCTGAGTTATTGTATGAAAATTCTAGTAAAATCATCAATATCTCAGAACTGACATAGCTCCTTGTTCTACTGAGCCCTTAATTTGTTTTACTCAAATAAGCGTTTACTTAAGTTAAATTTGCTAGTCGCAGGCTACTGGCTAAGATTCTCACTTTTATATAATACATCCCATTCTCTCAAAAACCGTATGTGAAAGACGTTTGTACAATTTCCGATGCACAGAATACTTATGATTCATGGGGTGCATTTACAACACAAAGAATTATGTGATAAGTTCTATTATAGAGCGCCTACAATGCGTGATTACGGCTGGTAGCAGCTTTTCAGCAATGCAGCTTATGAAGTTTATGGTTTTGTTGCTGAGGCACGATTTTTTTGTTATTTTAAAGCCGCTTCAAAATATAAATTCATTTAATCTTAAAGAATCCGTATATTTTATTACCATAAAAATGCACAAGGGGAGGGAGTGTAGTTCAGTATAGTATACTGATATTATCAACACATTTCTTTATTTTTGATAGGCTAACAAGGTACAAATATCAAACTAGATATAATTTTTAGGTGTGATTTATGTAAGACAATTTTTGTGTAATCTCTGAATATTTAATACCAACCAAACACTCGTTTTCACAAAACATATTTCCCCCATTACGTACTCGCAGAGCATCGCGCGTTAAAAGTTGAAACGAAGGTACTTTGAGTTAACTCTGTCTCCGCTTGAGATTAAAATTCCCATTACGAGCCCCTTTCATCTCCGCTTGTTTCCTCCCCTGAGGAGTACTGTCGACCGCAGCCCTGCTCCGTGCGTAATGTGCGACAAATGACGAGTGCGGTGCGCACGTGTTGGCCCTAAAGCGCCTTTCGCCCTGGTCGGCGTCGCTGACGCCTTGCGACGCCTCGCGGCCTCGCGTGCAACCGCAGGGCGCAATGAAGCCTCCCGGAGTCGGTTGCGCAGGCGAAGGATTTTGTTACGCCACCACTGGATGAACTATCTCAAACGCCCCCTGGTATGTCACCAACAAACAGTTACATAACGAATTCGACCTAGAGACTATAGACCATCACATCACATATCCAGCCACCAACTTCTTCTCAAACATATCCCAAATCCCTTCATTATCAGTTCACAGATTCGGCAAAAACCCATCACATAGAACCCGAATACAAAATAAGTTTCCATTCCACATTTTTCTCAAAAAAATCGCCGATCTAGATCCCAACTAGAGGAGCCCCATGGGTAACCTCAACCCTTGTATTAGTTTTAAGTTTTAATTTAAGTAAGTATTAAGCCATTAAAAACACATGTAGAGTTATTTCAACTGAGCTATGTATTCACCATCTATGTCAAATAAATGAAAAAACAAAACAAAAACATCTCCACTGGAGAATACTAGAAGTGCTACAACAGCACATGCTTTCATGCAAAATTTCTAACTTTTGCAATTTTCGCGAATTCAGAGAGTTTAACAAAAATAGACCCGCCTCACTTTAAAGCGCCCATTGCTATATCTCAGGAAAAAATTGAAACTTTCTCAGAAAACATTGATCAAAACTTGCCTATATTTCCAGCAAAATTATTTTCGAGAAATCTAAAAATGAACCTTATTTAAGCTTAACGGCTGTCTGAAAAACAGATTTCGATAATGAAAAAATTGAAGACGTCCAAAAAATGTTTTACAATTTTCGAACATTCGGACCAAAAAGTCTCATCAAAATATTTGGAAATTTTTGAGAAAATTTTCAAAATGTTATTTACCAAAATGATTTTTGGTACTAGCTTGATAGCGTGGTCGAATTCATTCTCTGTCTGGAGGAGAGCTCTAGAAGCCACGTGCTTTCAGTAGTTTTCTGTGATTTCTCCAATAAGTACCAGACGAATGCTGGAGAAGTACCCTACCAAACTGGTCATTGACCTCGCGTAATCAATCCTTCCTCCTCCTCACTCTTTACGTTCACACACACTCACACACCACTATCATGCAGTATGCTACAGATGCACAACACCGGTAGCGGTAGCTCAGCGCATCAACTGATGCCACTGCAGCGCCTCTGACGGGAGGTCCTAGGTTCGAGTTCTGACGGCGCACTATGGGGCAAATGACAGCAAAACCTGGCAGAAATTAAAAAAACCAAAATTATTTAGGGTGAAAATTTCTTATGGTTTCGTGCAAAGGAGAACCTGGACGAACATGTCCTAGCATGTCACACCGCTTGGGCTGTCCGTCTCCACCGTAGAGCTTTCAGTTCATGCAGTGTTGTAGTGACGGTCGGACGTGCTTTTCATTAGTGAGAATTTATCTCTAGGTTCGTGGTGTTTTTCAGTCAGTGTGTGTGAAGAAAACCAACTTTTTGCAATGGAAGCTTCAAGTTCAGGTATTTAATGTTATTTAGCATGTGACAAACACAAAATCTAGGACTTAATATTAATAGAAATAAAACTACAAAGAAATAGCTTTTAACATTTAAAACGTACGTCTTATTTTGTGAAACACACAACTTTTTAATTATGTATCAAAGGTGATCAAGCCTTGATCTTTGTTTCTCGCTATTCAGTAATGTTCCAAATATATTATACAGCTGTTTTTTCTTGCTACCTTTTGCTACTTTCTTCACCGGAATGATTTTTTACGGACGTGTCTGCACGTAAAATACCGGAAATGAATTGTGTACTATGTGAGTAATTTTTTTTTGCAGGCAAGAGTTCGAATACTGTTCATATCAAGAGAAAAGAACTTTTGGATATTATGTGGAGCTCTAATGAGAGAGAAACAGACAAAAATTTTGATTTCTTGACTGAAAAACTGAAGACAAGAACAAAGTGTGGTTCACGGTTTGTCATACTACATAGGTTGATACGCATGTTTGAGTGCCTATTGCATTTGGCTTATAAGTTACCTATTAAGACGTGGCAAGCGCGAGGGAATGCTAAAAACACTGTCGCTGAAAATAAAGCTCGTATTCAGAGAGAGATTCGAGAACGCAGTGGTTTGATTGTGGATCAGCCAAAACCAGGATCCGGTAATACAAATACCAGAAATACAGCTCGACGGTTCTTTCAGAACCTTGAACTATCTGCTGAAATTACACGCATTGATGTAAATTTAATTAAAATGATGCAATAATTATGATTGTCGTAACAAGTGGCAGTGAAATTCATGTTGAAAAGTTTCGGGCTTTTGCTCAGAACACGGCTCGGTATTTTGTTAAAAATATCCATGGTACAACATGTAACCTACACTGCACAAGTATTTTATTCATGGACCTCATACTGTCTCGTCAGCTTTGCCTCCAATTGGACAATTAACAGAGGAAGTTCAAGAAGCACTCAACAAAGAGTTTAAGAAAAACTGAGAGCACTTCTCCCGAAAATGTTCCCGTGAAAAAACTAATAGTGATGTTTTAAATTTACTGCTCTTAAGATAGGATCCACTTATCACCAACAAGAGAAAATTACCTACGAAAAATGTGCAAAGCCTCCCAAAAGAAGCTCAGGAACTATTGGTTCATCCACCCGAACACGTTGTTCATTCTGAAAATTATGAGGCCCGCGCGGATGATGATTGCTATGACACAGTTCATACTATTGATAGCGATGATGATGATGATTTTTTAATGATTTAATATAATTTCACTATATTTATATTTGACTTTAATTTATATAATTAGTAAAACCTTTCATTTTTTGCTCCCCCTTCAATAAAACATAATGTAACGTTATTTGTTGTTTTTATTTACAATGCGTATTCCTAGAAAATCGACTATTTTTTGTCAGATGAAGAGGTATCGAATTGGAAGTTACACCATTTCTTTCAACATGAATTTCTCTTTACAGTGATATGCAATACTATGGGTTATAGGTGTTACTCGAATTAATGCCAGAAATGAGGCCCTCTTGCCCCACTGTGCGGCGGCAGGATTTTCGACACTAGCTTTTCAGCTAGGTCGAATTCAGTCGCTGTCTGGAGGAGAATTCTAGCGGCCGGCTGCTCTGATCGGTAGTTTTCCGTGGTTTCTCCGATCAACACCAGGCGAATGCTGGAGCAGTACCCTACCAAACGGGCCACGGACTGCGCGCGATCTGTCCTTGCTCTTCCTTGTCCTATCCTCGCCTCTTACACACACACCTTACACACTCCTTACCACACCTCTTACACACATCCTTTGAATTTCCCTGTAAATAGAAGTTCGTAGAAGTTGTATCTGAAGAACGCAATGAAAACACAATCGAACCGCTTCCTGCTATCCAGTGTTTTGGAAGATTGTCAGTTACGTTAAGAGCATTTATTTATTTACTAGAGGTATGCTTACATTATTTTCGCACCCTGTGCATATTACTTACATAAGTGTGCGCCTCTACCTATCTCACCTGACCCTTCGCGTATTCCTTCGTCAAGGGCTGAAGCGAAGCCTTGGGGGCCGCCGCCGGCCGCAGCGCGTGCTGGGCGGAGGGGCGGGGCCGGGCGGGGGGGGCGAGGACGCCGCCCGTCGCCATTCAAGCGGGCGCCGCGCCGCGCCATGAATGGGCGAGGGCGGAGGGGGCGGGGCCGGGCGGGGGGGGCGAGGACCCCCCGCCCGGGCGTCGCGGAGGGCCGATTGGGCATTCGCGGCGCGCGCCCGCACGCGCCGCCCCGCCCCCGCCCCCGCCCCTCGCGCCGCGCCCCGCCCCGCCACGCGCGTGGCGTCGCCTTGCGACGAGGTGCGCCCCAAGGCACTCGGAACAAAGAAGCGAAACCGATAAGGAAGCAACAAAAATAAATAGAAATTACTTTTATTGGAATGTGACGTGAATGTTACTGTATATTTGTATTCGATGGTACTGGTGTTGGTGAACGGAAAGTAGATTTCAGGGATTTAAATGTATAATATGTAGATGTGAAAGCTTAACAAATTCTAAATAAATAAAATCAAGAGTTACATGTTGCTTGTGACATTGGCTGTCTTTGAGGGTGATATTGTTTGATACACTAAATGAAAATGTAAATGGCAAAAATAGAAATGACAGATTTACTTTTGAAATTCAGCATTTTTGAGAGTTTGAAATAATAATGATAATAATAATAGCAACAATATCAATAATAATTGCAATAATAATAATTATTATTATTGTTTATTATTATTATTATTATTATTATTATTATAAAAAGTCAATAATAATATTTTGACACATGAAAAGAAATTGATATTTTTTCAATTTAGTAAATCCCGCAAAATTATTTATTTTAATGCAGATCATCATGTGTCCAAATATTTAAAATATTAGTACAAAATATAACGCTGTGCGGGTTTCGAATGTCTATGGGACACCTTATGCCTCGATGTGCGTGTGTTTACTCCAAGACTATGCAGGAGCGAGCGAGGGAGGGAGGACGGGGCGGGGCGGGGCCGTCCCTGGTTCTCCATCGCGATGAGCAGGACGTGCTGCGTTTGAGAAGAGGGAACCCCTGCGCGTCGCTTTCCAAACGCCGGAACTCCGCGAGCTGCACCTCCAACGAGAGGACCGGCAGCGGTAGCTCAGTGCATCAACTGATGTCAGCGCCTCTGACCGGGAGGTCCTAGGTTCCCACTCCCCACGGCGGCAGGATTTTCGACACTAGGTTTTCAGCTAGGTCGAATTCAGTCGCTGTCTGGAGGAGAATTGACGGAGATCGATGTTCGAAAAGAGAACTATTCGGATTGACTTGAAAACAGCTTGGTAGCTCAAATCATTCACGAAACATAAAATTATTTTCAACGGTAATGCATTTATTTCAAATACATCATATAATATTCGAACCCATTGGGCTATTTCAATACACACAATCGCAATCTCGAACTTTTCGTGCTGATATTTGTCTTAGCAAGTCCTGCTATTACAATTGAAAATTACTTTTGAGTGTAGTGAGGGGAAAACTCATCACAGGCAAAATTCAAGTTCTTTTGTTCGTGAAGTTCAATTTGAAATTCAAATAAATAATATTTATTTTAAAAGTGCATTGTGAAACAGTAATTTGAGGACACGTTATGATAAGACGAATAAAATAGACTGCATCTTCAGGTTGGGACTTGATAAAACAATACACAGCAACGATGATACAGAGTTTTACGTTGGATGCAGAGATTTACTATGGATACGGCTTTAGCAATCGGTGAAATATCCATTTGATTTCCAATCCCATTCCCATTTGGCCGATTATCTTGAAAGACGCAGACAAGTATATGAAAATGTGCATGTCAGACGAAGCCTGACTAGAGATATAGCATCATCAGAAAGGGGTATATACATGTGTATATGTGTGTGTATATATATATATATATATATATATATATATATATACATATATACACATGTATATATATATAATGTATATACATGTATAATATATATACATAAGAGAGAGGGAGAGGGAGAGAGAGAAACCCCAGGCAGACAGGGATAGACTGAGAAAAATCTTTCAAGACACCGGAGATGCAGGATGAAGTGCGTATAATGTGTGTGCAGGTGGTGCAATTAGACGCGTGTTATTGTGAGCCCATCTCCGACCCGCATCGACCGCACGCTGCGGGCGAGACGCGAGCGTCGGGGCGTCTTTTTGCTGCGGCGGCGACGAGGCGACACGACGGCCCGTGTCGGCGCGGGAAGCTGCCTTAATGAGCTCGCGGTGGCTGCAGCAAAAACAATTAGGGGGCTCCGGCAATTGGGCGAGCGCTGGGCCCGGGACCCGTCGCCGCACCGTACCGCACCGCACCGCACCGCACCGCACCGCACCGCACCGCACCGCACCGCACCGCACCGCACCGCACCGCAGCGCGTTCACTCGGCCGCGAAACGGGCAGTTAATCGCACCGCCCGAACCACCGCATTTCGTACGCTGCGCCCGAGCAGCTTCTCTTGGTGCACGGCACGCGGTGGGCCCCTCTTTTCCGTCATCCGTCTTCCCCTTCATCCCTCCATCTTTTCCTCCTCCGTCCATCCGTCCCTTCTTTCTCCTTCCTCTCCTTTTCCTTCCTTTTCCCCTCGTCCTCCTTCCTTATCTCCTTTCTTTTCCCTTCCTCTTTTCCTCCTTCCCTTCTCCCTTCCTTCCTTCTCCCCATTCTTCCCTCCATTCCTTCCTCTCGTCCTTCCCTCCCCCCCTTTCTCTTTTCTCCTCTTTCCCCCATTTCTCCCTCTCTGCCTTCCTCTTACTGTTCCTCTCGCCGTGAATGTTATCTCCTTTCTCTTGGAGTTGGAGCTCCCTGCCTTTCGAATCTAATTCTTTTATTTATTTGAAATATGTAATTAAGAATATAATATGAGAAAGCGAGGTTAATTCTACTTATTTAGATAATAAAATTCGAGTCCATCTATTTTTCATCACTAAAATAAAATGGCACGTTGTATTGGAGTGACAGAAATGTTGAGAGAGACTTTTGATGTTAGGAATAGTATTTGTTAGCACACAGCATTGGCTGTGAAATTAGTAAAGCCCAGATCGGAGGCATCTTGATGGCTGTCTTCTCCCCTTAAGGAGAATCGGGTGTGCCCCCTCGCCCCGCGCCGGGCGCACATGCATAAATACGCGTTGTTGCGCGCGGCGATAGCATCGTGGCCGCGCTGGCAGGATTTAGGAGGCGTGACCTGGCGGGCGGGAGGTGCCCCGTCGGCCGCCCCTCGCGGGCGCCCGGCTCCCTCCGCTCGCCGCGCTGTGAAGGCCCTCGTTGTCCTCCGGAAGCCTCCACATACCTCCGAAACCCACCCACCTACTCGCCCGACCACCTCCTTCCAGCACAGCCACTGCCACAGAGTAAAGAATTTACCCTTTTAGTTTATGCAACTGCCAATGCCAACGTCTCCCCGCGTCTGTAACCACCATCCTGGCCCCTCACTTCTTCTCCTGTCCTCCTCCCTGTCCTCCCACATACCTCTGAAACCCACCCACCTACTCGCCCGACCACCTCCCTTCCAGCACAGCCACTGCCACAGAGTAAAGAATTTACCCTTTTAGTTTATGCAACTGCCAATGCCAACGTCTCCCCCCCCGCGTCTGTAACCACCATCCTGGCCCCTCACTGCTTCTCCTGTCCTCCTCCCTGTCCTCCCCACATACCTCCGAAACCCACCCACCTACTCGCCCGACCACCTCCCTTCCAGCACAGCCACTGCCACAGAGTAAAGAATTTACCCTTTTAGTTTATGCAACTGCCAATGCCAACGTCTCCCCCCCCGCGTCTGTAACCACCATCCTGGCCCCTCACTGCTTCTCCTGTCCTCCTCCCTGTCCTCCCACATACCTCTGAAACCCACCCACCTACTCGCCCGACCACCTCCTTCCAGCACAGCCACTGCCACAGAGTAAAGAATTTACCCTTTTAGTTTATGCAACTGCCAATGCCAACGTCTCCCCCCCGCGTCTGTAACCACCATCCTGGCCCCTCACTGCTTCTCCTGTCCTCCTCCCTGTCCTCCCCACATACCTCTGAAACCCACCCACCTACTCGCCCACAGCCACTGCCACAGAGTAAAGAATTTACCCTTTTAGTTTATGCAACTGCCAATGCCAACGTCTCCCCCCCGCGTCTGTAACCACCATCCTGGCCCCTCACTGCTTCTCCTGTCCTCCTCCCTGTCCTCCCCACATACCTCTGAAACCCACCCACCTACTCGCCTGACCACCTCCCTTCCAGCACAGCCACTGCCACAGAGTAAAGAATTTACCCTTTTAGTTTATGCAACTGCCAATGCCAACGTCTCCCGCGTCTGTAACCACCATCCTGGCCCCTCACTGCTTCTTCTGTCCTCCTCCCTGTCCTCCCACATACCTCTGAAACCCACCCACCTACTCTGCCCGACCACCTCCCTTCCAGCACAGCCACTGCCACAGAGTAAAGAATTTACCCTTTTAGTTTATGCAACTGCCAATGCCAACGTCTCCCCGCGTCTGTAACCACCATCCTGGCCCTCACTGCTTCTCCTGTCCTCCTCCTGTCCTCCCCACATACCTCTGAAACCCACCCACCTACTCGCCCGACCACCTCCCTTCCAGCACAGCCACTGCCACAGAGTAAAGAATTTACCTTTCTAGTCTATGCCACTGCCAATGCCAACGTCTCCTCCCCCCCGCGTCTATAACCACCATCCTGGCCCCGGTCACCTGTGTTCCTCCCTGTCCTCCTCACTCCTCCGCAGCCCTTCATACCCTCCTCCGTTCCCTCCTCACCACGCCCCCTGCACTGCATCACATCGCATCACGCCCTCTCACGTCACTTCATTCAGCTCCCCACCGCCTCAGGTCACCTCGTGCAACTTGCGAGGGATCCCAGAAAGTTCTGATGATTTCCGATCATTCAGCAGGGCGACACATAGCGCAGTCATCTCTACCTTTCGTTCCCGAGTCGGCATATTATTCAGCGCATGTTTGATTGAATTCCTATTCCACTATCAGAGTTTAACACTAATAAGATGTAAAGAGCTTTTTTGTAGCGTATCAGGTGGTTTCCCTTCGCTTTCCTTATTCAACCGAATCCTATTGAAAAGTTACCCAACACACTTTTCGCAACACGAATACCACTATTCAGTACCAGCTTCACCCTCATCAGGTTTTGTAATGCCCCTGTCACAGACTGCGATTTTTTGTTGTTGTTTTCGAAAATCTTGTCCCCGTGGACAATTGCACGCAATCCCTTGCCCTGAAAAAGCGAGCACGCCAGTCATTAGACGACCTGGTGTTTGGATTTCAGACTTCAAATACTGTTTTATTTTCTTGAACTTGCGATGAAATATCGAATTCGTTTTCCTGTTAAGTCACTTATTCCCCCTGCCTCTGATTCTTTTAATATCAACTCGATGATCCATGACTGTGGCCTCAGGCTGAAAATCAGTAACAGATTCATTAAGAAAATTGCACCTTTGCAAAAGTATTCAGATCATTAGCTTTCTACCTGAACTGGTACATGAAACTGTGTTCGGATAGGAGGTCTCGCTATATATCCTCCAACCTCTTCGGTCACTCATTCCAGGATTACTCTTTCAACTTCTCCTATTGTGTATTTTACATTATCATTTTCTTGAAGCTTTTCGTTGCTTTTGGATACATAAACTTCCATTTATAAATTTCATTCATCAAAATATTAAATGAGCAAGTTTGTTAACTCCCTACGATGGTTATGTGATTGGTAACGGTTTAGTCCATATGAGGGAAGCGCTCCCCGACTGAATTATGTTTTCCCTTAATGTTCATAATGTGGCCAAGCGAATCGTTACGGTCTTCTTGTTTCTGCCTCTCGTCTCCATCCCTCAACTGAAGAGATTATTTCCAAAGAGATGTATATCCATAAACATTTTTTCAGGAAGGGAGATTATTCACATTAAACATTGTAGTTCAAGATAGGGTTTAACGGTTTGGGGGTACCGTTTAATTTAGGAGAAACGTAATTTTTTATCGCAAAAACGAGGGAGAAGCGTGGTAAGAAGACAATGATGCGTAACAATAGAAAACAAACGGAAATATAGAAATGTGCCAAGGAAACGAGCTGTTCAATTGTCAGCGCGAGGTCAGAGCTGCGCGACTCCGGCCGGGCACGCCCCCTCCGCTCCGTGTTGCTGCGCCTCCTCCGCAGAGAATAGAGTTTGATTTGATTTGATTGTTTCGTGTTTCCGGGCGCGTCAGCTGCTTGAGTCATTAGTCCCGTTAGTGTAGTGCATGTTCTTTTCTCGGGAGATGGCGGTGATCTTTCCCTGCTGGATGGCGAGATCCGGCACCCACCTACCGTCGGCTAGTGGGATTTCCCCCTAACCAGGACTCTCCCACCAGCGGGGCACCGCCCCAGTCGGGACAAGCTCTAAGCCCCCGACCGGTCTCCCGGAATATGTGGTAGTGTAGTGCATGTTAGTGTAAGTGAGTGTGTAAGGGTAGAGGATGGGACAAGCAAGAGGAAGGACAGATCGCGCGCGGTCCGTGGCCCGTTTGTTAGGGTACTACTCCGGCATTCGCCTGGTGTTGATCGGAGAAACCACGGAAAACTACCGATCAGAGCAGCCGGACGCTAGAATTCTCCTCCAGACAGCGACTGAATGAGAGAATAGAGTCGAGCGGCGCGGGCGCAGCTCCAACGAAGCGACGGGGGATTGTCTGCGGCTGCACAATGCGCGCGTCGACAGCTCCTGCCAGCGCGGACACGCGGCTTCGCAGAGACCAGTGCCCTGGACCTCTGCAGGCAGCACCACCGTTTTTTACATTCTCAGATCTGTGCAATGTAGACGGATCATGTTTTATATATCAATATTTATATTTTTTTCAATGAACATTTGGAGGGATTCTCATACACGTGAGACATTTGCCCTTGATAATTAATTTCTCATCCACTTCGACAAGTCACATTCTGAAACGGTCTAAGAAATGTCGTTTACCATCCGAAAAAATGGCACGACCAATTTACTAACAATTAGGGGCAAAGTATAATTTCTTTGTTTCAAATTACTAATAAACTAATAAATTTGAAAATATTATTTTAAATTGGGAAAATTTATAATATTCGGTTCCCCTACATCCCGTAAAGGCTAAGTGTATTATTTGATATTTTTTATGTACTAATGGATAGGAAATTGTGTAAAACGTAATATCGTATTGTGTCCCATTGTGCAAAATCACCACATTGAATTGAATTGGTAGGTTTTCAGGCAAATTTTAGAGAAAATTTAAAATGTAGAAATACGACATAAAATGTTAAAGATTTTTTATGAAACAAAAATAATTTCTTTATTATTAGATCATGTATGTTCGTAATTCTGACATTTTTGTCACTTTATTTGTATTTTAGTGATAATTATAGTAAGATCAATGTAAAATCAGTATCATATTATTAATAGCATATGCATTAAATAAATCACATTATAATTCAATTTTCTTATATAGCAAATTACATTTATTTGTTATGTGTTTAAATATACACGGGTTAATTTTGAATATCCTTGTCACATTTACTTCTTTCCAAAGTAAGAAAATACATATTTACATTTTCATCATTTCCCACAAAAAAACACTAATTACTTTTAGAAAAACATAAGATTTTTTTTCCAAATTTGTAAGGGGGCCATCGATACGCCACATTGGTGCCGTCGATAAGCCCTAAAAATTATGTTTTACATTTGGATGAGAAGTTTGAGGGTAATATTGGAGATTCAGTAATGTGTCTTGTAATAAATATAAGAAACTTACGGAGCATGAAGAGGGATCGAGACTTTTAGCCAATGAATATTTATTTTATTAATTTTATTCTTACTAATGCGCTAATATATCTCGTAATAAAAATTGGTTTGGGGAAGAGTGTGGTTTTATATAATCGAGCCAAAAAATCGAGTATTTTTAGTAAAACTGTTTTCTGCGGCACCCGAAAACTGTTCCGTGCTTCGACATCCCGCCCCGGTTGTAATCCAAGGCAAGGCGTGAGTGCTTGAAGTGGCGAGTTGGAGAAAGAGGTGAGAGGAGGTGCATATTTGGAATATCTCTACGCTCCGAGCGCCGAGAAGAGATGGAATAATGCAGCTCACTGTTCCGAGGAACGCACCAACCCCACCCTCTCTCGAAATTTCGTGACTCTTGAGGCTGGTGTCGTGCCCGGGTCTCGGCTGTTTCCGCAATCCGCGTACCCTGCCTTAAAGGGAAGAAGTCTTAGATGGAGTACCTGCTTTACAAATCAGCCACGCAATTGTTTCCATTCGTATTTAAGTGTCTGATTCATTCACTTTCTAAAGATTAGGGCTATTCTAAAGCAACAATTGACGAAAAACTGTTTTACGAATAAGCTAATAATTTTCATTATAGCTCGTAATGACAACTCCTAATGGCTCATCACACAGGAAATGTGGGGCTTGAATAATTTCCGAGAACCCCAAGGTCGATTGATTTCAAGTGAATAGTCAATCAACTTCAAATATTTTTATATTTAAATTACCCTATGATTACGAATGAAATTTATTTTAAAACTTAAATAAGTTTCTTTGACTAATAATTCTGTACAGTTTAATATTTAAATGTGTATGGTTTCAACTTCTCCCCAAAATATTTTCGAAATATTTCATTTTGATATGGATATGCGAGAATTGAACATGTTTTGATCTTTGAAATTTTGACTAATTAGTCTAGCAAGGAATTTTCGTTTGGTAGTTTTATGTTAAAAAGTTTTAGTTATTCTTTGCGAGATCATAACGAAAATAAATTTTAAGCAATTTACAGTTACCGGGCTCGACCACTGTTGGGCATGCAAAGTTACCTGAAAAGTATCGATTAAAAATACATTTTTTAAGGTTACTTTTCAACATTTTGGTCATATAGCGACTACTGTGAGTTTGAAACTGTAAGGAGAACACGTAAGGACAACACAAACACACACACACACACACACACACACACACACACACATACACACACATACAAATATCCGGGCTCGAGGCGGGATTCGAACCCGCGACCCTTCGAGCTGAGGTAAATTAAGTTTACTTACCGTCATTCTGATCAATCAAGTCCTAACAAATCATGTAAGTGCCAGAAAGAGAGTCTAGTAGTTGCTTAAAACCAAAATACACAGTTTCCTTTAGAGAAAATTCGTACAAAGTTTCGGGATATATCCGTATTTGTTCCCCATAAAGAGACCCGGACGCGTGGAATGAGATTTCATTCGACTCCGTTTGGTAGCCGGATTGATACGCGAGTTACTCGATTTCTATGTAAGAGTATCAATTTCCTTCGAAAATTCACGAAGAAAGAAATCACCCCAATAAACTTGGTACAGAATTGCCTTGACTCGTATAAACAGTACCCATAATTACGTATTCATTTGAAAGTATCGAAATCGTAATTATTATTATTCACTAACATGAATTATCCGAGAAGAAAAGGTCGAAACTTTAAAATTTGACTTTTCAATTTGTTCTGTGTAAAATAACTCCTGTAACATATCATTAATTCCTTCATTCCTTTATTCCTTCATGCGAGTGTGGCGTCGTGGTAGCGAAATGACTACACCGACACGAGCTCTAGTTACAATATTTATTTACAGAATATTATACAGTATGTATAGCTCTGGGGTTCCGTTCGCAATCTACCTCCGCGACTCCACGCTCCCTGCTCCCATCTCCTGGCTAGTGCATCCTCCACCCAGACGCTTTACCGCGCCGGTGTCCTGGCACCCGGTGCTACGCACTCGCAGTGTCCAAGGAATGCACTACCGCCAACGGGCCGCAGTTGCGTCCGCACGCGAGGCGATCTCTTAACGAACTCCGCCTTCCGGCCGGCTAGCTTCTGGCGGTCATGTCCCCACCCCCACCCCCTAGCTTCTCTGCACGTGTGGGTGGCTCTGAGACCACATGGCCAGCCAGCCTCCCCTGACCGCCGGCGGGGGGTCAGGACCCTCTGCCCGGCCGACTTGCGTCCCGGGGTGTTAATGGCTCCCTTTTCAGTTGACAAAAGCTACTAACAGTTTTTGTACTAGCCGACCGGATGCACTTCCCCTCTGCTAAACTTTCTAAAGATGGTCGAACCTGGCCGCCATGTGGTGACGTTACACGAGCTTTAATGTTATAATTAATTTTGTCGAGTGTGAAAGAGAGATGCAGTGCGCCGTGATTGAGAAATTCTTGAATTTATGTTCAAACTGACTCGTTTAACGGTAGGAACATATTTTTATGCAATGCTAATATTTATAATTATACCATACATCGTAGAAAACACATTCATTAGGCGTCAGTATCAAAAGCTCACTACAAGAAATCTACAAATAATACATGTACGTTACTTTACATCTCATTGACAGATAACTTTAAACAATTAAAATCGGTAAACAAATTTAAGTTAAATGTAAAATCGTTTCTGCTGCATAACTTTTTCTATACAATTAGAAACTATACTGATCGTCAAAAAAATTGTTTATTTTAACAATGATACGTAGTGCATTAGTTTATATTGTATTGTATAATTTTCAAAAATACTTAAAATGCCTGTAACAAGTAATATACTTCAACATTTGGGGCAATGACCCCGATCTCGATCAAGTTTTTATCCAATTGCCCTGATCCATTGAGCAAATGCTGATATCGCCCCTTGTTTTGCTACTGGACATAATTGTAGTTTCACTATGGGAACGTTTAGTTGAGCTCTCCTTTTGCTTGTGAAGGTAGAAGTAGAGTTGTGGGTGTTAAAAGTTTGTTACCAATGAAAAAAATCGATTTTGCAGTTCGTTTATCGATGCAAATAATCTCGCACTTTTGAATTTTTTTATTATTATTATTTTATTTTTGCTTATTTAATTTGATTTTTAGTTTTTATTAATCTTTCGACTATTTATAATTAGAATGTGGGAAGGGATTCTGGAGTTCAAGAAAACGTGCGCATATGGTACCTCTCCCCCATAGGTCGCATAGTGTTCTTTGACTAAGTAAATAAATAAATCAAACCGCGCGTCAGATTCCAAACTCTCATCAGCGCGCGTTTGTCGCTTATTTTGGAAAATGCAGACACCGAGTTCCGTCTACGTTTCATCTTACCAGAATACGTCCTACTTCCATGGCATGCGTTTTGCATGAAAATGCTCCCAGTTCAGATCGAAAATGTCTCCCGCTTGCTTCATGTTATTTTCTTTTAAGTCAGTGTGGAAATAACGTTACACAGACATCAAAGACGATTTCCTAATCGTGTTTTTATAGATAATTTAACTCTGGTATAGTTATTAACGCTTTGAAAATACATTTATGAACACTGTGAACAAATAGGTTGCAAGAAACAGCTCTGACCTCCGAACGTCAGATTAATAAGAAATGAGTGACCTTGTTGAGAGAGTCACAGCAGATAGTGCATCAAATGTAAGAAGAATTTCCTCCCGGTTATGTGTTTCGAAGAGTTCATCATAGAATATTCCTCCCAATGAAGGTTGTGCACTTACCAATGAGGAACACGCAACCACACTGCGGAGAATTGAGTATTCGCTGTTGTACCGGACTTCCGAACACCTGGCTGCCCTTCCTGTACCCTACGGCAATTTTAGGGCGATTCCTCTTGTTCCACAGGAAACTTGTTCTTATGGTTAGTCGAAATGGAGTATTTTATATTTGGGGAGAAATGCTTTGTGCGGGAACGCGTCGAAGTTCTCCGTTTTCTCAGAGTTTTTTTTCTCTTTCTTCTCAGTTTTCTCAAAGTACTTCAAAAGTTATTGGGAGTCTATAAGTTGTTGTATGTATTTCTCAAAAGATTTAACTTTTTTAAAACTAATTACCCGATTGTGTGTACTCTGATAGAAACAGGAAATCACCTGAAGAACGGTTACCATTCCGCGGGCAGGTGTACTTCCACATTCGCGCAGGTGTGTTTTGTAACGTCCGAAATGATTTGCCCTGTGTTTTATTAATAAAATATCATTCCATAAAGAAGTAAAAAAAGACGGTTCTAAACGATACTTGTTACGACGTGTTAAGTCTTGAGTGTAACCCCTGCACACCGTTTTATAAATCTTATTACAATGCCTAATAATTTCCATTACTTAAAAAAAAACGGAAATTTTCGCCTCTAGCTGTTCGTTTTCATAGTCGTTTTAGAATTTCAGACTTTCTGCATTCTAAACTGAGGTGTAACATTGTGGGAATTCTGATTGGATGTTGTTGACGTTCTTATAAGAAGAAATAAAAGAAGTCATCTTCGTCAACATATCAGCTTTATTAAGATAGCCGGCTTTCGACGGCTTTGCCGTCATCGTCAGTCTCGCTGCTGTCGGCAAAAGTCGGCACAGTCGCTCGACTTTTGCCGACAGCAGCGAGACTGACGATGACGGCAAAGCCGTCGAAAGCCGGCTATCTTAATAAAGCTGATATGTTGACGAAGATGACTTCTTTTATTTCTTCTTCTGAGGTGTAACAGCCAAATATAAAAAAGGGCGAATTTAATTAGACTTACAGCAGCGGTGATACAACGGCGACACTTACTCGAAAACGTTTGCTAAAATGTGGGCAACCTCAATGTGGTTTTACTACAATATATTCCTCTAAATTAAAATTCAAAATAAGAAACAGCCGGCTCAGGTAGAAGTAGAGTTGGAGGTGTTAAAAGTTTGTTACCAATGCAAAAAAATCGATTTTGCAGTTCGTGTATCGATGCAAATAATCTCGCGCTATTGAAATTTTTTATTATTATTTTATTTTTGCTTATTTAATTTGATTTTTAACTTTTATTAATCTTTCGACTATTTATAATTAAAATGTGGGAAGGGATTCTGGAGTGCGCATATGGTCTCTCTCCCCCATAATCAATAAGAAACAATTCTGACTGTGCGATTATTAGCGATCAATGGAAAAGAAGAAACAGCCAAACGTGTACGTTCTTTGCTTTCGATCAGCCTGTAAAAACGGAAGCCCCTGACGTGGCGTTGTGCAGCGGCGCTGGGGGGAGACCGAAACGAGGGCAGGCGAAGGCAGAGACGGGCGCGCGTTGCGGCCGCCTTCGCAGAAGCTATGAAACTCCGGGGTAATGAAGACTTATTCTAGAACGCACTTAAGTGTTTCTTGTGAACAGCAGGTGACCGGTACAGTTACGAAACCTGATTTACATGGGCAGATTTATGCAAAAATGTTTCTTCTTGCGCCCTTTTGCCAAAGTGAATGGATATAAACGTTTCGTAAAAAGCGTTCCTCGTATTACGGTATCCTGGCATTCTTTGTCGTGTGGCACTCTGTGTGAAGGTCCTCAACGTGCTTTTACGATGAGTATTGTACAGAATGGAACACGTACATTTTATCTATACGTTCAGTAGTTGTTTCGACATCATTTGGAGTAATGTTAATCGTTTTTTCACTAAATCTTTCAGAAAATCTTATTTTCGCTCGATTCACTTGTTTCATATTTTGATCAAGAGAGAATTCGTAGATATTGTATACAACTCGAAAACAACTTTGTAATTTTGTAAAACAAAGCACATATTCGGTTAAGGTTTTGCATCGGTAATATGTTATGTTTTATTCTTAATCACTCAAAAGTATCTTTACTAAATTCGGAAGCAATCTTTCGAGTGGTAAAATTGTTTTTCTGTCACATTCAGATGTCAACAGTTTTACTTTTATGTAATAGAATAAAATATGTTAAAATTCAGAACTGAGATATATTCAACTGCTTGATAGATTCGTATGATCAACGCGTCTTTTGAGAGCTGAGATTTCACTATTCCCGCCATTTTAATATTTCTTTTTCTTTTCACCGTCCTAAAACAATTATTTTCAGGTAAGGTGTCCATCAAGAACGCAAAAATATCCGTTGGGAAGAACTAAAACAACGAAATCTCTGGCAGCAGTATTACCGACCACGATTCTATTCTTGAGGGGAATTAAGAGCTGAGAGAGAATGAAGAAAAATTTTTATTAGAGCTACATGAGATTATAAATACAGCGTGCCACGAAAGTCTCTCCGCAGAAACACATTGCTGGTGACAGTGCTAGCAACAGAAATTATGTTGGAAGCACGAGCTGCAGCTTGCAACAAAAGAAAACGTAAAAACCGTACTCACCACAATCAAAACAGTTGCTGGAAGTGTTCTCCCCTTCACTTGGTATCGTAGGCTTCCGCGGCCAGAGTCATGATCTGGGCTGTCCGGGAGACGCCGCGTCGAAGGCTGGGGTGCCGACGTTTCGACCGACATATCGCGGCCCTCTTCAGGGCAGTACAGCCCTGAAGAAGGCCGCGATATGTCGGTTGAAACGTCGGCACCCCAGCCTTCGAAGCAGCGTCACCCGGACGACCCAGATCACCTCCCATTCACTTGTTTCCCATTGATCTAGTTGCTAGCAACAAAAATGCAATTTTTAATAGGAGGCTCTGACTCGGGTCGGTGCGGAGAGACTTTCCTATCGTACAATATAACTCCTTGGGACTAAATCGCCGTTTTAACTCTTTTTGAATTCTTTATAAAAAGTATCTTTTTTTAGACTCACCTACACCTAGAATACATGGGCCGGGAGCGGTAGCTCAGTGCATCAACGATGTCACTGCAGCGCCTCTGACCGTGGGGTCCTAGGTTCGTGTCCTGACGGCGGCAGGATTTTCGACACTAGCTTTTCAGCTAAGTCGAATTCAGTCGCTGTCTGGAGGAGAATTCTAGCGGCCGGCTGCTCTGATCGGTAGTTTTCCGTGGTTTCTCCGATCATCACCAGGCGAATGCCGTAGCAGAACCCTTCCAAACGGGCCACGGACCGCGCGCGATCTGTCCTTCCTCTTCCTTGTCCTATCGTCTCCCTTTACACACAGACTTACACTAACATGCACTACACTACCACATATTCCGGGAGATCGGTTGGGAGCTTAGAGCTTGTCCCGGTTGGGGCGGTACCCCGCTGGTGAGAAGAGTCCTAGTTAGGGGGAAACCCCACTAGCCGACGGTAGGTCGGCGCCGGATCTCGCCATCCAGTGGGGGAAGATCGCCGCCATCTCCCGAGAAAAACATGCAGTACACTAACGGGACTAATGACCAAAGCAGTTGACGCGCCCGGAAACACGAAACAAATCGATCAATCAATATAATACATGGATAAATGGAGACGGAAGCGCGTTGGGGGAGACGTGCGAAACAAATGAAGGTGGTGGGATCGCATGCCCGCGAGAGCGGGGCGGTCGCCGTAACTCACTGCCCGCGGCCTGGCGTTGCACGAGAGCTAATCGGCGCCGATGCTGTGTGTTGCAGCGCCCTTCAGCGGCCTCCGCGAGGCGGACGTGAGGAAGAAGCGGCCCGGCAGCGCCTCCGCCCCCACGGCCTCCATGGGTGAGTACGCATGCGCGCGTGGCCTCTATGGGCGCCCAGGACCTCTCTTAAGTGGGGCCACGAAAATGTATGCAGAATGTATTTCTTTGAGTACATTTTTTGAAAAAAAATTGTAAAGCCGTAATTTAAATATGATTCACATTAAAATATATTAATAATTGATGATAATAAATAAGGGAAACTTTTGTTGAAATAAGGGGCTCCCATGAATCTACACCCCAGGCCTATTGTTTTCTCTGGGCGCCCCTGAGATAAGGGAACGGTTTTATACCTCTCATAAGAACGACCATCAACACGAAACCCCGGAAATGTGCTACTGCTAGGTAGGAAACTACCATCAGAGTTGCTGAAACCGACTTTAGACGAAAAAATTGTTCACTGCGTATAATGAGAGTAACAGCAGGTGTACAAGCAACCCACATTAACCAAGTGTGTGGGCTTTTAGCTCGAGTATACTAGTTATTATTTATCATATAACAAATACGCTCCAGTGGAAATTGGAATACACATTAAAGAGTTATTATTACTTGTAATAGGAATTTTGCATCCTTACCCCTTCAATATTTATCCCCCTAATGTTTTTTGTTTGAGGCACTAACATTTCTGCTCTGTGGGTAGCTTTTCGAAGTACCGGGATGTATGCAAACAATGTATTGTTTCATTTATATAGCCAAATTGACGTCATCCATACCTCATATTTCTTAAAGTGATCATAATGCATACAGAATGTCGATTCTATAATTAAAGTAATACATTAGTAAATTTCCTAACGTGTCACAATGTAAATCATTACGTCTGAAATATCTAAAAGATTTATATTGAGAATAAATTGTAAACAGGAGACAGAAACAGTAACTTTACTTGAACCAATTGTAATTAGCAAATCACAAAATAGAGTTCGGTAGCTGTAAGTACGAAAACAATTGAATTAACGCGGTAAAGATGAACAAGAAACGATATTAGGTATGTCTTGCGTACATCAAGTGTTTCAGTCGATTGTCTCAATGTTTTAAGCGGGTGAGGTTAATCAAAAATTGTGCTGACAGAAACAACCTTTAGATTAATACCAAGAAAGTAAACAAAGTCAGAAATAGTGTTGACAAGGAAGAAGACACTTGGAGTTTAGAATTGGTAGAGGCAGGTGGTACGTCCAGAGAAATGTTGAACAGAAAGGTGATAAAGCGTAGTCGAAATTGATATTTTACAAGTTCATACATTTTTCAGGTGACAAAATCTTGGTAGAATAATATATCTACTTTTTATTTCGTTGAATAAAACGAAAACATAGGTGTTTTGGAAGAAGAATGGAGCCATCATGATATGGTAACATGTACGCAAAGGGAATTAAATTAAAATCTAGCTGTATGGAGATCAAGTTATCAAGTATGAAGATCTATTAAAGAAACTTTGTTTTAGTCTTTTTTGGGAGGTTTGGTCTCGCCGAGACTAGTGGCTCCTAACATCAACATAATCATTTTTATCGGCGAAATTACATAACTTCGAAGTTCAGTAAATTCAAGTTAGTTACAAATGGCTACTTTTTTTCGCATGAAATATGTGTAATAGAACTTGCGTGGATTTTAGGCAGACGATGCCTCTCAAAAACAGTTATTTATCATGTATTGTCATAGAATTTATATGCATTAGCATAATCATAAATCTAACGTTATTAGAAAATATGTAAATTCTATGTTCGAAAATTTGATCGTATGTAGTGCCAATTAAATAAAAGTGTTAAATATAGTGTCAAATTGTTCAAAATAAACCAAAAATTATTCCTATCCACCTCGATATCTGTTCTAGGTCAATATAAGGTACCTAACTGTTATAGCCTACTTGATTCCAACCTGTTGTCACGCGGGAACAATTTCTTTCCTTTTTTTCGTTTAACACCACTCTATCAGCACTTATCCGTATGTTAGTTTTTGGAACTCTTTCCCCTCACAGTCTGAGCTAGTAGTGGTCTTAAGAAGTTCATTTTTGAAACTTGAAATCTCCTTTCATTTCAATTTCTCGGTGTCTGTGATTAATATAATATGTGAATAATATAATCTGTAATGTTATTACCTGATATACAACTTTTTTAAGTCTGATATGTTTCTTCACAACCTCTTTCAACATTTATGTTTACTAATATTTGCTTGTATTTGGGAGTTGATGTCATGGAATATTTTTCAGTTTAGGCAAATAAAGCTTCATAGTTGTGCAATAATTCGGTTGTTGATTATGAACAAAATTATATATCTAAAAATACATATATTTTTAATGTTTAACTTTTTATCTTTATTTGCAATTGAAACATAACCAGTTTTTCTAGCGAGTTAAACAAATCAATGATTTTGGCCATTACAAAATTGGCCATTATAACTTGGCACCAACTACTTAGATTAACAGAACACATCCACTCTGCATTTCAGAAAAAAAAACACACAATATCTACATTCCTCAACATCACTCAAGTTTTTGTCAGGATCTGGCATCCGGGTCTGATCTACAAACTAATAAAAGCTGGAACACCAACATACATGATTCACATCATCAAAAGTTTCCTAGCATATCGTACGTTCTAAGTAATAGTCAACAATCACCACTCCACCCCCACATTATCAAAGCAGGCGTCCCGAAATGCTCCCCTTTATCTCCAATATTATTCAACACATTCATATCAGACATTCCATCAACAACTTCTAATATAGCTCAGTTCGCTGACGATACAGCCCTATTCGCCTCAGGATAGTCACTAAATAACCTCCGATCACAAATTCAAAATCACTTAAATAACATTGAAACCTGGGCAAACTTCTGGAAAATTCAACTCAATCCCGACAAAACCATAGCAAAAATCTTATCACTCAGAAATTTTCCCTCCCCCACTCCGTTTGTAATAAACAACCCCCCATCACCTGGACCTCACCATCACAACCCATAAAATATTTGGGACTTCATCTGGACTCAAAACTAATCTGGAAAACCACATAGAAATCAAACTTAAACAAGCAAGAAATAAATTATTCCAACTCCGGCCACTAATCAACAAACACAAATCCCTGTCATACACAAACGGTACAATATATAAAACTATAATCAGACCTCTCCACTTCATGCATGCCCAATATGGAAAAACACAGCCCCCACAAATATCATCAATAAAATGCAAGTAATGCAGAATAAAATTTTAAGATTAATCACAAATGCCCCCTGGTTCATAAGTAATAAACAACTTCATTCAGAATTAAACATCAATACAATAATAAACCAAATAGCACATATATGACACAACTTCTACCAAAACCAGACATACTAGCAGCAGCTCATTACAAACTACCGAAAAATCCAACCCACACCCGAATAAAAAATAGATTTCCGTTTGAAGCCTTCCTCAAAATTTTAGCCAAATTCATAACCCCAAGGTTCTTCCCTAGAGTATCCTCTTCAATGTATAGATTAAGTTAGCTTAGAATTTTAACTACAATAAGTATGAAAACGTCTGTAAAGTGATTTATTGAATGATGTAATCCATATAAGATTAATAAATGTAAAAATAAAAATAAATTATAACATGGCCATTTGTAATTTACTATAAATTCTAGATTAAATTGTGTGTGTATCGGAGACCGCAATCGGTAAGAAGTATTCACAGGTAGTTGCTAAACTCGGAGTATTGTTTCTTTTACACATTGGAAATACATTTCCGAGTAGAAAACGGCTATGAATTATGTCTGAGCATTAATATGGTACGTGATGCTAATAGTAGTTGCTAACGAGTAGCCAGGAGATTCGCCTCTCCATCTTATTGGGGAAGTAAAATATGTTCTGTGATGTCCGCACGTCATCCCAATAAAATATGAACTTCAGTCTTCCCTATTAGAATACCACTTGCTTACCACTTTCCTCATCGAACAGTTTGTTAGGTGTTTTGAATTGAAGTACACGGCCTTAACCCTTAGACGGCAATGAACAGAAAAAATCCGGCGGCAAAACTGCCAAGGGATGATCAGCGCCGATGTCAGCTCTATACTGTATGCGCTTTTTATTTATTCCTTCATCAATAGATACCATAACATATCTTTAATTTGTTGCTTCAGGTTTTTACGGTTATTTTATATTTGTTCTCAGCAAGACTGCTTTTTCGCTAGTTTTAGACGAATCAATGAATTTCGTCGTTATGATGAATAATATTATATTTGAAAGCACTTCATGAACCCATGAACATTACTACAATAAACAATATTTCCCTCTTTGGGGAAAAACTGAGTAAATTCTCTCTCTCGATGCCTTTACCACGAAAATGAGATTCCAGATGACAGCAGGTTTCTATTTCAGCTTTGATCCTAGTAATTCGGCTGCATCTTTCGAAAGACTTAAGTCTCTTATTAGGTCCTTGAGCTCACTCTGAGAAAAATTTTCAGGTCTCTCGTCAACAAAAATAGTAACTAGATTTGTTCTCGGAAGCTAATGCGTCTGAATTATCTTCACTCACTCAGGATGTGATCTAAAATAACAGATGACTGTGGAATTACATCTCCAAGTTTCAATTGTAAATACGAAAAATAAACTTTCTCCGCAAACTCACTTATGTTTCTTTGTCGACATTTTACTGTGTATTAACCACATATATAACAGAAACGGACAGGAAAATTACACATCATCTGCAAGTCATATTTCAGAAATAAAATATAAATATCTGTCTCGTTTGATTGCTGAATATAATCTGAGGGTGGTTTAAGATTGAACTTAATTTGTTTGTTGAAACAGTCTAATGCAAAAATAGATTGTATTCAATTCTAGTACACCACACCACTGAACATGCTCATATTATTCACTATGAACGTTTAACCCGTTTCGACACGATTATGCGACCTTCCCGTTAACGCTAAAATTACTTAATCCACCACTCCCTACCGCCACTCTCTTCAACCATTAACACTTTTTTTCATAAACTGACCAAGTTGAGCTATAATTTGTACAATTAGAAGTCTAAGTTTAAGACCATTTTTTAAACAAAAAACATGAAATAATATTTTTAGTTAATTCGGAAGTTTAGCTAAATACAAAGAAAAAATTGAATGTAGCAAAAAACATGATGAGATGGAAACTTTTTGGTATTTTATTTCGTTTTTACAGAGTTAAAATCTATAAGAAAATGTATAAAAGTTATATTTAGTTTTTTGCCTGCAGACCTGTACAATCAAAACAATTGCTTGACGCAGCAACTATTTGCATTGAACCATTTGTGTGCAGCAGCAAATATGCTGCTGAACTAAACCACGCAATGGTATTCCAAAAAGACTAATTTTGATTTTTTTTGCTCGAATTTTCTTGCCTCAGCGTGTTGGCAGAGGGAGAGCTACATGACCTTGTGTGGTGGGCTGTTACATTCAAAATATCCGTTAAGCACGAGTCGAAAAATATCAAATTTACTAAAATATTTCACATAACATATGACAATATGAGTATCATTGGATTCGTGTTTTTACGCTCGTCATGATATACTATATATATATAGTTCTATTTTAAAAAGCCAAGTTACCTCAATATCTCGTAAAATACAAGTGATAAAATAGAAATGCATGCATGTATTAATTAACCTCATTCCCTCATGTACTTCCGCGAAAATCGCATTGCAAAAACTTCAACCGTTCAAAAACTGCAGGAGGTGCTAAAGTTACGTGATTCACTCTGTATAGTATACAGTAGTTCTTTTTACATTAAGAATAAGCCATAAGTTTCTATTGCATAATGCAACAAATGAATCGCAAATATTTAATGACGGGCGGTCTCTTCCTTGAAGCCTTGCTGTAACATGTGTCGGCTGTGATGTAAACAGAATCGCACTGACTATGAGAAATCATTGTACGCGCAGTATCAGATTAGGCGGAATAACACAGTCAAATATTTGCGTTGTTGGATCAAAATTAAAGCCGTTTCATTTCTTTTTGTATTTTTACCAATTCTTTGAAGATGTATCAAAACCGTAGACATCATTCACAGGGCCGGAAGCTACACAGATATTTTTTCAATTTCTGCGGGCATTGAAAATTAGTAATATTAATAATCATATTGTAAAATGCACGGTTGTTCCTCGACCTTGCGAAATTTGACACTAATCGACATACACTGACCACGTACTGAATAAAAATGCTTATTCGTCGACATCTACCACATAGACGAGTTTACCGAGGCACGCCAACGGGCGCCATGATTTCCTGCCGACGTCAAATGCCCAACACACTTTACGACATAAATAAAAACGTCCATTAGGTTGCCGTTTTTCCAACCGGGGAACTCCTAGCAAAGGAAAAGGGTGACTGCTCTGATAGGAGTTAGCTCCTCAGAGAGAGAGCGTAGTAAAGCTGGACATTTCAATCCACAATGCGAGAGGCGGGACCTAGCAGGCGGCTTTTATAGCTCTATTTGTTATACGTTATCCCCCTGGGCCCTAGTTTACTACATGAGAAGAACCCGCCCTCTCTTCCACATCTCGACTGCAACCACTTATCTGCAAATAGACCGGGGCAGGCGGCACAGTTTATGTTTGAGCACGATACACGATACCACGATAAGCCGGACTGGTTAGATTGCTCAAGTAAATTATTTTGTTATTGTGTCTGTCGGTCTTTAAATATACAAGCATTCAAACATGATAAAAGATTACTATTCTTTTACCGACTCTATTCATTTTCTTGTTCTCTGTTATATTTATTCGTCCGTTTCTAATTCTTACGTCCTATTTTTTCGAGATAAGAGGATCAATTGCTTCATGAAAGTACGGACAACTACAGAAGAGAAATTAAGATTTTATCAGTAATTTGAAGCTGCATTCGAAATCTCCAGTCTGTGAAGTGAGAAATTTAAAGTTCGTATATCAAAGTGGATACATCGGCGTGTGTGTTTTAAATATGGTCTTGAACTAGCCGGCGGCGCTAGCCGAATTCGTTTACTACGCTCCGTGAAGTCACGAAGGTTAAGCGAATTCGAGACTCGCGCGTTCCTGGGTGGGTGACCGGCCAGGAACCCCGAGATCTAACGGCGTCGAGCCCCTGGCCGAAGGGGTAAAAGGCACTGACTGACTGCGACGTGACGAGACTTGACAAATATAGTAATTATTCAGTGTAATAATTACACAGTAACGGAGGATTACTCCAGAAATAAAGCACATTAATGGAGGATTACTCCCCAATGCAAAGCGCTCAACGCCCCTTAAGGGGCTTGGAGACGAGTTGCGTCAAGTTGCAGACGCAACAAATTAAAAAAAACAAAAAAACTAACGGTGCACGTAGGCGTGAGTGCTGTAACCCTCCTAATCTCCCCATTTTGAACGATTTGCAAGGGACTACCTAAAGCAAACCTTGACTTTAATAGGAATTCTAGGAAAAGTACTGGCATCTTTCTAGACGAGAATGACCCATTTAGAGATTGAAGATCAACTCCATTATTCAAAACTACGATTGGAAGTGGGAACTAGTTGGAAAAGTAGGGATCACGCAAGGTACAAGACCCCTTGTTTTAGGATCTGCTGCCGCATCCTTCTGGAGTTGATCGTAGGGGACGTTACAATGACCGATCTTTAAATCTGGTCATCAAAATAGGAAATCATCAAGACCCAATGTCAACTGTTATGAAGAAAATTTCTTGAATTCTATCCGTCAATTTTCCTATTCTAGACATGTTCAAATTATTGCACACTTATTTTTCTTTGAGTCTCGGACGCAACGTGTGCTTGTTTTTTTCCTAACTGACACTGACAATGCCCCAGTTATGCGTTTATTGTCTGCATGGTCTTACTCCCTCCGTATGTTGTATACGCTACCGTCGGATTCTAGGACCAGGGAGTTCTAGAACCTGTGTCGGATGGAGAATAATCAGATGGAGGTCAGGTAATGCCCACTCAGTTTCTTGGTGATACCCTCGTAGTTAGTGCCAACTAGACTGAAAAGGGGAGGGGAGGCGGGAAGAGTTTACATGCCAACCTGAATTCATCCTTGTGGCCCCTAGCTGGGTTCTATCTCGTCGGGGTTAGCGGCCCCCAGACAAGGAAAAGTTGAGTAGGGAATTTTCCCAACGGTAGAGATTATATTCTCGTATCTTTTCACTCAACGATCCAAAAAAGCCGTCAGCTTCTCGCTGGTCATGCGCCCTTCACAGATGCTTGGACCGAAATATTTAAAATTGGGAAAATCTAACATTGGATTACTCAAGATGTCATTCGCGAGGACAGCAGTTCTATGCGAGAAAGTTGGAATGAATAAATGTCTTCGTTTCCGCTTTCGAAATCTCGCCGCTTCCCCCGCAGGTAATAAAGAGCGGAGCAAAGTATATTCGCTTCACATACATCGCCACTTGAATCTTCGGTGTACGCAGCGTGCTTTTTTTTCGCAGCATATCATGCCAACATTTCATCTGGAATAGTATAACTGTTCCTGTAGTATACTTTAATGTATTCTCAAAATGATGATAGATAAAAGATTCAAATAATTCAAATTTATAACTGACTCGATTAAGTTTTTCTTGTACAATTTTTAATTTGTATTCTGTACTCCTGACATTAATGTATGTTGTAGACGAGGAAAAAGAATCGCCAAAGGCTTGTGCCAAGGAACGGTACCCAAGTCTTCTCGTCAGACAATTGAACAGTCATTGTGACAACAAAAGACCTCTACTGTACCATCAACAACTGCAGTCAAATTCTATTCAATTCGCAGAGCATTGGAGAGGCTGCTTCATCATTTCGGCACTTCGCTCTCCACGTTGTGTCTCGAGGAACCGCAACAACGTACTACCGATTCTTTTTTATTCGCCAGTCTCTCTTCCTGCCAGCGACCTTCTCCCTTGCGTTCAAGTATGCATTGGTGCATTCAGTGCGAGCTCTCCATGTTGAAGCCGAATTTGATCTCTCTCGGGGTTACAGGAGGAATTCACTGAAGAAACATTCCTCATCAAAAGTTTTCGTCTTCTTTTTAGTGAAATAACAGAACGAAACAAAGGAGAATTTGTTCTCTTACTAATCTTGTATTTTAACAATCTAGCATTAAATTTATTAATATTTATCTTAGGTTAAATGGTATATAATGCTGGTTGTATGTGGATTGTATAGGTTAAGAAGTACAAAATAATATGTAACTTACGATACATTGCTAACAAATACTTTTCTCGGAAAATTCAAAGGTAAATGTAATAAAATCGTTACGTAACGAAACGAACTCCATATTTTGTTGATTAATGACTTCTTTCATTTTAGATTTTGATCGGCGAATGAAATAAAAAATATAAATCAACTTTGGACACTACTGGGAATGCACGATATACCCTATCCCTCTTCTTAGTGCTTTGAAATGCATAATTTTGTTTTGAAGCGAATACTAAACGTGCTGATGCTGACAACTTTTCAACCTCGCGGAAAGTAGACTGTAAAAGTTGCCTTCCCACGTTCTCCACGCAAGTATAAATGTGTAATTTTAAAAATGTCAAATTTTCATTTTAAACAAAAATTTACATTAATTGCATGTTTTGAATTTGTATTGTATATTAAGTCGCACACAACACATTGGAAGGGTTTTACATTCATAGTACATTTGGAATTATGTATAATAAAACGTGATAACACATTCAGGCTCTGGAGGAGAATTCTAGCGGCCAGCTGCTCTGATCGGTAGTTTCCCGTGGTTTCTCCCATCAACACCAGGCGAATGCCGGAGCAGTACCCTATCAAACCGGCCACGGATCGCGCGCGATCTGTCCTTCCCATTCCTTGTCCTATCCTCTCCCCTCACACACACTTACACTAACATGTAGTACACTACCACATATCCCGGGAGACCGGTCGGGAGCTTAGAGCTTGTCCCGGCTGGGGCGGTGCCCCGCTGGTGGGAGAGTCCTGATTAGGGGGAAACCCCACTAGCCGACGGTAGGTCGGCGCCGGATCTCGCCATCCAGCGGGGATAAATCACCGCCATCTCCCAAAAAAAACATGCACTACACTACCGGGACTAATGACCAAAGCAGTTGACGCGCTCGGAAACACGAAAAAATCAATCAATCAACATTCAGGCCGTGGTACGACGGAGATTCGACGAGAGTCCGTTCTCGTTCGTGAAGTATTCACCGTGACCGATTGCACCAGAACGAGACGTACTTCCCGAGAAGAGTAAGCGCATCGTAAAACGAGCGAGCGGTCCAGGAATAAATTATAAACGGCGCGGCGGGTAGCGAGAAGTAGGTGCGACGTGGCGGCGGCGGCGGCGGCGGCGGCGGCGGCGGCGGCGGCGGTGGTGGAGGAGGAACCCACGAATCGCAGGTTCCTGGAAGCGCCGCGCCGCGGGGCGCTGCGTCTGCTCGGAGCGGTCAACGGGGCAGGCGGGCGGCGGAAGCGGCGGTGGGAACGGCGCCAGGGACGTAGTGGTGTCGATTGATCAGTGACTCCGGCCGCGGTAACTAGGTCATCGGCGTTGGTGAACACGTGATGGTCATTAGATCCGTTGGTGATTTATTGATTGATTTGTTTCGTGTTTCCAGGCGCGTCAACTGCTTTGGTCATTAGTTCCGTTAGTGTAGTGCACGTTTTTTCTCGGGAGATGGCGGTGATCTTCCCCCGCTGGATGGCGAGATCCGGCACCGACCTACCGTCGGCTAGTGGGGTTCACCCCTAACCAGAACTCTCCCACCAGCGGGGCACCGCCCCAGCCGGGACAAAATCTAAGCTCCCGACCGGTCTCCCGCAATATGTGGTAGTGTAGTGCATGTTTAGTGAAAGTGTGTGTGTGCGTGTGTGTGTGTGTGTAAGGGAAGAGTATGGGACAAGGAAGATGAAAGACAGATCGCGCGCGGTCCGTGGCCCGTTTGTTAGGGTACTGCTCCGGCATTCGCATGGTGTTGATCGGAGAAACCAGGGAAAACTACCATCAGGGCAGCCGACCGCTAGAATTCTCCCCCAGACAGCGACTGAATTCGACCTAGCTGAAAAGCTAGAGTCGAAAATCCTGCCGCCGTGGGGAGTGTAACCTAGGACCTCCCGGTCAGAGGCGCTGCAGTGACATCAGTTGATGCACTGAGCTACCACTCCCGGTACCCGTTTGTGTAGTGCATGTTTCTTATCGCAGAAGGTGACGGGTGACGATGATCGTTCATCGGTGGATGACGAGATCCGGTGCCGACTTACTCGTCGCCTTCTGGGATTTTCCCCCAACGGGTTTTCTCCCACCAGTGGGGCACAGCCACTCCCGGGACAAGTTGCAAGTTCCCGATTAGTCGCCCGGCATGTGAAGTACTGTACTGAAAGTAAGTGTAAGTATGTGTAAGGAGTGAGGATAGGACAACGAAGGGGAAGAAAATATCACGCCCGGTCCGTGTCCCATTTGCTAGGGTACTGCTGCGGCATTTGTCTAGTGTTGATTGGAACAGCCGGCCGCTAGAATTCTCCTCCATACAACCGTTGAATTCGCTCTAGCTTTCTAGCCAGTGGCGGAAATTATGCTACCGTCGAGACTTGGACCCTTGGATCACCTGGTCTCCAGGCAATGACATCAACTGTTGCCGTGAGCCACCTAAGCCTGTCGTGATGGAGCAGGGAGGAGTGGAGATGGTGATGGTAACCGTAGAGCGATGGCATTGGTGGCGATGTGGGGAGGAACAGTATCGATAGGGGTGGTGACGGGGGTGCGTTGATGATCTGAGAGCGGTAACAATGGGGCTGATATGGTGTGTGTCGGGAGGAGTCTGGGCGAGCGGTGACGGGGTGATGTCGATAGGGGAGTTCGGGTCCTGACGGCGGCAGGATTATCGACACTTTCAGCAAGGTAGAATTCAGTCACTGTCTGGAGGAGAATTCTAGCAGCCGGATGCTCTCATCGTCAGTTTTCCGTGGTTTCTCTGATCAACATCAGGCGAATGCCGGATCAGTACCCTAACAAACGGGCCACGGACCGCGCGCGATCTGTCCTTCCTCTTCCTTGTCCTATCCTCTCCCATTATCACACACACTGACAAGCACTAAACTGCCATATATTACAGTAGATAGGTCCGGAGCTTAGAGCTTGACCCGGCTGGGTCGGTGCCCCGCTAGTGGGGGAGTCCTGGTTAGGGGGAAACCCTACTAGCCGACGGTAGGTAGCCGACGGTAATTGTTAAACTGGGATATTGTTATTTAGCGCCGGATCTTGCCATCCAGCGGGGGAAGATCACCGCCATCTCCCGAGAAAAAAAATTGCACTACACTAACGGGACTAATGACCGAAGCAGTTGACGCGCCCGGAAACACGAAAAAAATCAATCAATCAATGGATAGGGGAGATGAGGGGGCAATGTCAACGAGGGATAATAACGCGGGCAGAGGTGATGGTGGGGGAGAGGCGTTGGCCGTGGGGACCGCGAAGGCCGGAGCAAAAGCGCACCACGTCAGTGTGCGGGTCCAGGCGTCCCGTGCGCGTCTGCCGCCGTCGCGACGCCTCTGCAGGTACGTCCACCCCCAGGCCGCTTCCGCCGCCCCCAATTCGCCCGCTGCACGTGCCCACGAGCAATGCATTGATTTCCTCCTCGAGGCGCGGCGCTGACGCAAGGGGTATTCACGGTTCAGTTTTTCTCACGTGTGTCAAAACAATAGATGCCATAAAAACGATCCGACTTCCTTTTTTAGCGCGAACCGAATCATTCGAATAATATGACTTCTTGGCTTTATTGTATAATTATGCTTACATTCTGACTACGTGAATCTACAGAATAGCACAACAAACTCTTTATTGATGAAATATGGGTTCTGATCGTTTCAAATTGCTTTCTTTGTAGTCTGTGTGATTTCCCGTGAAAAATAATGTTGTGCTTTTCAAAAAATAATAATAATAATAATAATAATAATAATAATAATAATAATAATAATAATAATAATAATCAGAGCGTCAATTTTTAAACTGGGATATTGTCATTTATTTGCCATTCAGATAAGCCATCTAGATGAAAGTGATTCTCACTTCGCTGGAGGACACGAAATTACATTTCCTCTCTGTGAAGTGGTGCAATGCATTGATTTCTACTATGTGTATCTGATGCATTCATTAATACCCAAGCATCTTAAGCAAGGGATATTCAAGAAGGAATTGTTCTCAAGAGTGTCAAAACAATAGGTAAGCGCGTATAAGTGAGTGATGTGTATAATATAAATGGTAGAGTATATAAATATGTATGGCAAAATAAATAGTGAGCAAATAAGACAATTTAAACCTACAATTGCTCTCCCAAGCAGAAAGGATCGTGTTTGTATTCGCTCTAAAAATTTGGAAAATGACAAAAAGTTCAATCAAGATGAAGTGGTGAATGAATTAATTATATTTTTTTGTAAATTTGTTCATTTCATCTTATTGCCTTCTCATTGTCTTCATAACATCTCCTGCCATCTAATTCCTCTTACTCCTCTTTCTCTCTCCCTCTCTTTCTCTCTCTTTCTGTCTGTTTGTCTGTCTGTCTGTCTCTCTCTCTGACTGTGTAGATAAATATATTAATTTTTCCATTTTATCTTGTACCAATGACCTTATCAGAAAACATTGTAAGTGTTTTTATCTCGTATATTATTTGACACATAAATTTAAGAATGTGGTCAGGATCGATTGAACGTTTTTTTAAATTGAGGAAATACGGTATTTTTTTTCAAAAGACTCTAGAGTATTCAAATAGATAGACATTTGACTTTTCCTGATTAAAGTAACGTAAATATTGTAATATCCATGGTATATTTAAAAAACAAAAGTTGAATTCAATAAACATTGCTGAAGTTGCGATTGAATAAGTTGAAGTTAAAACGAATCATCACTTAACACATTTCCAATGGTATTACCCTATTATTGGTCGATCATTTAAAGCTATTATTGGGTCAATGCACATTATTTATTTATGAAGCGTGTGGTAATAGTGAATTTTATTTTGCAAATGAAAAATTGCTCGACATGAGGCCTATACGACGAATGAGGCAATTCTAAGAGCAAATAAAATCACTTTTACCACGTGTGACTTTCACTATTTTTAGACAGTTTTATTGACATTAATTTTATTTTTATTCAAGCACACTAATCCCTACATTACGGGTAGAAGTTGATACGATCAGGCGAAAGTATTTTGTTCTCTTTTTTACATTCACAATTTTATCTGAATGACCATTGTCTCACTTTTACTACTAGTGCTAAAACTTGAATTTTTAGATGGCATGCCCCTAAAAGAAATCGCTTTCACTAGGGGCGGTGTACATCATATACACATACATGCCCAGCACGTATTGCTTTTTTACAGAACAATTTGGTTCCATATTATTTGTTCTTAAAATGTTTCTCGAAGCTCGTCAAAATTAAAATTATGACATTTTAGATTAAGCTCTAATGAGGTCAACCAGGGTGAATTGATAATATAATGCGTCTTCCTGTTGACTCTGTGTCATTATGTTCGTGTTCAAGGATTGTCATTTACATCGAAACGGTTAATTAGCATCGTGTCCCGTGCCCCTGAATCAGTTGTTACCCCCACGCGCTCCTACGGTGACGCACTAATGAGTTCCGTCCGGTGCCGTAATACGTGCGTGGGAACAAATTGATTATCTATTTATTCTTCAGGAACCTTTCGATATGAAAATGTAATACGCATTACGTATAGTACCCAGAGAATGAATCCGTTTGCCCTCTACACGGAACTCATAATTCGAGGTATATTTTCCATTTTTTCCTTTCCTCAAGTGATGAAACGTCAAACATCACGTTGCGTAAACACGGTACCTGCGTTTTATAGTTCAAGATACATCTGAAAATAAACTCTACAATGAAAAAGCAAATAAAAAATCTCATATATATATATATATATATATATATATATATATATATATATATATATATATAGCTATAGATATTGTGAGGCCAGATACTAGCCGTGTAAACATACCTGGCGTAGATATGACAAAAACTTCTTTGGTGGGTTGTAAAAATGACTTTAAATGAATGAAGATGACTGATTAGTGATGGTATGATGTGAATGACGATGCAACAATGATGGAATATGAGGCAGAGAAGGCGAGATCTTCCAGAGAATACCTATCGCGAGCCCGCTTTGTTCACCTCACGTGAATTGACAAAGGAAATCCCGGTCCCAGCGGCGGAAGGCGACTGTTTTACAAGGTAGTACAGAAATTGACAATGCAACTTTGTAATATTGTGATGTGAGTTTCTATTGTGAAGTAGGTAGTACAGAAATTGACAATGCAACTTTGTAATATTGTGATGTGAGTTTCTATTGTGAAGGCTCTCGGCTGTCGGGGTGAAGCCGTAAGGGCAGTGATGTTGATGTTTCCACCGTGGTTTTCTTTACGAGTGGAGTGCAAGAATGAAGAACACGATGTGATGATCGAAACGTCGGCATCACTGTCCTCGACCGGCGTCACCCGGACAGCCGAGAGCCTTCACATGACTCTGGTCGCGGATATGATGATCCAAACGACGGCATCACTACCCTCCCGTCACCCGGACAGCCGAGAGCTTTCACATGACTCTGGCCGCGGATATGATGATCCAAACGACGGCATCACTACCCTCGACCGGCGTCACCCGGACAGCCGAGAGCCTTCACGTGATTCTGACCACTGAAGACTCGACATGACTTTCTTTTATTTACGGTAAAATAAATTGTGTAAAAATGAGGCAATTCAAATCTACTATCTTTCGTCGATCAACACCAGGCGAATTCCGGAGCAGTATCCCAACAAACGGGCGTCGGACCGCGCACGATCTTTCCTTCCTCTTCTTTATCCTATCCTCACCCCTTGTACACACACTTACACTAACATGCACCACACTACCGCACATGCCGGGCGACCGGTCGGGGACTGGAAACTTGTCCCGGCTGGGGCGGTGCCCCGCTGGTGGGAGATACCTGGTTAGGGAAAAATTCCCTACGGGAATTTGGATCTGGCCATCCAGCGGGGAAGACCACCACCGCCACCTCCCAAGCAAAAACACGCACTGCACTTACGGGACGAATCACCCTAATAGTTGTCGCGCCCGCAATCACTAACAATGAATCAATCAAATTCACGATCGCAGCCCGAGGCTAAACAAGTCGTCCTCCGGAAGCAGCTGGTCGGCGCGCGGCCTCTGAAGAGCGCTCGAGAAAGGGCGGAGAGAGCGGCGGGGCGGCCGGCGCCGTCCGGGAGCGCATGAAGAAGTGAGTGATTTACCATTCCGGGCGCCCTTTGACCCCGCGCGCGTCGTAAACGCCCGCGCCGCCTCCGGAGGTCGCGGAGCCTTTCTCTTCCCTTCGGCGAGCGGCCCGCCGCGCCCCGCCCCGCCCACCGCGCCACGCGACAGCGAGAAAGTGCGCGGGAAGCCTCCGCGCCGTTTTCCCACACATGCGCCGCGCCGCGCCATCGCCATCGCTTGCGCGGTTGCAGCTCGGGTGATGCGTGGATGATTGTGCTTCCTGGCGCTTCGGTTTCTACGGTTTGACTGGCGTTTTCGGGCAACTTCTATGGTAATTAGTGTCGTAAGTGTGTCTTATGTTTCGGGAGGGGGCGATGTTCCCCGCTTGCGTCGACTTTCCCAACGGCTTGCTGCGTTGTCCCCTCCAGGCATCTCCACCAGTGGGACACCGTTCCAGTCGGGGCAAGTTCTAAGCTCCTGACATTGGAGAGTATATCGCGTGTAAGGTAAGTGTAGAAGGGGAGAGGAAAGAATAATAGAAAAAAGGAAAGTAAGCACGCGGTTCTTGGCCCTTTTGTTAACGTTCTGCTCTGGTATTCTCCTGGTATTGATCCAAGAAACCGCGATAAACTATCTTTCGGAGCAGCCAACCGCTAGAATTCACCTCCAGTCAGCGACTGATTTCGGCCTAGCTCATTTTGAAAATTCGCCACCGTCGGGACGCGAATCATAGTACCTCCCGTCAGAGGTACTGCAGAGGCAACTTGTTGTTTATCTGAATCTGTCAATTCAGCCTATTTGCGATTCGGTTAAGTTGCTTTGATGTTGTGTACAACTATTAAGGCTTGTTAGAATATGTTGTCCGTCACTTGATAATTCCCCCTAAAATGCTCAAGCCTCCGCCATCAGCATTCATAGTATCTGTCATTCCGTCCTACTGCTTCCCAGGGCAGTCTTCCCGTTTCTGCAATACAGCTTTTCCCTCAGCTGGTGAATTATTTGCAAGTTCCTTTGTCCGAATCATTCCCTTAAAATAATAAGATTTTCCGGACTTTCTGAATAATTTTGCTCTACACCTGTGTTTCTATGCGTCTTTTTGAATGCGTCGAGAGAGAGAGAGAGAGAGAGGAGGGGGGGAGAGAGGGAGAGAGAGGGAGAGGGACAGGAAGAGGTAGGAGGTGAGGCTTGAAGCTTTCGTTTCCAAATTCGAAGTTGGTGACTTCCGGCGATATAGATGGCGATATAGATGGAACATGGTCTCCATCAATGTATGATATAGTTATCGAATCTTCGGTTATTCTATGACCTGCAGTCCTTAACGACAACCAATACAGCCATTCCCCGGTTCAACAGTTGTACCGAGTTGGTGAACACCGTTTCCTTGTTCGGCGCCTTTCTCTTGACCATACCGCTTACCGCGTTCTCAAATAGTGTTTGCTTAATATCTACGTTTGGATAAAATTATTTTGTGTGTGTATAGTAAATATGAGGAGAATCGTAGACGGTTGATTACGATACTGCTTCGCCATGTCCGCCGGAATTGCGAGGAATTCGCTTCTCGATTTAACCTCCACGCCATTATACGAACTTACGCATTCTGTGCGCACCATCTTGTACGTTGTCGCGGCTGCACGACCATATGGTGTGAGAACCTTTTTAAATGGTAAAAGTAAATTTGCAATTTGTTATACTGGAAGATATGGTAGACATTACATAAATTAAATGAAATTAAATGAAAAAATTAAATGAAGTTTATTTATTTAATGTCGAAAAACAGTTAAAGACCGTGTGGGACATACTATGGGGGAGAAGTGGTTTGTTATTGTATTTACGTAGGTATAGTTTCGTGCGTAGATTTAAGGACCTCGTTTGTATAAATTACAATTAATCCACATCCGTATTGTTGCATAATGGTCCATTTTTCAAAGCCAAGATTTTCTCATTTTCAGCAACGACTCAGCGAATATCGTAGTTTTCACTTCCAGGATTCCACTTCGTAATGTACTTTCTGTGTTGTGTGCGACTGCATCGCAACGCCCGGTGCAGGTATTTTGTTGTGGAGTGTTGTACGATCTAGTAGCACTTGTTTACAACTGCGCGACAAGCGGCGGGCGCGGCTCTCGAGAGCTCCCGCAACATGTGCCACGCCCACCTTGATTCGCGCTTGTCTTGGGGAGTTTTCTGTAGTTTTGCTCTTCATTGCGTTCATCCGTTAACTTCGACATTCCCTCGCCCAGTCAACTATTACAAACATTCCTTATTTTGGTGATCATAAAGCTGGCCCCCAATAAATTGTCAAGTGCGAAAAATAACACTCTTTGAAATCTTCATTAGTCTAAATGGCTACTTCATTAGAGGTTCAAATATGTTTCGTCAATATTATTTATATATCAATTTCATAAATGACAACTTACCTAAATGGCCAGTAAAACACAATGTCCATTATGTAAATTTAATTTTTCTAGCTAAACCATGGCAATTACATTTCACAAAAGAAATTTTGTCATTGATAATATGAAATATTGATCAATGTTGTTGAACTGTGTATCCAAATATACTACTGCTATAACTACTGCTCTATTTGTGAACACAATGTTTTTGTAAAATATTGATAGAAGTGCGTAATGTAAAATATTGGTATGAGTCTAATGTATATTACAATGCAGGTTATAAGAGAATATTTTGTTTGTTTTTGAACTATGTGTGTTCTACATTTTTTGGAAAACAATGTTGTATGGACTGTTTCGTAGTATGTTTACATCTGCAGGCTACTCGTATTTTCTAAACGTCTTCAAATAGATGTTTACACAATATCCCGAAATCATTCTTTGAAATTTGGAATGGAACCAGTCCACTGTATCGTAAATTGAGTACATAATTGAAAATAAATAAATATGGTTTGTTTATTATTAATTAAAACAGAACTGGACGTTACTCATTCTGTAAATTTATGCGTGTTTTTTTTGACTAATAGACGTTATTCAGTGAACTTTTTGGTTCGGACATTTTTTTCTGTTTACTGGACATTACTCCAAATGACCTGGAAGCCTTCTTCTGATGGGATACGAAAACGGTCTTTACATCGGAATTGGTGTTCCTGACTGCTGACATGTTCTTAGGATTTGATATTTTTTAGCTACTGAAAAATCATAGACTCACATTGAACCATCGGCATATTTATTATTAAAAAATCTAAAACTTTCTTGATTGCTATTTTTATTCTTACTGTTCATTTGATAATGTGCTTTGATTGGGAGATGACCTCTTCTTTCTTAATAATTCTGATAAAAATCATTAGTATTGTTGCCCAACAATACAGTCTGTTAGTCAATTAAACGCTTAGAACAAATAAAACTTTCCAAATCCATCAATGTGTTTAAATTCTGAAAGAACACGTACTATTACATTGAATAAATATACAACCTTATTCGTAATTATCACTCCCCTACCACAACACATGAGAAGTCGTTTAGGCCACTCACTATTACATAGAAATCTTGATAGCTGACGTGATAAAGGTAAAGGGATAATATTCCTGACTTCACTGTTGCTGCTCTCGGTATTGCGAGGCTTTTTTCACTTGACAACAATATCGCTATTACAGCTACAATCAACTTTGGGTCATTTTTTGTTACATGTAATTTGCTTTAGAGAAGCACTGATCTGTTGAAATATACACCTGTCTTTCAAAACACAACATATAAGAATTTAAATATTATTTGCAAACTTTTTCAATCGGTTTGGTGAAGACAATTTTGAAAGAGTTAGTTAAAATACTAGAGCTAAATTAACTGCAATATAGTTATTATATTTTATGTAACCATTACGAGAAACTCCGTAATACCACTAGTTTTAGTATGACGGAGACAAAAAGTACTGATATTGTAGTCGATTTTGAATATTGGATATGAAGATCGTTTTTATTTTGGTAATCGTTGGTCAGTCCTCATTTGAGAGCCATTCCAATATGCTCTCCATGACACACTGAGGGCCGCTTCAAACGAGTGCGCGAGGATGAACGCGATAACAGGAAATGACGGCCGCTCTTATGGAGGAAGTTATTAATTTTTTACATGCATTTCGACGGAAAACTGTCGTTAAGTGTTTTCAATGAATGGCTATTTAGTTTTAATATGTCATAGATATCTATCGAAGGACTGTCCGATAAATTTATTAGATGGTGAAGGCTTTTGATGATCAATTTATATCACATAATAGTTGTAATCAATGTTAATTTATTTGTCTGTATTTACTTCTGGAAATACATTAAGCCCTGCCATTAAGCACGACAAAATCATGTTGCAGTGGAATTTATGAAGCGAAACACTATTTAATTGATCTTTAATGCGCTTTGCTTAAAAACCCTACGAAGAATATTGTTGTAGATGGTATCATTCAATTTTGTTATTAATGTGAACCAAATGATACGATTAGAAACTCCACGTTATTAACAGGACTTTATCGTCATGCCACTAAAACTCGCTAAGAACGTAATGAAAAAAGAAAGAAATACACATACAATTTGAACACAGTTCAAATTGTTAAAGAAGCAAACAATTTGAACTTTTTCTACGATTTGAGACACTGTAGTAATTACAATTAAAGCATTATTTGTCCGATTTAATATTGGAAAAGAAACCGAAAGAATATTTTATTGCGTTATGTGTCAGAATGGTTTTTGAGGAAAGGTTCTTTATAAATTTGGCTTCAGGGCAACTGCAAAGGCAATGAATCTCCAAACCTGCCAATCTTGTGTTCATAGGTATTCTCGATCATCGTTTACCAGTTCATAGATGTTGTGAGAGAGTGTTAAAATACATTTCTCAACAGACTTCAGCGAGTTTACAGAAGTAGTGATGAACAAAGGATTTACAAACTGGTCGCATAAAAGATAAACATTTCTATTATACTACTCATAATGCAGTTTCACCCCGTCTCCATGGTTATCTTGTACAATGTTACGTAGGGATTTTAGAACAGATGAAACACCATGTAATACTTCTCACAATAAACTATAATTGCAAATAAAATATTAAAATATTATGACACTTTTCGTATCTTTTCCTTTGGTTGCTCAGATTACAAATTTTTGCACATTAATTGTAAACAATATTTGGTGGTTCCCTAGTGCATGAATAATTGGATGATTCCCTAGTAACAAAGAACATAGGTAACATCACATTAGAATGAGAGTCGTTTTCACCCCTTGAATTTTATTGCAAATTCTCTCTTCTTTTTCTATTAATATTATAAAAATTAAGACACACGGGGAGATTAAAAAATATAAATTCATTAGCACTTTTTGGAGTTTTTTTCTTCATAGTAATAAGACTGTATACGGATCCCTGAGCATGTGTATTGAAAGATCTTACTTAGTACTGCAATTGAGAACCTTTTCACGCATAAATAATAAATTTTAATAAAAGAAAGTGTCGGGGAAATGAGGGTTGTGCTGCTTTGATACTCATTACATGCTATGGATTTACGCAATGTCACGCAAACCTCGTTGGTTGAAGTGTAACCTCCAGTTGTGTGGGAGTGGCGGTGTACGTACTAGTCATCCGAACACGTCTCGGCGTGCAGTTTGCGTGGGGCTGGCCCCGCCTCCCCACTGAGGCTTCCTCTGGCGAAGTCTACCCGCGACATCCACACCGCCGCGCCCCCATGCAACTCGATCCGTGCGGGCGGCGAGGCAGCCAACGAGACACGCCCCGCCTCGGGCGGAACGCTAATGGGGGCGACAACAGACCCCGATTGCCCTAGATCGGGGTCCAGGGCTTCACATCTCAGTGGGGTACCAAAAGCATTCTAGAATTTTTTTATCGAAGTGCTGTGGAGACGTGGTGTGTGCAGCAAGAACTAATGTTTGTGGAGCCAAGGTCCGTTACGAATATTGCCCTACTTGTGGAGAGATAAATGGTGAAATGAAACATAATTGCATTTTTGTGTTGGATGAATAACATATACTGAATACTGTAAACACCCTTTCATATGCAGACGACCAGGTGATCCCGCAAGAAAACGAAGATGATTTGCAAAGATCTATTTACCAACTGGAGCAATTTTTTGTGGAGAACAATCTGATAGTATCAGTTAATAAAACCAAAGTAATGGCTTTTAAAGGAAAATAATCAGTAAGGACAAAGATTGGGCTTAAAAATATGGTTTTAGAACAAGTAACGCATTTTAGCTTCCTAGGGTGTGAAATTACATATGGAAGAGAGAGCGAAGTCACCAGCAAGGTTTATAAATTTCAAGCAGTTTGTGGAACTATAAGTAGAAAGTTTAAAAAGAAATCCCGAAAAGAAATCGAATTAAAATTTTATGATACTATGGCCCTCCCAGATTTACTGTATGGATGTGAAACTTGGGTTCAAAACAAGAAGATTTTAGGAGCATTGAATCAGCAGAAATACGATTTTTGAGGGCTAAAGGGCTGTAAATTAAGAGATCAAATAAAAAGAGAAAAAATAAGAGAAGAACTAGGGTGGAAAGAAACAGTACATGAAAAAATTAAGAAGTATAGACAGCAATTGGTGACACAAATTGGAAATATGCCGCAAGATACTTCCAGTGCAAGCCCTGAATTACAAGCCTAGAGGAAAGAGAAACATTGGAAGGCCAAAAATGAGATGGAAAGAGGCTGGAACAGGCAATATGCCTAATCTGTAAAGAGAGATGATGATGATGATGATGTTGTTGTTGTTGTTGTTGATGATGATGATGATGATGATGATGATGATGATGATGTGTCAATATCTAAGCATCGAGCATGAAGATCGGATGGTCCCAGATTCGTGTTCAATGCCAGCTGTGTTAATGTGACGACTGTACTATATGGTTAATCAGTCTACACTACATTAAATACAAAATGATGCGTCTAAACATGGTATCGAGAGAATATTTGATTCATTTGAACTGATTTTAAATACTGTGATTTGGGCTTTATAATCTGCTGCAGTAATCTTACAAACGAAATATCGCAACCATTTTTCAAGCGAAAATCATTTCCGAGACTGTGAATATAAAAATAGCCCAATACAAAACCAGGAAAGAAAACATCAAGAGTTATATTTTAAATGAGAACTTGTGAGAAGTATGTTTCTGGGCTCCTGTAGAGTGGTGAGAGTATTATCATCCCTACGTAATTCTCCCCTGTGGGATTATTGAGTCGGCGCGCTCTTTGAGGGCGATCTTTGAGGCGCAGTCAACGTGGGTGGTGGGGGATGCGGGCTCCGTTCTCCGCTCCACTCCCCTCCCCTCCCACTCAACGCTGCGCGTCATCCCCCATCCATTCTCTTTACTCGCCTTCGGCTCGTCTACTCCGTCTAAAGCGTATAGCATGCCGCGTCCCACCTCTCTCTGCTGTGCCGCTGCCCTCGTCCTTCTACATCTCCTTGCTGTGTCGCTCCCTCCTGTACTCTCTTTCCTAACCAGCCATACTCCTCGCATTTCAATTTTTCTTTGTCATTAAACGCTTTGCCCCACTTTGTCGCAAGCTTTTTCACCCTACCACGCCCTCTTCTTTTCTACTGGCAACACCAAGATGCCATATGCTGTCTCAACTCACTGCTCTCGATCCTCTTCCTCCACACATTTGCACCGGTAGCGGTAGCTCAGTGCATCAACTGATGACACTGCAGCGCCTCTGACCGGGAGGTCCTAGGTTCAGTCCTGACGGCTGCAGGATTTTCGACACTAGCATTCCAGCTAGGTCGAATTCAGTCGCTGTCTGGAGGAGAATTCTAGCGGCCGGCTGCTCTGATCGGTAGTTTTCCGTGGTTTCCTCGATCAACACCAGGCGAATGCCGGAGCAGTACCCTAACAAACGGTACACGGACCCCAGGCGATCTGTCCTTCCTCTTCCTTATCCTATCATCTCCCCTTACACACACACTTACACTAACATGCACCACACTATCACATATTCAGGGAGACCGGTCGGGAGTTTGGAACTTGTCCCGGCCGCGGCGGTGCCCCGCTGGTGGGAGAGTCCTGGTTAGGAGGAAACCCCACTAGCCGACGGTAGGTCGGTACCGCATCACGCCATCCAGCGGGGGAAGATCACCGCCATCTCCCGAGGAAAACATGCACTACACTAACGGGACTAATGACAGAAGCAGTTGACGCGTCAGGAAACACGAAAAAATCAATCAATCAATCAATCCAAACATTCGCTGCAGCTTTTCCATCTCCTCCTTTCATGCCCCCCCCACCACCACCGCGCCCTTCCCACCCCGCCCGGGCCCCTCCTCGCCCTTGTACGCCCCGCGCCGTTCCTCCCCATCGCCCGCCCCGCCCTTTGGCGTTTCATCGCCTCTTCCTCGCTGGGCGCAGCCGGCGCGCCGGCCAGCGCCCTCCCACGCCCACAGCGCCCTCCTCCAGATGGGCGGCGCGCGCAGGCATTCGCCTCCCGGGAGCCACTGCGCAGCGCAGCTCGCCGCGCCGCGCCGCGCCGCGCGCCACAGTGGGCCCGCGCGACGGCACCGGCGGACCAGCAGTTCCCTTTCAGTTGCCAGCCTTTGCATTGCCTTGAAGCCCTGCGCAAAACATTCGTCGCCGACCTGGATGGCCGAGGTGGCTAAGAGCGAGTACCGACTCAGCGCTTCGGTCCCAAGGGTCGCGGGTTCGAGTCCCGCGGGCATGGTTGTTTGTCCCTTGACTTTGCATGTGTAGTCGCGGAGGGCTTCGCGTTCGGCTGACCCCATATCAGAGGAGCCCGCAAGTGTGTTGGTGTCTAGTGTATGGTCGAACATGCGTCCCATCGGGACGCAAAGAGTAACCGGCTGTCGGCTGGATAAAAACCCTAGAAAGAAAAGAAAATTATCAATACTCAGCATTAATAATATTTAAATACATTATACTACCTTCATTGACCTACGCCTGCCCAATCTGGGGAGGTGCCGCTAAAACGGAGCCCGCAAGTGTGTTGGTCTAGTGTGTGGTCGAATATGCGTCCCATCGGGACGTAAAGGGTAACCGGCTGTTGGCTGGATAAAAGCCCTAGGGAAAAATATTGTTTATTATAATGTTTATTTTCATTTTTAAGTTTTCTGTTTATTTTGAAAATTTCTTACCTAATGATGAAATAGCTTGTGATAGACGAAGAAGAAACAAATGATACTTGTGTTCTATACCCATAGTTTGTACTATATTTTCTATGCATTTGTGACCGGGAGCTCAGTGCATCAACTCATGTCACTGCAGCGCCTCTGACCTGGAGGTCCTAGGTTCGAGTCCTGGCGGCGGCAGGATTTTCGACACTAGCTTTTCAGCTAGGTCGAATCTCTATGTGGAGGAGAATTCTAGCGGCCGGCTGCTCTGATCGGTAGTTTTCCGTGATTGCTCCGATCAACACCAGGCGAATGCCGGAGCAGTAACCTACCAAACGGGTCACGGACCGCGCGCGATCTATCTTTCCTCTTGCTTGTCCTCTCCTCTCCTCTTACACACACACACACACACTTACACTTACACTAACATTCACTACACTACCACTTATTCCGGGAGACCGGTCGGGAGCTTAGAGCTTGTCCCGGCTGGGGCGGTGCCCCACTGGTGGGAGAGTCCTGGTTAGGGGGAAACCCCACTAGCCGACGGTAGGTCGGTGCCGCATCTCGCCATCCAGCGGGGGAAGATCACCGCCATCTCCCGAGAAAAACATGCACTACACTAACGGGACTAATGACCGAAGCAGTTGACGCGCCCGGAAACACGAAAAAATCAATCAATCTATACTCATAGTTTGTACTATATTTTGTATGCATTTGTATAAATAATCCATTACAAATATATCCATATCTTGTGCTGTTCAAATAAATAATTCAAAACAAAAACAACAAATGAAACGCACAAACCGCGCTGTTTGTGGCCCGTTACCGCCCACTGTGGGCCGTTCCGCTCAGTCCGGCGAACCCCATTGTTTGGAGCGCGCCCCGCTGCGCTGCGCCCCGCCTCCGCTTAATTTGAAACCGGCGCGTATTATACGTATCAAGTTCATGAATGTCTACAAAATTCTTTTGATTAGGTTTCTTTAAAATTGACCAACTCCCGCCCGCAGAAGAGCCTGCCCTGCCGAGGCCCTCATTATCCTGCACGGGCATTACGGGCCGGCGCAGCTCCGCTCAGCTCAGCTCAGCTCTCAGGCTCTCGACCGACTTCTCCTCGAGGCCTCGCGCGGCCTGTGGAGCGTTCTGCGCTGGCAAGGGTGCCAGTGTTCCAGTTATTCCTGTGTATTCCTCCTCTTTCATCCTTTAGGGCCTCTCATTCACGCGCCACGAGCTCGTGGGACATCGACTTCGTCCCCGTGGTCACATTTTAGTAAGACGGAGTCAGTCATGATTTGAAGTGCTGTCAGTCACTGACTGGTGGAATTGCCGAGGCCCATGGGATCATTTCGGCTGACGAAAGTTGGATCGGCAGGCTATCCAGTTATTCCTATTCTTTTCATTTGTTATTGGGTTCTTACGTGTTCGATTGATTGATTGATTGATTTTTTCGTGTTTCCGGGTGTGTCAACTGCTTCGGTCATTAGTCCCGTTAGTGTAGTGCATGTATTTTCTCGGGAGATGGCGGTGATCTTTCCCCGTTGGATGGCGAGATCCGGCGCCGACCTACCGTCGGCTAGTGGAGTTTCCCCCTAACCAGCACTCTCCCACCAGCGGGGCACCGCCCCAGTCGGGACAACCTCTAAGCTCTCGACAGATCTCCTGGTATATGTGATAGTGTCGTGCATGTTAGTGTAAGGGTGTGTGTGTGTGTGTGTGTAAGAGGAGAGGATAGTACAAGGAAGAGGAAGGACAGATCGCGCGCGGTTCGTGGCCCATTTCTTAGGGCACTGCTCCGGCATTCGCCTGGTATTGATCGGAGAAACCACGGAAAACTACCGATCAGAGCAGCCGGCCGCTAGAATTCTCCTTCAGACGACTGAATTCGGCCTAGCTGAAAAGCTAGTGTCGAAAATCCTTCCGCCGTCGGGGCTCGAACCTAGGACCTCCCGGTCAGAGGGGCTGCAATGATATCAGTTGATGCACTGAGCTACCGCTACCGGTTTACGTGTTCGAGATGCGTATATTTTTCCCTGTATGGGTTTGCACATTTAATGGTTTTGCCGCATTCTCACTAACTAGTCTAGCTTGTACGGTCTGCTGTAATAGGTGTGTGTGTCTCATATGTTGGTAAATAATAATAACAATAATAATAATAATAATAATAATAATAATAATTATTATTATTATTATTATTATTATTATTATATGGTGTTCAGTAAGTACGAGATATATATTTGTAAGAATCGTTCATTAGTAGGAGTTGTGTGCTTGTCTTGAGCAGAGGACATTGATGATTCTGAAGATAGCTAAAGTAGTATTATTGAAAGCACGCTAAAATAATATTCATGCAATAAATTTATGGTATGAATTGAAAAAGAAATTAAAAACAAGTCCCTTGTTAGTTTGGAATTGCAGGTATTTCATTATTTTATGAGATTTCTTCTCCCACAAGCGCTCTTCATTAATTACATTTTAATTTAGTTTTCTTCTTGTGTTATTATTATATTTTAGAAGTTATAGTAAATAATCTCTGAATAAAAATTTTATAAATAATCGTCATTGTAAGAAAAAGGTTATCGTGGGGAAGATGCTTAAAACATTTTTATTATATTTCCTTACTCAATGTAATGTGCAATTGATATTATGTAATAAATACCTTCATGTCTCATGAAGAAAAGAAGCTGAAATGTAGTGAGGGGAAAAGCAACAGCCTCATGATCGCGCATGCACGCGATCGCATAAGCGAGCGCACGGAGGTTAATTATTGTTCACAATGCTGGATTAGCTAACTAAATTGTCTTAACGGTCTGGTTTGATATTCCAATCTCGTTTTGTAATAAGATGTCATGCGAAATTTATGTTGTAAATGACTACGAGTGTTACTTCATGCAGTATTGTTTTCCCCTACCCTTTCGATTGTCCTTTTCAAGTAGCATGAGTAATGCGGTGTAAATAACAACTTAACTACCATAACAAAAAATAAAATATACACATAAACTCCAATAAGAATAATCACTTATACCGTTGGAAATATAAACGTACAATCCATACCATACAATAAACGGCAAAACAAGAATGAAAAAAATACGATTCGAAAATGATGGAAATAAATACACTTTTTTAGTTAAAATTTTTTCTGATGTTCTCTTTATTTCAAACCTTTCTAATTTACTGCTGCAAATTAAATTATTTTACTTCACTTATTTTTAACGATATGACAGGAGAAGGATTTGTATTCAACCGTGGAATATTTTCGCTGCATGGTGTACATCTGTCTATGCAATCTTGTGACCCATACCTCAAGTAACATGTCAGCGACTTAATCGTAAAGAAAAATGCAATTAAATTACAAAAATCTTACCAGTCTCAAAGTCAATAAGATTAATTAATTTTCAATTCACAGACGTTTCATCATTCAATTCATAATAAATTCACCCACGTAAAATGATTGTACAAACAAATTCTGAGACACAACTTAACAATCTTAACAAACAGGCACAGCATGTGACTTCGTAATATTTTGAACACGATTAGATGTGTGCTACACTCTCCGAGAGTAGGCGAGATTTGCATGGCGTTTCTCTGGATCTTCGATGCAAGTGATGATCATGATGAATGATGTTAAATGATGATGGTTGTGGATGGAATCTGATGCGTGATGGTATGAGAATCCAACCTCGAACCCGTAGCCTTCTACGATGCTGCTGCAGGATCTCATTTGATTCGCTATTAATCAAAATTGCTGCAAATAGTAGGATGATTATAAACGATTCACGTGTCGTCCTCGGAAATCCTAGTAGCTATATGAAAGGAAAGCAGTCGCGCTCTCCTGTTGCAGTTTACTTCACTGCTGCTTGAAGATGCAATTTTATTTCCCTTTTATTCAGTGCATAAATAAAACGACTCCTTAATTTCAGAGTAGTTGAATAATTGAAACAGTGTCTCAAGGAGTAATACATTTTCACGTTTGTGACAAGTTTCGCAATTTTTTTTTTCCTGGAACCCAGTGACGCCCAGTTGCAACAGTTGACGGTAAAGTCAATTTACAGAGAGACATTGGTATCGAATGTAAACAGTTAAGTAAAGTTTCAATGAATTGTTAGTATTTTTGTGGAGGTTTCGTATTTTTACTTGCCCAGCTGTTACCTGGGCAAGTAAACTCCTTGTTCGGAACCCAGGTTTCAAAATAGCAAGTTGGAAAGTTCTCACAATTTCTCTTTTGATACAAAAACTAATGTAGTAATAATAATGAAGTTAATAATAATAGTAATAATAATGAAGTTAATAATAATAATGAAGTTAATAATAATAATGAAGTTAATAATAATAATAATGAAGTTAATAATAATAATAATGAAGTTAATAATAATAACGTTAACAGCAATATACTAAATGTAATTCTGGCAAGAGTATCTGTATTTATTAAAAAGTGTGGAAAGATGTCTCGTATTGTTTTGCGTTTGATCAAGATGGCAATTTTATGAAAAAATTCAATTTTTTGGACTATTTAAAATGTTTCTCTATGGATGATCAGATTTTTTGCTATGTCATTATTCTATATAGCGTTCCTTAATATGAGAATTATTTCCTTCTCTGTCATTGCCATTGCTTCAGTAAAAGAAGTGAAAAACGGGACCAACAAACATGACAAGTAACTGCTTTACCAAGCGTTTCGCAGGCGGAAGGTGAGGGCTTTGCAAAAGTCGAATTGAATCGCATGGAGCCCTCAAAGCCACTGTTCTCTGACCTGTTCGCCGAGATAGTGATTTTTTTATTTATTTTATTTATTTTACGTCAAAAAAGGAGTTAAAAACTGCGTATGACGTGCTATGGGGAAAAGTGAATTGTGTGCACATTTTCAAAATTCTGTGATCCCTACACTAAGTCATATACTACTTAAATTTTGGAAGAAAAAAAATAAGCTCCCATGTAATAAAATCTATTTTAAGGATAAAAAGGCAATAAATGTTGGCTCTTATCCATGATGTCCTTCGTTAAAGAATAATACTTTAAAGAATAATATATTTCCCAATGAATTCTAGAAGACGCGCATCCGTCGGGTCCCCAGATCGAGCCCCTTCGCCGTGGCCCCTGGCGCAGCTCGTGGGAAGGAAGCAACGTGTGGAGAGGAAAATCACAATAAAACAATGCGCAAGTTGTAAGAGAGAAGAAGATGGGGGCTCGATTGTTTTTGTCGACAACAGGAACTATAATTTTCGCCGTTCTTCTCTGCCCCATCGTTGCAAATAAAAAGAACGGTACGGTAGAGAATCGTGTCTCGTTTTCGTTCATCACCAGAGCGTAAAAAATGTTGATCGTAGATTGATGTAGTCTTAATTAAATTTTAAGTTGCAATGAAAGCCCGGATGTTTGCCTTCGTAGAGGTGATTATTTGGATATACATTTCAAGAAGTTTTTTTCTTTCGTTCCCATAGTATCCCAGCTTCCTAGTGATGAGTGCGGGTTTTTGAGGCCTTGACCATAGATCTCAGGGTATTTGCGCACTTTTGTAATTATTAACATCGTTGTCATTTATTAGAAGAAATAACTGTTAGAACTAAAAAGACCTTTTTAATGAATAATTATCAATAGGCATGTTAGGAAAGGATCTTCCATTCTCAATCGTGTACTTACGTCTTTAGAAATATCTTGTAATGATTTCCCCAGGATCTACTGGGTGATAATTCGTCATTCGCAATATGTGTATCATGAACAAAATAAACATGCCGCTTCAATTCGAATAAAGCTCATATCACCGATGAATTTTCTGAGTAATCATTTCCATTGCAAATCACTTCATATCACATTTTACCGTTCTTTGTGCATTGGGTTTAATGAAGTCCTCAAAGATGTTTTCCCCCAAGAAGAACGCATGCATATTCCGTCTAACCTTTGATCATTAACATCAGTTTAGTGCCATCTCCCAGATAAGGTAATATTTGGTGGACGTCAGTCTCCCTGAAAGGACCATCTCAGGGAGACCAACTTTCTGATCTTCACCTCAAAGATAAAATGTTACTGAGTTATTCTCTTCAAAAATTGAGTATTTTAATATCAGCAATTTCAAATTTACTGATTATATGGAATTTATGCCGCAATTTAAATACCGTACTCTTTCTTCGAGCCTCGTGAAGTGAATACGATTCTAATTATATTCAGTTCAGTCTAGTTCGTGAAATGCTGCATGAACAGATCATGTCGATTCCTCGTTTCAGCCTTGCTCAGTGACGACATCTCAAGCGCGTCTCTTTGTTTCGAAGGCGCGAGAGCAGAACGTAATGTCCCCGGTCGTGCTTTCGTCCTTATTCCGCACAGTGCTCATTAAAAGTTGCGCAACGGCCCGACCAGCCGCCTACAGGGCCACCCCGCCGCGTTGTCTCTATTAACGCGGCATAACTGCGAGTTTACGGCCGTGGCACGACGGGCAGTTGCGAGCTGCCGCCTCACTGCGTGACGCTCGACGCCTTCTCACCAGTCGCTCACCATTCGTCATTCCCCACATCACTCACCACTCGGCACTCGCCATTCGCCATTCATTACTAACACCTTTTTGTTCGCCGCATTTCTCCGACTGCGCAACCGGCAGCGGTAGCTCAGTGCATCAACTGATGTCACTGCAGCGCCTCAGACCGGGAGGTCCTAGGTTCCCACTCCTCACGGCGGCAGGATTTTTGACACTAGCTTTTCAGCTAGGTCGAATTCAGTCGCTGTCTGGAGGAGAATTCTAGCGGCCGGCTGCTCTGATTGGTAGTTTTCCGTGGTTTGTCCGATCAACACCGGGCGAATGCGGGAGCAGTACCCTACCAAACGGGCCACGGACCGCGCGCGATCTGTCCTTCCCATTCCTTGTCCTATCGTCTCCCCTTTACACTCACACTTACACTAACATGCACTACACTACCACATATCCTGGGAGACCGGTCGGGAGCTTAGAGCTTGTCCCGGTTGGGGCGGTGCCCCGCTGGTGGGAGAGTTCAGGTTAGGGGGAAACCCCACTAGCCGACGGTAGGTCGGCGCCGGATCTGACCATCCAGTGAGGGAAGATCACCGCCATCTCTCGAGAAAAAAGCATGCACTACACGAACGGGACTAATGACCAGAGCAGTTGACGCGCCCGGAAACACGAAAAAATCAATCAATCAAAAAACCGACTGCGCACCTCACCACTCACCACACCATTTGTTGCACACGAAATGTTTGAGTTCAACCCAGCGCAACATTATTCATCCTAGGTGAACAAATTCAACGATGATTACTTATATCAAAATTTAACAAGGTGGTTAAATAGTTGGCCTTTCAACCACTTACCTTTAGAATTGTCATGTTACGTAAAAACATAATAACCTGCATAAATCGAGATTATCGAAAGACCGATTGAAATCCCCAAAACACCTAGACTTCTCCTTCTTACCTATTCACTCTTCACTATCTTCCTACCTAGAACTAATCCATGATGTATTAATATTCAGAGAAGTAAATAATTTTCGACATAAGGTTGGTTTGTTCTAAAAATTCTGTATAATAATATACCTTCTAACTCGTCGAAAAGCAGAGTTGTAGAACTAGAATCAATGCATTTTAAAAATTCTCTTACTCATTGTCAGCCAATTTCAAAATACTGTCTCCGATTGCAACAGTCATTAGAATCGGCGAGGCTGCTTCTACAAAGTAGCTGCTAGCACTAACAATAACAGTAAAGCATGGCAACAGTAAATTGTGCAAAATTAATAAATAACATAGTTTCGAATTATTTTAGAAGTGGAGACTGTGTTTTGGAATCACCACTTTTAGAAGCTCCACGCAGTGTACAGTATATTATTTGTGAACAACTTTTCTCAACATTTGCGTAACTGTAATTGGAAACTCGAACCTTTTGAGGAATATTTTGCCAAACACGCTGTTAAGAATAAAATCTCGTTATGCATCAGAATCCTTTTAGTTCAGAGTTTTAACTATCTCTTGAATTGTAAGAATCTGTCTACTATCTATCTCTATATATGTATATGTGTACACAAAATTATATATATGGTGTTAGAGATACTGAAATGCACCTGATATATTCAAGGGAAATTTGGTACAAATTTAGTCGAGAATAACTTATTTTCGAACTCAGAAACCGAACATTGCAATATCTGTTTTATAACGCATTTACAAAAATGACATATTGTAGCCCTAATGGTCATAATACAGCGGAAATATTGCAACAAGAGTTTTAGCTCATGGGTGTTTGAGGCTGGAATATACAGTGAATATTGGTTACATGTAATATATTCTAAGTACCCTCATGATTTGGGAAGTGGCCAATTTTAAAATATAAGTTTTGTAGCTAGCGTCATATGATGGAATGAAAGAGAGATGTACTACCAATGGTGACACGTTTTATTACCAGTGTAAGGGTCAGGACAGAATAAGCGACTCTTCGTAGATGGGTTAAGGCCAATTACAAAACTAGTTAAAGAATGTTAAAAGATAAGTGAAAACGGAGGTGACATTTTTGTTCAAGAAGCTTGATTTATCAGAAGCTTCTTTAGATTCGGAAGCAAATGCTAGCGGAAACTATTCGGATTCGGAAGGTGACTCTTGGAGACATTCCGATTCGGAAGCAAATGCTTGTAGATGGTGTTCAGAAACTGATGGTGACGCTCGCACGATATATTCCAAGTAATAGTATTTTTTATGAAAATAAGACCTTTAGCCAACGCGCATATAAAAAATAAATCGAGATAGCAATGTCCACCCTAGATAGTCGTGGAAGTTTGTTACCAATTGTAAAGAGTGTGTGCTACATTATTAGAATTATGAAATTAATTTCGTTTATTTAATAATTTTATTAATATCAAGGGAAATTGATATTCAGATTAGAGGAAGATAATTTTCAGTCTTAACATCAAGATACAACAACCGCAGATTCTCAGTCGACTTCATGGTTCTCTGTTGGAATACTTCTCTTCAGTAGCAACGAAGACTACGAGTACAATTTCTTCACGAATTGTAAGCGCCGCAGAAAATATCGAACGGATAAATGTAATAACTGTTTTTTAAAGAATATCAGATAGGCATTTAAAAAACGAGGCTCGAGTAATGAAAGAAAATAATATTTCAATCGAATGGCTTGTCAACCGATATAATAACACAAAAGCAACCATTTGTAATTAAACTGTCAATTCCGATGGTGTAAATACTGAATTCACTAAATGATGTAAAGATTTTTATTGAAAAAAGGCTGATTTATTTAAAAGTTAGTCTCCGCAGACCAACCATTTTATTCTTGATAAAATAAGTTTTCAGAGAATTCCCAGTCCGTACGGGATGGGAAGTCGATCCACGTAAGTATTATTCATGTAAAAAAAATGAAGTTGGGCATTCGTAAAAATTAAATTGTTGAAAGTTTGAAATATTTTCAAACATAAATAAGAATGGTTTTCAAAAGGGATTGCTCAGCGTGTGAATGTTTTAAATCGGTAAAGATTGAAAAAAAGGTTGAAATCGGCATTGCTAATGTGAGACTGCATATAAAAACAGCTGCTTATATTACATGCACGTGTGAGAACCTTTTCCAAATGGCTTGCCCAACGTGGGACAGATTGTATTAATAAATGTCCATATGAAAATGGTCAATACATATTTAAAGGGTTTTGACGTATGATTAAATATGCATTAACATGACAGTTATTTATTTCGTTATTAACGCCATTTTCTTCTTTGCCAACTTGGCATCAGAAATCATAGGGTAGTAATTCATATAAAATAGTCTTAAAGGAAAAACATTGTCTGAAGAAAGGGACAGAAAAGAGAAGTCATAGATGAAAATTATAATTTAATGTCATTATTTCAGTGTTCCTCTCTCTTACTCTTTCAAGAAAGCTTCTCCAAGCACCGTTCATTTCAAGATATTTATTTACACTTCTGTTTCAAGCATCTTCAGATTCTTTCCTTTCGTACTCCCATTATTTCTTTCCGTCTTTCAACTTTTTCTTCTATATTATACACTTTATTTCTGTCAATTTTCCACTTCTTTTTCCAAGTTGTAGCAAGTCTTTTCATTTCATATATTTCCTTAAAATTACTACTAACATTACATACATACTACTTACTACATACATTACAAACATACTACTAACAAAGTAAAGAATCACTTACGATAATTCTCGTAGTCAGAGAACACCAATGGGGCGGTCATCGCCGGACTCCAAAAGAAATTGTAAAATAACTGAAGATACATTTTTTATATTTAAGAACCAAAGCAATATGCATTTATAAATATGTGACAATTATTTTCTGGAGCTTTTGAAAGAAAATATTTTCAGCAAAAGTATATACTTTTTTAAGAAGCTTTTGCATCTGCGGTCTTTTTCAAGAGACACAGATGGCAATAAAGAGCTAATTGAAATGACACAAGGCGATGTCATTGCCAACAATACTGCAGTATTCTTGGCAATGCCAATGCCATGTATCATTTCAATTATGTAGAAGCCAATGACATTTCACCGCTAAACTAAATAAAGAACTAGTTGAACATTTGCAATGTTCCTCCGATTCCCAACTGTTATATACATCGACTAAAATAAGATTTTTTTCTACTCCCATTTTACAATGCTGTCATTTGTAGGCTGCGACCAGTTGCATAATGATACTCGGTACGATACAGACTTCATTTTGATACAGGTTCTTGACCAATCTCAGTGAAGTTTACAAAACAATTATTGACACTTAAGTTTGACCACAGCCACCCGCGGCAGCATGTGAGTGTAGGGTTAGGTGGCTCGGCTGAATCCTTCATGTCAACTGCCACGAAACGATTCAATGTAAAAGTTTAACTTATAAAAGTCGTAGAAAAGGTATAGCATGAAACTCGATGTAATGTTATTACACTCGTGTGAAGTTTACGATACTCGCTCATTCCTCTATCGTATCGTACTATCACTCTTGTGTATTAATACCGTCATTGTTTCATAATGTACTATTAACGTGATTACCGGCAGGCTGGTTGTAAGAGAACGCTGGAGTTTCTATGAAGCGATTACCCATCGGCTACGGCTTAATTTTTTTCTAAACTTCCGATAGGGGTTAATCTCACCGAGAGTTAGGACAGGTAATATAATAATAATAATATAATAATAATAATAATAATAATATAATAATAATATAATAATAATATAATAATATAATAATAATAATAATAATAATAATAATAATAATAATAATAATAATAATAATAAAATCATATGCGATTTAAAAGTGATTCCTCACCTAAACAAAGATAAAGGGGAAAAAATCTACATTGGGGTCTGTCGCTGATTCCCCCCTTCCTTGGTATGCAACTGTTAAGTGCAAGGTTCACCGAGTGAAAGCAGAGGTTCTATGGCACCAGCAATGAATATAAATCAAAAATCAACTGGAATCATCATTATGTCCTGTTTAGAATGGTCGTACTTATCGAGATTGATTCCTCACGTGATTATACCAGCTCAATGGTTTCAGTTTTCTCAGAAGATTTTCTCTCATCGGAAATAAAAGAAACTTCCACGATGAATTTTCAATCACATTATTTTTCTTCTATCATCAGTGTTCGAGAGAAAAAATATTCCAAGGTTCAAACATGGTGGAAAGACAATTTACTCATCTTTATAAGCATGACTGAGTAAGGATCCATCTGGCAGATATATGCATTTCAATTGAGAAAGGCTTACAAAGCAAAGAGAACAGTCATCAAGAAAAGGTGGCGTAAGATAGATGTGAATGCATATCGAAACAGAAGTTGAGACGTAATTCACTTGCCACAAGACATTAGCGTTATCTGGAATATATGGAGCAGGGGGAGCCTCGTTGGTTATTCACGCATTTACATACCCGCCCATTAGACACGAGATACACCGCCACTCACGTCCCATCTAGGTTATGCCTACCTTTAATCGAGTCTTGTAATCTGATGTTATCTCCGCTCACGCCCCGGCCGCCTGGGCGATCTCGCTCGACGATGCGGCCTCCGCTGTGGCAGTTGGTACACCTGGGCCCCGCTCCTTAACTCACCTTCAAATCACCCGCTGTCGTCCGACACGGCTATCGCTGGCAGCCATTACGACTTCCTTGTCGCCACTGCATTCGCCGCCCTAGCAGATTACCTCATTGGTTGAGACTAAAACTGGTTAACTCACAACCACCATCAAAAAAATATCAACCATGTCATTCTAATCATCGAAAGCATCAATAATCATTTTTGGCGATGATAATATCTTTATCTTTAAGAATGGCTTTGATGTATAAATGCTACCGATGAATGATACTGCTTGGAAGAAATTCATTGTCAATGCAATAATCACGACTTTCTAATAGCGTACTTTTTAATTCAATATTCACCTCTCCAAATAATTTTCAAAATGTAATTTTTTGCCGAATACTAAAGCTATTAACAATATGAGCAATTCTTCATATGTTGTTGTAAAATGTTTCTGAGATGAGTGAATTACGCAATTTTTTAAAGATTAGGTCTTTTATTCACTACATAGTGGAACGTATTGGAGAAAAGGATAATTATATTCAATCTGTCCTGCATTATAAAATGTAACTGTAACATACGAAGTACATTAATATTGCAGTGTTATTTCATAAAATGTATTAATTCTATAAATTCCCGAAATTCCATAAAATATGTTTCAATCAACAAAAGAGGGAGACCAAAATATGGCGGGAGATGAGATAAAATGCAATGCGTAATCTCGACCCTAGCGCCTTTGTAAACGATTTAGATATAAATTATGTGTAAATAACTAGTCAAAAGATGTACACCAAATAAATTAATCTAGTTGCAAATCTGATCGCAAATTGAAAAGGTGAATCATGGAAACAAGAGCGCATTTTGTGAATGAACAGCCCCTTCGAACTCTATTTGGTGAACTCCCGGCCAGAGTGAGGCTGCTTCTGGTGATGCAGCGACATGCACGCGACGGAGAGTGCACCGAACCGCCCGAGGAGAAGCGCGGGTGGGGCAGACCACGAGAGGACAGGACAGGGCGAGGCCGGCCCATACTGGGCGCGGTCGGGAGGGGCGGGGCGGGGCGGAGCGCGCGTGGGCGGGCTGGATCCCACGCTAACGGGACTCTTCGCCCTCTCCCGGCGTCGTCACTGCCGCTTCCTCCCCGGTCGTTGTAGAACGATTTTCCTAAGGAAGAGCCAAAGTGACTGCAAGTGCTGGCAACATAACTGAAGATTCTGTGGCCGTTGTGCCCTCGAGTCCATTAGACCGGGAGCGGCAGCTCAGTGCATCAACTAATGTCACTGCAGCGCCTCTGACAGGGAGGTCCTAGGTTCCCACTCCCCACGGCGGCAGGATTTTCGACATTTGCTTTTCAGCTAGGTCGAGTTCAGAATTCTAGCAGCCGGCTGCTCTGATCGGTAGTTTTCCGTGGTTTCTCCGATCAACACCAGGTGAATGCCGTAGCAGTACCCTACCAAACGGGCCACGGACAGCGCGCAATCTGTCCTTCCTCTTCCTTTTTCCTATCGTCTCCCCTTTACACACACACTTACACTAACATGCACTACACTACCACATATTCCGGGAGACCAGTCGGGAGCTTAGAGCTTATCCTGGTTGGGGCGGTGCCCCGCTGGTGGGAGAGTCCTGGTTAGGGGGAAACCCCACTAGCCGGCGGTAGGTCGGCGCCGAATCTCGCCATCCACCGGGGGAAGATCACCGCCATTTCCCGAGAACAAACATGCACTACACTAACGGGACTAATGACCAAAGCAGTTGACGCGCCCAAAAACACGAAAAAATCATCAATCAATCAATCGAGTCCATTAGACTCCCTTCCTGCATTCGTTCGTTTGCAGTTGGCCAACTTGTAAATGGCTTCGACGCTTCCTTTGGTGATGTCCTCGTCCGACAAAAATGTAGTGCACCGCGAGAAATAATTGAAATTAGGAAGTGCAGTGTTATGTGCTCTTCTGTAAAAATTCTTTTTTTCCATAAACATGATATTACATTTACTTTTTGTGTGATAAATATTATGATTATTTTTGCACGTGTTTCTGGCGTAAATATTTTTCTTTCTATTTATATTCGTGAGAGTTTTCTTTTACTGATTGTGGGAGCATGTTAAGAGATTTTCCATATACATAATTAAATATAAATATTTCCCGGACTCGCGTACGTGCATAAACATCAGCGAAACTCTTAGGGCCGTATTCATAGTCTTGACTTATAATAAGGAAAATCTTAAGGAGTTCCTTATAACGTTTTTCAATTCATAGTAGCAACTTATCCATCCACATAAGAAAATACTTATAGCTATAAGAAAGGTCCAGCCTTCACTTATAGCTATAAGTGAACCCTCTCTTGACGCGTTGAAAATTGTCGTAATTTGAAAGAAATGGAAATGAATGACGATTTCAAAGATTATAAGGATTTTTACAGTGGCATCTTTCTTTGTAGCAACAATTGATATTTACGTCACATGCCAAACCCGTTAAAAATGCACAGCGATCAAGAATTTAAGAAAAAAATTTGTGTTACTAAGCCTTTTTTGTACACTTTTTGGTAACATTGGTGGCTAAAACCACCTCTAACTAATAGATATTTACTGATTTCACCACGTTTAAGTCTTTGTTTAAGATACTGGCACTATTTAAATAACTGTGTAGGTTAGGTTACCTCACGGACGCAAGTATATGATAGTTCACAGCCAGTTTGATGGAGCGCTTCTGGCAAGATTCAAGTGGCTGTGAAACAGCCAATACGCTGTTTCCACACGAGGCACTGCTAGCATCGTACTTATTATAAGTATCGTCTATGAATACCAAATGTGTTTAAGTATTTCCTTATCAAAAGTAACTTCTTATATCTTAAGTATTTTCTTATCCTATAAGTGACGACAATGAATATGGCCCTTAGACTTCTGTACAGGCATGTTTTCACAGGAGCGGTTAGCACTTTACGAAGAGGCGTGGCTGAACAGCTGTCGCGGCGGAGGGATACTTCTCTGAATTACATGTGATGTTCACTTATTACGCGAACTGTCACTTTGGCTCATCCTTAGGAAAATCCTTCTATACCTCTTCTGCCCAGAGCCGGCGCTAGGCATGAGCAGACCGAGCGATCGCCCGGGGCGCCTCAAGTCGAGGGTCCTCATGATGGGACTAATGGGGGAAAGTTAGTGAAATACTCAAAAAGAAATAAGAACTCGAGAAAATCGTTTTCATAATTTTATAAGTCGCGGTAGAATAATCCGATATTATTGTGACAAAATAAAGCCAAGTTCGTAAAATGGTTTTTATTCACCGATATAAATCACGAAGAGTAAACCACGATCAAGCTCAGTCAACAGAGTAGCCAGGAGACGTACCAGAAATGTGTCAGGCCACCAGTGTCCAGGATAAGCGTCCGTTGTTTGTAGCGTTGTCGCCACTTAGAAACACAAATCACTTTCGCACCAATTACTACCTCTTCAACGGGACTGCTCGATTTGATTTGATTTGATTTTTTCCTGTTTCCGGGCATGTCAACTGCTTTGGTCATTATTCCCGTTAGTGTAGTGTATGTTTTTTCTCGGGAGTTGGCGGTGATCTTCCCCCGCTGTATGGCGAGATCTGGCGCCGACCTATCGTCGGCTAGTGGGGTTTCCCCCTAACCAGAACTCTCCCATCATCGGGGCACCGCCCCAACCGGGACAAGCTCTAAGCTCCCGACCGGCCTCCCGGAATATGTGGTAGTGTAGTGCATGTTAGTGTAAGTGTGTGTAAAGGGGAGACGATAGGACAAGGAAGACGAAGGATAGATCGCGCGCGGTCCGTGGCCCGTTTGTAGGGTACTGCTCCGGCATTCGCCTGGTGTTGTTCGGAGAGACCACGGAAAACTACCGATCAGAGCAGCCGGCCGCTAGAATTCTCCTCCAGACGGCGACTGAATTCGACCTAGCTGAGAAGCCAGTGTCGAAAATCCTGCCGCCATCAGGACTTGAACCTAGGACTTCCCGGTCAGAGGCGCTGCAGTGACATCAGTTGATGCCCTGAGCTACCGCTCCCGGTGGGACTGCTAGCTGCCCGTCGTTTTCGAAGGGGGCTATTTTATACCCCCTCCGAGCTAAAGTTCCGGCGACTAGCCCGGCCGTAGGGACTGCCATTGCTGCCATCTCCGCCTCCTCCATCGCGTGCTCCGCCGCCGCTGCCCTCGCCTCCGTGTCCCCGTGGATATTTATGCCCGGGCGGTGGCGTCGGCGGCGGACATCTGCGCGTGGGAGGCTCCCGCGAGCAACCGCTCGAGAAATACGACCCCCTCCGACGATATATCGCCCTCCGAGCCCGTGAATGATAGAGGCATTGTTGTGGAGTCCGCTCGCCTATGATTACGCGCGCACTCCGCGACCACGCGAGGACTTTCCCAGTTTTCTCTTCGTCTCATCTCCGCCGCACGTATTACGTGGTGAGAGGGCCCGCTAAACGACGTAATGTCCCTCGTTGCACATGTGTCGCCGCCGCGGTCCTTCGGGAACATACGGATTTGCCGGAACCGAAACTATACTGCGCACGTGAAAAATATAGCTTGCGGTGGAGATTTATAGCCCGTTGGAACGCATGATAGTTTTGAACCCTCCGTAATCATCCATGAATCAACACCGATGATCACCCCGGCATCATATTTCATTACCCGTCATTACGCGGACTTAAGTTATGCGCCTGCGGTTCTTCAATTTGCGGAAACCACGACGCGCGCAGCGGTCTACGGAGAGCAGCGGGGCGGAGGGGAAGGCGGGAGGAAGGGGTTGTTAGGCCCAAGGAACAAAAGGGGGGGCCGTGGCGGGCAGAGCGCGGCGCGCCGTTAATCGGAAGTTTGAAAAGAAGTCGTGCGGAGCAACGGCCGTCGAGTGGCGCAGAGAGCGGGAGTTCCACAGGGCGCGCGGCCCGAACACCGCCCCCAGCCCCGCCCCGCCCTGCCCCGCCCTCCCCGCCCTGCCCGCACTGCCGCGCCCTCGCCCGCCCCGCCCTGTTCCGCCCCGCCCCGCTCCGCCCTGCCCCGCCCCGCTGCGCCCCACCCTGCACCGCCCGCCGCGCCCGCCCGCCCGACCCCGCCCCACCCCACCCCGCCCGCTCTGCACCGCCCCGCCACGCCACGCTCCACTCCGCCCCGCGCCGCCCTGCCCCGCTCTGCCCCGCCCCGCCCCTCCCCGCCACGTTCCGCCACGCCCCGCCACGTTTCGCCACGCCCCGCCTCCCACGCGCCGCTCTCGTCGCTCTGGACATTCACCCTCCGTCGATCCAGCCTACTGGCGTCACACCTTGGGTTGAGGTTGAGGGGGACGTTCAGCATACTTAAATGCCTGTTAATGGAGGAAAAAATCATGTTTACTTTGTTATGTTACAACTCTTAAAGCACATTGGCGTTATTCTCAATGGATTTAAAATGTAATATATGAATACTAAATGTGTATAAATATACTTATATAACAATGTTCTATTACCTCCATTATTTGATAATTCTTTTCTTAACAATATTTTCGTTAGAAACTTTAATAAAAAGAACTTGCGGAGTTCAGAAAAGTGAAAAAAACTACTTAAAAAGGTATAAATAATTTAATGTAAAGGAAATGTTAATCAATGGTAATCTTGTTTTGGGACCTAAGCAACATTTTGCTGTTGCCTCGTGACCAAATAAGTGAAAGTAACGATCATATTCTCGAAACTGGTTTTGTGATCAGGGCATGCCTGAACCCCTTCCTTCTAATTTTTTAGCCAGAAACACACAGAAAGAATCCTGTTTCAGATCAGTAAAAATCATAATAAAATGAATCGAACATCCAGTTCTTCGCCAATTTTCTGCTTGAATCTCTGACCGATTTTGGCTTTGGAGCAGTTATTTTGTAAAAACTTGAATTAGAATGAAAGACAGAATTGATTTACAAAAGCATAGTGCTTAACTGTTTTATAAATAGTTAGTTACAGGATTTCGTGTGCCACGGGTAGGGGCGCGGCTCACTTCTTCCTCTCTCAGACACAGATCTCGCATTGCGTATTTCATTCACGCGTACGTGTCCCACCATGAGGAATTTGAGGTGGGCTTTTCGAGCTTACGTCAGATTTTCGCGGGATGTTCCTGCCTTCTCTACCGCCATTGTTCCATTGTCACTCGTATTATATCTTTACAATCGTATATACATTAAATCATTCATTCATTTCAAGTATTTCATCATTCAATCTTTCGGTTTTTCGTTTATTCATTTTTTTATTCATATTAAATATTTCATTCATGTTTAAGTGAGCCATTATGAACCCTCGACCTACAGCGGGAACCTGTCTTACATACTTACTAATAGATTACTTCTTCTTCACCCTTTCCATCTTTCGGCGTTTTAGGACGTCTCCATCCCGGCTGAGTCATCTTCCAAGCACAAATACATCTATTTACAACACCAAATAAAAAATTGAGATCAAATAGCTTCTTAACAAGCTAGTATGAGAACAGTAGTGACATATAGCTGTACTTGACAAACTAGCATAAACAACAACCATTAAACGACAAAGTACAAATGTGTCAAAATTACAATAAGCCCCCACATAAAAAGCTTGATATTGTTCAATTACCTAGCGTGTGACAAGGGAAGATTTCCTTCCACACAAAACACAGGTAGTTTCTCGATAGCACAAAGAAACTAGGCAACGTCTACCACCTGCAACCGACACTGTGTGTGCTGAAGCGGCAACCAGTTTGAATTGCATGCCCGGTGGTGACATTGAAACACAATTTTCTGGAAGACAACATTTTTTTGGAATAAATGGATCTACTATTCTTCATGAAATACAACATAAAATGTATTTCAGAGTAGCTTCCGGAGACTTGTATAATCCGCAAAATACATTGTATGTGTATGCGCGTCCGTGACATGTGAGCGCGTGCAGATGCGGTACTCACCTGGTACCCACCTCTCAAACGCCGCCACGCATGATGAGCCAACAGCGTGGACTTTAGTACTGGCACAATTACACGTAGATGTCGGCCTTCGATAGCTCAGCGATGTAGCCCTCCAGCTACTGAAAGAAACGGCTGGAGGATCACGAATGACAAACCATTAATTTACATACAGTGGTTCTTAAATTTATGTTAAAATACTATTTACCTATGTACTCAATGTGTCTAATGTATTTCATTTATATAGAATGTCATGAGTTCCCCTTTACACAGACACTAATTCATATGGCTTGATTCTTTTAAGCTTTTTTAACTGGATTTTGTTACCCAGATGTTGAATTTCTTGTACATCGACATGTTCGTGCATTGTTGCTAGCGTATTTGCTGATTTCACTTGAGATATAAGGGATCCCAAGATTATGATGCAGGTCACTATTTCTTATGTACCACAGCATTTTACATGTTTTCCAGTAATTTATTTGGAAACGTGTGAATGTATTTTATACTGCTTTCTTTGGCACAACCCCGGAGCTATATTCCATGGAGTCAAACCGGTTTTAAAATTTGGTTGTAAATCAATATTTTGATTTGTATGGACAACTGAGGAGTTCGACGCAACAGCCAATACAGTTGTCTATATATGAGATTTACGAATAGTAAGTTTTTTATGACATTTAACTTCCGCCGCAGTTTAACATCTAGTAACATGCGTAAGTGTTTAGCAGTTTTTGCAAAAGGCTTTTGATTACCATTCAATATGAGCCGAGGGTTGCTTACGATTTTCTTATTCATGCAGTTAATGTAAATAGATTTTGACTCATTTTGATTTTCGAATTTCTCCCTTAATATGATCATTGGCATTTTGAGGTCTGTTTGTGACTTCTTGTTCGTCTGAATGCATAGCCACCATTTATGAGCCATCAGCAAATGTAGCCAAAATTACAACTCCAGGTTGTGAGATGCCACTCGTGTACATAAAGAGAGCACAGATCCCAGTACACTTCTGTGGAATACGCTTGCCCTTTTCTCGTTCGTCTCTGAAAATTCTCCGTATACTCTGATTAATTAATAATAATAATAATAATAATAATAATAATAATAATAATAATAATAATAATAATAATAATAATAATGTGTTTATTTGCGGCAAAGGTCAGGTCTTTAGGGCTGACCTTCAGCCTATCCACTTTAATACATTTACAACCACATTTACCTCAACTGCAAATAATGATAACTGACATTTCCTGTTTCATACGACATTGTAATGAAGTACCTACATGAAAGGGGCTGCAAATAACGTATGAGTGAATTTTCATTGTGTTCTTCCCCGCCCACCACAGCTATCGAGACCAATTCACCTCCGATTTCCTTCTCTTCAGCCTCCACGTACACCACCTTCTCTCGTGCCTTTATAGTCGCCTGCTCTCATCCTCCCTGTTCCTCCCCCCCTTGGCCCTTCGCCCTTCGGTCTCTTCGAAATCACCTACCCTCCTCTGCCAGGCTCTTCCCTCCGTCCTCGCCTGTGCATCTCCCTTCGCTTCGACCGCCACGCCGTAGTTGCGCACCGCCGCGCCCCCCCGTTCCCGCCACATTTCGCAATTATCGTCCGCCGGGGCGGCGTCGTAACGCGGCGCGGCGCGACGCCTGTGACCCCGCCCCCTGCCCCGACGCAGAGGAACGCGGCGGTGGCGGGCGGCAGCGGACATTCATCACTAGGGCTTCTACAGAAAAAATCGTTTATGGGGATTTAGTTAGCAATTCACGAAGGCGCATCGGCGGCTACCGATGGTGTAGTGGCCAGCCCTCTCGCCGTCCCTCGCTGAAACCGGCTTTCGATCCCCTGCGATCGATGAGGCATTTGTGGTGTTTTTTCTCTCTAGCGGGCTTCCGGTAGGTTTCGTCAGGTGCTCTCGCCTTCTCGGTTTCTCACACCACCAAATTTGACCACTTCGAACATTTCCATCATCAGCTGGCACTTTATGGTTGAAATTATTGAAGGCGTTGTCATAGTCAACAATTCTATTTATTTCAATAAGAGTAGCTTTCGATAGCTTAGCCATCATCATCAGTTTTCTGCTGTCTGGAAGTCACAAAAACAACTGATGATGATGGCTAAGCCATCGAAAGCTGCTCTTATTGAAATAAATAGTATTGCTGACAATGACAACGCCTTCAATCACTTCAATTATGTAAATGTCAACTATAACTCACAACTAAACCAAATGGCACTTTATGGTACTTTCATCCTACTCAAAATATTGCTTCACTTAGCTCCTTTTACATTCAGTGCTGATCCGTAATTTTCATTCTAAACGTGCCAGGTTTGTGGCATAATATTCCAAAACCCCATAAAACAGAAACATCCATTTTCAAAAAAACGTTACAACACCCGGCATTTTCTACTCGTAAATGACTGGTTACGACAGTGGAATTACAACATTCAGACCAAGACAATCAGTATTACTGGTTCTAATTATTTATAGTGTCACAAGGAAAGCACGAAGATAGTTATTAAATTAATATCGTGATAACAATTGTCTTCAATTGAACAAATATCACAATATTAGATTTACTTAAACTTCTCATTATATCAGCAATTTATTTCAATTGAATATTCGTCGACACCCCCAACATCGTTGTCACGCTCTCCACTATCACCCATACTCCCAGGCATTACCATTATCACCACACTATTACTTTAAATATTGTATTCGTTTAAAATTAATAACAATCACATATCGCATTATAGTGACAACGGTTAATAAACAAAAAATATGGAAATGTCATAAAAAGAGTTGATTATTTGATTTGGCAATGCAGAATGCGAATAATTATTTTACTTATGCTTTCAATATTAATTTTGAAAAATATTTTCAAAATTATAATAAAATCACTTTTAAAAATAAACGTTTCGGGATGTATTATTCTTTTATCAGAAGTACGAAAGCACAGTACAGATAAGGAACCATAAACAATTTTAATTAACATGATTAAAAAATTTGAAATTATTCAATTGCTTTCTGTTCATTTTAATGTGTTTTTATACATGAAGGACGTAATTTCTCCATGACAGAAACGACGCTGAAGACATTGATGCCTTACGCGGAATTCAATCTACAGTCTTTGTATCCGCATTCTCGGGTTCATCTCCCCCAATCTCCCACGCCAGGAGGTCGGGCATCGAATAGTGTATGTTGTGTTCGCTACTAGGGCATGGCAGCATATAGTTCTCCTTAATTAAAAATAAATCGTTTGATTCTTCGACCATAAAATTTATTTGATTTAAATATTATGAGAGCGTGAGAAAACACACATAACCCACGCTGTAAAATTAACTCTCTTTCCTTCTCAGAGGTTTGTAAAGAAAAACAGCTTTTTCTTCAATGAAACAATCCATGATTCTTTCTGATGAAATGTTCTTTGTTTTCAATGCTTACAAGGGTGATGAAATCCAGAGCCAAACCGGTATTACTTGCTACTGTGGTTAAATGGATCGTTCTTACAAAATCAACGAAAGAAACAAAGGACTCGTGTTACAAAATATTTCGTGCATCGGGTGATAAAATATTGGAAGAACTTACTTCTTTTCGTCTTATTAATCTTTCTTTTCGAAATCATTCTCCACTAAACCATGGCTAATCTTCTCAAAAAACAACATTCACCCAATGTAATATTGTTATTTATTTCGGTAGAATTCTTCGTTCCATTTCATACTTAGTGTGTGTTCTTATTATGTTGTTCTGCCCCTAGTCCACAGGACTGCGAGAAACATCTCTGAACCTGTGAATGAAATCGGCCTGGGAGCGAGCGCGCTCGGGAGCTGATGTGAGCGCCGGCCGGCATCTCGCTGTCCGATCGTTCAAGGTCGCTTCCTGCGGCGAGACGCCCTGGGGCCCTGCATTTCGACGGACGTTCACGGAAGGATTCCTCCCGGCAGCATGCGAAACAGTTTATCCAGCTCGCTTTCTCGGAACGGATACCCTTAAATATGCAAATGCGCTTTTTATTCCTTCATTTTCTCCCGCGATGCAAATTGTTCCGTGTGCAGCGGGGCTTAGAAAGCACCTAGAAATACGCGCTTAATAGCTACATTGATTGGGGGGATTGGTAAAGTATTGTTTTTGAGGTGCTACTATATGCAGAAAGATGGACGTTTAGATGCAAATTCAAGCATGTCAAATTATGAAGTCACGTTTCATAAAGTTGCATTCTTGTTTAATATCTCACGAAAGGTGTCACTGCACGCAGTTGAAATAAATATTAAGCAACATACAGAATTTTAACGCTTTCTATTTCGTAAATTTCGATACTACTTAAGGAATTCGTACAGATAAGTGGCATGGACAAACAAAGGCATTTTTGATTCCTATAATTCCTATCCTACTATTTAAATAACTTATTATTAGAAGTTGGTCTATAATATATAATTCGAGAAATATCGCAACACAATATAATTTTACATAATTTATTAATATTATAATAATTAAAACAATAATATAAAAAAGCACCTAAAAAATTGGAAAATCAATATCATAATAGTAATCAGTGAAGTATAGCATTCTTTATATAAAAAGAAAATGACAATGGAGAAATGCAGGGTCGTACAGCTCCTCCCCTCGGGAGTCCATATTTCGCGGCGCGTCCTCCTCCGGTGGTCTTGGCGCGGCGGCAGGCCCAAGCAGCGCGTGTAAAGCTATCGGCGTCCGCATCGGCGCGCATTTGTTTGCGCAACTTGTCTCTTATTACACGGCGCGGCGGTCGTCCGAATCCGCGTGAAAACACGTCGTTCGTATGTAAACGGCGATCGCGATAACGCCGCCGCGCCGCTGCACCCGCATTGTGCGGCGCCCACGCGCCTCCGCCCGGCGTCGCCTCCCCCTTGCCACGCCCCCCAACGGCCTCCCGGCCGCCCCCCGCCCCGCCGCTCCGCCGTCCCCGCACGCACGTCCCCGATCCGGCCAGTTCCGGCACGCCCCCCGCACCCCCCCCCCCCCCCCCCCCCCAACTGTCCGTCCCCGCCACGCACCGTCCTGGCCCGCCAGGGGAACTCCAAACATGCCAAACATTTAAGACGTAACGAACCTGCCGATTGAATGACAGTTTTCCCTCTCTATTCAGCTCGTGAACGTGTTTAAATCGCAGTATACACTTACGGGACTAATGACCTTAGCAATTGACGCGCCTTTAATCTATCTCATTTAATCCATATTATCCTTAAACTAATTAGTCAATCAATTATTCATTTTTCTCTTCGACATCTTTTTTTCCTCTTCCGTCTAAACTTTTCACTTTCATCTCGTCTCTTCTTCCTCTTCCTTTTTCGTTTCTTCATGCTTCTTCTTGTATTCTTCTGATCCGTCAGAAAGTTTCCGTCAATCGGCGTTCAACGAAGCTTTTCTGATTAAAAGAAAATTAATATCTTTGAGGAGCCACAATTCAGAATAGCCATTGTGTCCTATGAGACATTGAAATAATAGAAATACGTGTACAAAAAAAGTGTTCGTTTCTATCAGCGTTCATTTGCCCCTAATATAATCTATAATAGAATTTCAAAAAATGAAAAATACATAGATACTTGAAGAATAATTATGCAATTGTGTTGTGCGTTACATAGAGAAAAATGAACAAAGAGAAAAAGAACAAAATGGAAAAGAAACAAGTTGCGCATACATTCTCCACCTTCGCGAAGTATGTGTGGTTGGGTCTTGACCTTCCTTTGCGCGATAAATCTGCTCGGAACGAGTTTGGTGGGCCGAAAGAGAGGCTTCTTCGAAATATCCGAAAGTATTGTGCGGAGGCGGCGAATAAAATATGTCGGGCGCGTGGGCGCAAGTCGTCGATGGTTCGATAGCTCTCGCGCTGTTCGGGGAAATCGCGCAGCTTCATTACCATGCGAGGTGGCGGCGCAGGGGTGGAATAGGGACCCCACCGCTTCTCCCTTGGTGTCCTGTCTCCATCACCGTTAACCTCCGCCCATCGCGCCATCGCTTTTTCTTCATTCTTTCCTTTTTTTATTATTATTTTATTTTTACAGATCATACATAGTTCAGTACATACAACACTTTACATATGTATTGATGGCTTACATTCTAAATTACCTAAAATTAAAATAAAAACTAAATCGTGTGAGGAAATATTTTCCAGACACCTCTAAAAACAATCTATTTCGGCAAATTTGGTTAGGAATGCCTGGTATGGATATCTATTTTTTAATCTGGTTCTATGAGGAGTTTTCCGGAGTCTGAAATTGTCTAGGTGTGGAATTTGAGGTATGGAGTAATAGAACTGGGTTGAGAGATATGTCATATGGTGTTGTATGGAGTCAATGTGAAATTCTTTGTGGAGCTGTGAGTTTAAGACAAACCAAGGAGCATTTGTGATAGATCTAAGAAACTGGTTTTAGACGATTTGGAGCTTGTTTAGGCTTGTTCTTGCAGCGGAGATCCAAACTGGACAGGCGTAAAGGAGGAGTGGTCTAATGATACTTTTATAAATGGATATGGCGGTTGGGAGTGGAAGGTGTGAAGATCGATTAATGATGGGTTTTAGTTGGTGTATCTTGTTTTTTGCTTACTGTAATCATCCTTTCCTACTCGCCTACTGCCTCCCCTTCGTCCCCACCCTTTTCCTCTCCTGCGTCCCCGCCTTGTTTCTCCCTCCCTGCCCATTTCCTGCTCCCCTGCCTTTTCTCCCCCTTGCGCCCTAGCCCTTTTTCTCGTTGATTGATTGATTTTTTCATGTTTCTGGGAGCGTCAACTGCTTTGGTAATTAGTCCCGTTAGCGTAGTGCATGTTTCTTTTCGCGGGAGATGGTGATCTTAACCCGCTGGATGGCGAGATCCGGCGCCGACCTACCGTTGGCTAGTGGGGTTTCCCCCAACCAGGACTCTCCCACCAACGGGGGCACCACCCCGACGGGACAAGCTCGAAGTCTGGACCGATCTTCCGGAATATGTAGTAGGGTAGTGCATGTTAGTATAAGTGTGTGTGTAAGGGGAGAGGATATGACAAGGAAGATGAATGAAAGATCGCGAGCTGTCCGTGGCCCGTGTGGTGCCGGCATTCGCCTGGTTTTGCTCGGAGAAACCACGGAAAGCTATCGATCAGAGCAGCCGGTCGCCAGAATTCTCCTCCAGACAGCGACTGAATTCATCCTAGCTGAAAAGCTAGTGTTGAAAATCCTGCCGCCGTGAGGAGTGGGAACCTAGGACCTTCCGGTCAGAGGCGCTGCAGTGACATCAGTTGATGCACTGAGCTACCGCTTCCGGTCTTTCTCTCGTCTTCAGCCCCGACCACTTTCTCTCTTCACACTGAGTCCCTCCTTTCCCCTTTTTCCCCCCCCCCTTTCCCCTTCTCTCCTCTTTTTCCCCTTTCCTTCCACTCTTCCTTCGCCCTCCCCCTTGACCCTTACTGCCCACTTCATTCATCGAATCACTAGTTCTTCATACCTTCCGTTTCCAAACTTCTTTCTCCCGGAAAATCCTTCGAAATTAAGAGTAAATGAGTGAATTGAAACAATTTCAAGATTGCACTAAAATTATTTAAGTTTTGTGAGTATATTTCGTTATTGTTTTTTTAGCAAATAAATTTATTGTTTTTTCGGAGAGCCTTTAAAATGAATAACAACAATTTCTATGTGCAAATTATCCATGATCCTACAATTTTCGTAAATCAAGCCACAATTTAAAATTGCCAATTTGTGAACTTGTTTACTAGTTCTCAAAATATGAGTTGTAATGCTTGCTACGAATTTGCCTGATTCGCGCAAATACAGCGCGACCCGCTTTGCGAATGGGTGTGAAGGGTTGCCTATTCGCCAGGCGCCTCGCGACTGCTTCCGCTGATTGTTTGTGCGTGGGAAGAATCCGGCTGCGCCCACAGCTGTTCCGCCTCTGAGAACGTTGTTTGAGGAGCCTCAGGAGACAAGTTCAGGGCCCAGACCTCCCACTCGTGGTTATGTCGCAATATGGGAACCGACACGTTTACAGCGCGTAACAGGGGGCCAAGAATGCTGCGGAAGTTTTCTTTGGGAATATCTGTGTAGTCTGACAATTATATGAGAATCTTTTACGTTCAACTCGGTACTCTACAGCTTTCTCGAATGAATATATTACTGTTTTTATTGTGTTGATATATCTTGTGTTTACAATAGTGCGCAATTTCTGTTGAAAGAAAAATGAATAAACTGCAGGTGCTTTTCGAATGAATAAACTAAATGCAATGTTAAGCCATATATATGATTTTTGTATATCGGTTAACTAATTATACTTTTTCTCGTGAAGTGTCTCAAAATAATTAAGTAATTTGCTTGTAAACAGCAACTCTACAGCGTACCAGTCATGAAAAGAGATATTCTCGTATAACAGAGAGCGTGCTTGACGCCTACAACAAATTATAGTACCGAAGAATAAAAACATAATAAATTCTTGTTCTCTCAGGCATTGCCGTAATCTACTCTTGAATTGTTAAAATTGTTCCTACGTATTATGAGAATCGTATTTACTTCTCTGTAGGAACAACTAATCCTAACCATCTCAGTTACTCTGTAAACTGCAAGCAACAAGTCTCCCGTAATTACCACAATCTACTCGTCTCTTAATAAGGTAAACGATTGTGGCGTCATGGTAGCAAAATGATAACACAGACACCAGCTTTATGCACTATCAGTTTATTTACAACATTTTGCAACTACATACAGTTCTGAGGTTATCTCCTCCTGAGGTTATTCTCTCCACAACTCCTACGCACATTGCCTCCCATACCCTGGTTAGTGCAGATCCTCCAACATGACGTTTTACAACGCGTGTACCCGGACAACCAGTGCAGCGCACGCGCAGTGTCTGAAAGAGTACACTCCACCTCCTGAGCTAGCAGTTGAGACCTCACGCGAGACGAGCAGAAAACGAAATACCTCCCGTCTGGCGTCTCTGATTGCGTATTTTTGGCGGTCACTTGGCGACGACGTTCGCTCGGCCCTCACATGCACATCCTTGCGTCTGGATGGGTAATTCCACCTCACCTGGCCCTTTTTTTGCACCTCCCTTGGCTCCCTCTCGGGTCGCCAACAATCCAACGCCCGCTAGCACGTGTCACTGCAGTGCATCTGATCGAGAGGTCCTAGGTTTGAGTCCCGACGGAGGCAGGATTTTTGGCACTGGCGTGTTAGCTAGGTCGATTTCAGTCGCTGTCTGGAGGAGAATTCTACGGGCCGGCTGCTCTGAACGGTAGATTTCCGTGGTGTCCCTGATCAATACTTTTCGAACGCAGGAGTCGTATCCTAACAAACAGGCCACGGACTGCGCACGATCATTCCTTCCTCCTTCTTTTACTATTCCCACCCCTTACATTCACACACACTAACATGCAGTACACCACCACACATGCCGGGAGACCGGTCGGAAACTTGGATCTTGTCGAGGTTGGGGTGGTGCCCTGCTGATGGGAGATTTGTGGTTGACGAAAACGCCGCTAGTCGACGGTAGGTCGGCGCCGGATCTCAATATCCAGAGCGAAAAGATACACGCCACTTTCCGAGGAGAAAACATAAACTACATTTACGCGACTCACGACCTCAGTACTTCACGCGCCCGAAAACATCAATCACAAGGAGTCGCACATTTTCCTCTCTCCATCACAAAAGCCCATCACCAACCTTCCTTTGAATTCGCTCGCTTCCGCGCCCATCTGCGTCGAGTGGAGTGCCTCTTGGAGGGCGACGCGGCGCGCCAGCTGTTGTGAAAGAGCGTTTTCACGCTTTGCGGAGCTGAATCCGCGTGGAGGCGCGACGCGGCGCGGCCGAGGCGCGTGTGGCGAATGGGTGAGCGATGGCGGCGGGCGGCTGTCTCCGCGAGCGCGCCCGCCCTGACGCGTGTCCGGGCCGCGCGTGCATTATGCGCTCCTTCGCGCCAAGCGGATGCGAGCGGCGCGCGGGGGCGTCACCGCAGGGGAGGACGGCACGAGGTGCTTGAACTTGCGCGCGACACCTCGTAAACACTGCGTGTGTGGCTGGTGACTGGTGTGGTCATCCGGGAAGAAGGGTAAAAAGAATCGTAAGAAAACCCTTGCGTTATTTTATTTACGCGTGCCAAAGCTGGCGCACTGTACAATCCATGTGGAATGTGTAGTGAGATAAGAGTTTTCCACAGGTTTTTTCAAAGTTATCACGTTTGCCTCCCTCTCATTTCACCATTACTCCATTGTTATTATCTTTATAATTGTCGTTATCATCTACCCATGAGACATTCTCTCATCGACTTCAATGACCTTAGTAGTTGAAGGGTCCTTAAAGCAAAATAAATATTTTTTTGTGTTTTGGTAATTTCAGTTCTCCTATTTAGGCTATATGAAATTCCTCAATCATTACATTAAGTCTTGTCATTACTGTCTTCCGCGCTATCTTTTTCTGTGCTGGAAATGGTTCGTTTGTGGTGCCCACACATCCACTTTTTAGCGTGTAGAGTTGAAGGTAGAGTCGAAATCATCCTGTGACCTGTTGTTCAATGAATGTGCCCCACTATTCTGGAATATAGCGTAATCTCTTGTTCCTCCCCACACGTCTCGAAGAGATCGCATTTAGAGCTAGGACAGAAAGTTCGCAGCCTACTGCTCTCATTCTAACATCTACTTCACGAAAGTTGGGACTGTAAAACAACAGTACCACTCACGGTGTTAGCGCCGACCAAGAGTGCACAGACCGTGCATTATGCAGTGTACACAGTTTGAAAATCATGCACTATGAGCTCGTTTGCATGGGGAGGAAATACCCAGCGTGCGCGGGACGGGAATGCGATCCACATTTTTTGCACTCTCTCGTAAGCGCGGTCTGTGATGTTTGCGTTTGAGGGGCGATACTAAGGGAAGACTAAGATCAGTTTACTGGTAGCGGTAGCTCAGTGCATCAACTGATGTCACTGCAGCGCCTCTGACCGAGAGTTCCTGGGTTCGAGTCCTGACGGCGGCAGGATTTTCGACACTAGCTTTTCAGCTAGGTCGAATTCATTCGCTGCCTGGAGGAGAATTCTAGCGGCCGGCTGCTCTGATCGGTAGTTTTCCGTGGTTTCTCCGGTCATCACCAGGCAAATGCCGGAGCAGTACCCTACCAAACGGGACACGGACCTCGCGCGATCTGTCCTTCCTCTTCCTTGTCCTATCCTCTCCTCCTACACACACACTTACACTAAAATGCACTACACTACCACATATTCCGGGAGACCGATCGGGAGCTTTGAGCTTGTCTCGACTGGGGCGGTCTCCGTTGGTGGGAGAGTCCTGGTTAGGGGGAAACCCCACTAGCCGATGGTAGGTCGGCGCCGGATCTCGCCATCCAGCGGAGGATGATCACCGCCATTTCCCGAGAAAAAAGCATGCACTACACTAACGGGACTAATGACCAAAGCAGTTGACGTGCCCGGAAACAAGAAAAAATCAATCAATCAATCAAAGATCAGTTTCATACCTTTCTGAGGAATTGAGCTGTTCTGATTGCCGTTTCCATGGTTACTTCCGAAGTATTACTAGCGGGTTCCGCAACTATCTTCAACTAGAGGTTGCGAACCACTCATGATCATTTCTTCCCGCACTATTCCCCGCTCCCATTCGTAGGTTCGAGCAGTTGACTCGAGCCCTGTTTTGTCTTATGTGGCTGCCTTTGGCAATTTGATTTATACACTGTGTATACTCTGCAAAACCAATGATTTTTTCATAAGCTAGCAGTATATGTTGTATAATTTGGTCTTATTTTCTGAGACCATTCTTTTTTATTTTCGCAAACAAAAGGAGGGCGTACGTTAATTAATGCATCTCTCGTTAGCAATATAATGAGTGTATTTCTTATTAACAAAATATGTACGAAGTTCATTTCTTAACAAAAGTAAAAGGAATTACGAATATTGTAGAAGAAAATATGAATGAATATGAATGAACGGGAAAATTGACTTCACGAATGCTCATAAACAAGGTCTCACCTACGGAAGAACTCGAAGGGAGCAGTATTTTAAGTGCCACTATTCCTGATAATCTTCCGCGGAGCCGTTTGCAAATTCTCAAGCTCTCTTAACGACGCACCCAGCGTTGCCGAAATGAGCGTCGATCTGAATCTGGAGAGCGCCGGGCGAAGTGGAGCGGAGCGGAGCGAGTGGCGACGGGCCTGGCGGGGGAAGTGGGGATGCGGGATGAGATAAACAACAGCCGCGCGTGATTGGAAGGGGAAAGACGAAGGGAGCAGACGCGGCCAGGAATGTGTCGAGGGGCAGTGCCATGTGGATGGGGTGGACGGCGTACACTGAGGGCGGAGATGGGGCAGTGTCGATGGGATGGAGAGAGGTGAGAGGGGGCGTAGAGGACAGAGTGGCGAAGATCTGGGGGTGGGATAAATACATTGGCGGGTTGGGTGACGAGGGGTAGGCGGAGGAGGGCGGGGCTGTCGGTGGACGGAGGTGAGCCAGCTGATGGAGGGTGTAGTAAGCGCGTACAGGGGCTGCAGGCGGGGCTGACAGAAGTGGGCGAGTTTGAGCGGGGCTGGGGGGGGGGGGGGGGGAGGGGTGAGCTGAGTCACCTGACGGAGGGAGTACCATATGGTCACTGCGAAGGTGGGTGGGTTGGAGTTGCATGAGGGAACGGGCCGGGTAGCGGTTGTGGAGGACGGTGTGGTGTGGCGATGGGTGGGGCGGGTGAGAGGTGGCGGGGGGGGAATGGGTGGTGGGCTGAGGCGAGGGGTGGGCGAGGAGGGGGGGGGACCCTGGGAAGGCGGGCGGGACCAGGTGGGTGGGCGGGTTTGGGCGAGTGGCGGTGGGTGGTGGGTGGCCCGCCTTCGGCAGCGGTGCGCGAAGAGGCAGCGATGCGTGAACACCCAGCTGCGCCCGACTGCGCCCAGGCGGCGTGCGGCCGCTGGAGCGCAAGCTGGGGTGCCCCAAGGACCAGGCAAGAATGCGCTTCGCAATGAAGCCATCTGCACTTCGTTTAGCCACCGCCACCGCGATTGCTGTGACTCTTCTCCTCTTACGCTGCTTTCTAACAGAGCATCAATGAGTAAACGAGTTCCGTTTAATGATAAAAGTATCGCAATCGTTTATTTTTGACAACTGATTATTTGTGGCATGAATTTGAATCCCAAGTTTCCGTGACTTTTTACTTAAATTGTAAATGGTAATAACTATAGTAATACATCCATTAACTAGGGAGTTTCACAACCAGGGGCCGTCACATGTTGGCCAATCCGCTAGTATTTTTGAAAGAACTGCAACCAAATTCAGGGCTAATACAGACGGTATTAAGTCTGCGTTACCCGCTTATGCTATAGAATATCCAGAACAATTTGTTTCTACAGCTCTTTGCTACATGTTGTTCAATAATGACATAAAGTTCTTCAAATTACATATTTTCCGTATAAGAGATTAAATCAGTACTTAGTACCACTACATAGCTATCTTTATTTCCTCTCACTACCATCTAGCTCACTGTTACCCTGATATTTGCTTTGGTAATTTAGAAACATTGAAAATATGTTTGAAATATTTTTCAAGTTGATATACTTCAGGTCTCATTATCGTGTTCTTTTATGTTTGAGATTTTATCAACCAAGGTAAATTTTGGCCTTTTCAGTTAATTCATTTCATAATGTTTTTTAAATTACTTGACTTAATAATAATAATAATAATAATAATAATAATAATAATAATAATAATTAGAGAATGAATTTTCCAAATCATATTTTTAGGTTTAATATATCTGAATTCAATACTTTTTATAGAAAATGCATGAGGATTAATTAAAACAATTTTTATTGTATACATTTTGGCATAATTATTTTTTATATTACTTCATATTTCTTCGATAGTTCCTTATGTTTTAGTACGTTTACATGTCAAAAATGAATATGGCAGATATTAGTTTGCGTCCAAGATGATTATGGATTCATCTTTCAATGCAAGAACAAAGTAATAATGCACCTCTATGACCTTCAAATCCTCCGTGATTTTCAAAACGTATCCTCTGCTTCTTGTAAATTCCCCACTCGGAAATAAGGATGAAGGATATTTCTGAATCGGAAGTGACCTCAACCAAGTGCTTCTACACTACAACATATTCCGGGAGACCGGTCGGGCGCTTAGAGCTTGTCCCGGCTGGGGCGGTGCCCCGCTGGTGGAAGAGTCCTGGTTAGGGGGAAACCCCACTATCCGACGGTAGGTCGGCGCCGGATCTCGCCATCCAGCGGGGAAAGATCACCGCCATCCCCCGAGAAAAACATGCACTACACTGACGGGACTAATGACCAAAGCAGTTGACCCGCCCGGGAACACGAAAAATCAATCAATCAATCAATCAATCAACCAAGTGCATGCTCATATTTCAGAGTGCCTATGCGTCACTCGATCTATACGTGATCTTAATGTGACAAATGCTTCTTAAAGGACATTGTCTTGTCGCGTTTCGTTGACTTAAATCAGAAAAACCCCTGTATTAGAGACCAAAATTTCGAAATCTCTTCATGAAACTCCGCCCGCTCGGAGATTGTGGAACACTCCTTTAGAATGTGATGGATGTGAATGTGACATTTGTGTTCAATGAATTGAATTGAATTACAATGATGGTGTAATTTATTATTCATTTTTTCGGGTACTACTTATATCATTCGCTGCGCGAGTGTAGTGCATGTGAGATCTCTGGAGGGAGTGGTGTTCCTAAATGTAGGCTTGTGGGTTTCCCCCTCCAATGTATCCTCCCAAACCATTCAAAACGATCTCGGGTGAGACAAGCTTAAGCTCCCGAATGGACTTCCAGCATGAGTGGGTGAAGAGCATGTAACTGTGTGTGCGTAAAGGAAGAGGAGGCGACAAGAATGAGGAAGGAAATATTCTAGGCGGTCCGTGGCCCGTTTGTTTAGGAACTGTTCCTTGCTTTATTTAGTATTGATCAGAGAATCCATGGAAAACTATCAGTCATAGCATCCAGCCGATAAAATTATCCTCCAGACAGTAGGCGGATTCGACCCAGCTAACTAGATAGGGGGAAACGTCTAAAATCTCGCTAGGTCACAAATCTGCCCCCGTCGGATCTCGAACCTTGGGATCTTCCCGTCAACTATGCTGGAGACACAAAGTAAATAATGCTGGATTTAGTGCGGAACATAATCCCCCTACCCTTCCCTTCCGATAGGTAACTGGCTAGACAATAAGGCTGTTTACATGCTTCTCGTAAACAACATTCTAGTATATTCTACGTAAGTAATGCTTCTCGTAAACAACATTCTAGTATATTCTACGTAAGTAATTTTTGAGAGCGTAGGCTTCCGCGGCCAGAGTCATGATTACCTTGGCTATCCGGGAGACGCCGCGTCCAGGGCACAGGTGCCAACGTTTCGGTCGCCATTCTGCGACCGAAAATAAGTAATTTTTATTTCGTTTCGCGAAGGCTAGGGTTCAATTTCTTCTGTAGAGGTAGAATGTTTGTTCAACAGATTTGAATTCATTGCAAGGTTTTACCAGTAACTTCTTGTATCTTCAGATTTGAAAATGATTGTATGAGTTAATTGTCAACAGTATCATGAATTATTTTTTATATTTTCTATTTTTTGTTAAATAAATTCCTATTTTCTGCATTTTACAGTATATTACAATAAAGCCCGTCCCCTATTAACAATTAATCCTTTTTTGGCAATGGGTGTCTGAATTATAGATGAAACTTTGCAACATGTTTATATTTTATGGTAGACTTACTGAAATCGGAAACACAAACTTCCCCACTCCCAAGAATCGGAGATGAAACGGCCGGCTTCGCGAGAGCTGCTGCCCTGGAGGCGCGTGCTGAGCAAACAGTGGCCGCGGAGAGCGCCCTCGTAGAGCGTATCGGCCGAGTGGCTGGGCGCCTCCTCCGAGAGGCGAAGCGCGTCGCCCGCCGCGTCGTCGCGTCCCGGTGAACGACCAGTGCTCAGCGCCTCAGCCTGCGCCCGGGGGAGGCCGAAGCGCTACCGCGTTGGATTTATGAGAAACGGGTTTTGAGAGATTCTCTCTCATTCTCTCTCTCTCTCTCTCTCCTCCTCTCTCTCTCTTTCTCCTCCCTCTCTCTTTCTCCATCCCTCTCTCATTCTCTTTTCCTATATCATTCCCTCTCCCTCTCTCTTTCTCCCTCCCTCTCTCTTTCTCTCTCCCTCTCTCATTCTCTCTCCTCTCTCATTCCCTCTCCCTCTCTCATTCTCTCTCCCTCTCTCATTCTCTCTCCCTCTCTCATTCTCTCTCCCTCTCTCATTCTCTCTGTCTTGATGCATGACAGAGGAGCTGCTTTGGAATATGAAAATACATCGATGTATCAACAAGCTTACATCAAAATATATCAATAATGCTTTGAAAAACTGTTTCATAACACAATTAAGTTTAATGAACAGAGTTGTACTTCATGTTGTGCTGGGAAGTAATTCATTGTGTTTCACCACTGTGCGTACCTTCACAGCCCTAAACGCCTTTCTTAGAATTTCTATAATATTCTGGAAGAATCCAAATTAAAAGGATGTGGTAACCGATTTGTCTTGATGAGAAGAATCGAATTAGTTGCTGGGAACCTTTTTAGGTGCCCCCAAAACCCCAAGACCGCGTTTTAGGTAGTTTAAACCTTTCAAAACCAGTTTCTTATAGAACTCTCCGTGAATGTTCTGTAAGAATCCGGAAGAAATGGAAGGTTCCCCTGCGGTAGACAGAGACGCCTTGAATGGCACGCCACTGCCCCCGAATACGGGAGCGGAAGAGGCCTAATCCGGATATATAGACTCACACTGGTCACCCGATAACGATTTGTAAGATTATCCCACTCGTGAAATTAAAACCAATAGTGTTTAACCATACGTAAATAAGGTTTCTATCAGGGCGGTGGATCTAAAAAAATGGACTCTTTTCTATACGATTTCTCCTACCGCTCCTCCTTACCGGCCAATAAAAAGCAGCGCGTCATTTATCTTAGGAGGCGGGATGTATCAATCGCTGTATCCATGTGCAATAAACCCCCTATGTACTATAACATAATGTCTTATTAATTTTAACATGCTTTTAGCTATTTTCAATAGTTGATGTATTTGGGATCTCTGTTGGACATATTTCATTCGTGGAATATTGCTATTAAATACCACTCGCGCTTTGAAAATTCTCAGAAAAAGCTCTTCATCGCTTCGCGAGTCGGAGATTTATCGACAATTTCGAAAGCATTCGTGGAATTACCTTATAATAACATTATATTGTCTCGTAACTTGACCGTGTCTTTCCGTCAAATGAAAGTTTCGATATGTTGATGAAACCTTCTAAGCCCACAGCTCTAAACGCCTTTGTTAGAATTTCTATAATATTCTGGAAGAATCCAAATAAAAAATCTAACCGATTTGATGATAACGTGGTAACGGGGTACGTCGTAGAGTTTGAGGGTATGCAAGATGATTCTCGATTGCCGCAGAGTGCCAGACTTTGTCTCGGGTTGCCCGTTTTAATTAGTTACCTTCCAGGAACTGCACTCGCCAGTGTATTTTCGGCGGCGGTGACCCGTAGCTGCCAAGACAGGAGCATTAATTTGGAAGTCCGGTTAATGTATTTTAGGTGGCGTCTGGTATTCAATGGAAGTGTTTGCTTCCAAGAACAGACAGATTTTCATTCTTAGGACCCTGGCAGTTCCAAATGTTTTTATAGTAGCTTTGGTTCAAATACAGTTTTTTCTCATTGCTATGACATTAATATAAAATTGAATTTTTATAATGGCTTAACTAGTCAACAAGCGTAACACTAAATATAATATTGGTTTCGATAAGTTAAATTTAATATTGTTTCATTCCTCGATTTAGTTCATTTTACTATTTGCTAAATAATCCCGGTATTGAAGAGTCAATGAGAAAGTTTTTGCATCTTTCTGATTTCTACATCTTTCTGCGTGTCATGCGAATATAGCCCAGAACTGTTCATCCCCTCTACATATGGACATCAACGGATATTACTGCAGTGCCTCTGTCCTGGAGGTCGTAGATTCGAGTCCCGACAGTGGCAGGATTTTCGACATTAGCATGTCAGCTAGGTCGAATTCAGTCACTATCAGGAGAAGAATTCTAGCAGTCGGCTGCTCTGATCGGTAGTTTTCCGTGGTTTCTCCGATCAACGCCAGGCGTATGCCGGAGCAGTGCCCTAACAAACGAGCCACGGACCGCGCGCGAGGTTTCCTTCTTCCTTGTCCTTTCTCACCCATTACTTACACACATTTACAATAACACGCTCTACACTACCACACTACACAACCACACATTTCGGGAGATTAGAGCTTCTTCCGACAGGATTGGTGCTCCTCTGGTGAGAGATAACTGATTGGGGAAAACCCCATTAGTTGACGATAGGTCGGTCCCGGATCTCGCCGTCCAGAGGGAAAAAACCACCGCCACATCCCGAGGAAAAAATGCACTACTTTTACGGAACTAATGACCTTAGCAGTTGTCACGCCCGGAATCTCTAACAACCAACCAACGAAGACTCGTGAGGATAGGGAGTTACACTGCAGCCCTGCGTCAATCGTATTTAAGACAAACAGTATAAGCGCATAGCGCAGAAGGAAAGCTGTCAACACCCTACCCTTGGGGGAATCCAGATAAGAGATATTGCAGGCACTGTAAACCCTTCAGGAATAATAATTATACTTCTTATGCTGTAATCTACGTAATGAGACCTGGTTTTGGAGGGATCTCTTACTCATTGCGCGAGCAATCACAGACGTTCAACATTGGGTTCCGTTATTAACTTTTTTTTCATTTTTCGAGCAGTGGTTGAAAACTGTGATAGTTTGGAGATTGTGAAGATGGGACCCAGTATGTAGCTATTTTCACTTTTAATACAATGACTTACAAGGTGCAAAATATTCGCATGGATCCAGCCAGTAACTCATTATTTGTGAAATAAGAATGGATGTATAGTCCCTATTACTCTCTTATATGGGTCCAGTTATTACATTTTCAATGAATCAATATAAAAGAAAATTCTTGTATAGCCTGTAACGTTATGACTTATGATTCAGATGAAATTAAACGCATCATCTGCCATGTTTTCGATTTTACTTGTATGTCATCATTCATCCTTTGTTCCTATAGCAACTTCTGTGCATTTGTATCAAGGATTTCAATTCCACGTTAGATTTATATCGATTGAACGATTTTGGTACGTTATTCAAAAAACCTTACTACTCATTTAACTGAATGGATCATCATCCTAGTGTATGTACGGTCGTATTCGTAGTTCAGAATCCCCGACTGAAGCTCCAGAGACTGGGAAGTCGAAAGTGCTCACACTGACAACGCTGTGTTTTCGACTAAGATAGTTTCGGTGATGTCACCGCCTGCATGAAAAGTATCCAAGCTGGCTTCTGTGATTATATACTTCCTGTGTTTTTCTCTAATCAATAACAGTATGACCCAGTATACTATGTTAAATAAAGGATATCCGAGAGCGTGTTATTGTTTCTTTCCCATCTTATCTCCGCTCCCATCACATGGCCTGGCGATGAACTAATCTCGCGTTCTCATCGTCCATTTTCCGCGATCTCTAAATACCTCAGTAAGATAGCGAATACCCGGATGTTAGGCAAGATTGAGGCAATATCTGGGCTGTAGCTTTACCAACCGAAGGAAAAACAGAAAGAGGGGGTAGAGAGACAGACGGATATACGGATAAAGAAATATTAGCATTACTTATAATTTCGTTATTGCCTAGGAAATACGGGTATCTTTTCTCTGGACTTGGACTCCAATACATCGTACAAATGCATTAGACGAAGAAATTGATATTGATATGAAGGTTCTTTGTAGGAGATATGATATCCCGGACTCTTTGGTTTGCACTTTTTATAGAGTGCCAAAAAATAGATTTTGCAAACTTTAATGGCTTATAGAAGGGTCAAAGATGAAGCCTTTTTTCTAATGAACATGGAGTAAGAAATTGCAAAAAAGAAGTTACATCCGTATGTACACGGACATTTGCCCCTGTTTGCTAGGCAACCCTCTATGCACAGATGTTCGGCAGGCACAAGAATTCTTGACGTCAGAACCTGACCTGCTGAACAACTGTGCGAAAGCAGTTGCCTAAAATTGAGGGGAAATATTACATATGTTATACCGTTGTATTAAATTTCCCCTTGCATATTCATTGACAAAACGTGATCATTTTCGACCTCTCAACATACCTTAGAAGTTTGTGACATTTATTCTGACACACTGTATTTAGTTTGCAGTATATAAAAGTTATCCGTTCCTTGTATCAATAGATGGAAGTTGCAAACTATTTGTATTATGTTAATTGCATTTTTGTTTAAGTACCAATTTACAATATACGGCGCAATAATAAAGAATGAAAGAACTAAACGGCATTGCCCTTGGTGAGCCGCCATGCCCTTCATGGCGAGTGCTCCTCGGCGTCCCCCGCCGTCCGATTCGCCGCGGGGCGGGCGAAGGTCAGGCGTGCGCCCGCCACTTGGCGTCGCTCCGCGCCAGCAGCGCCGCCTCGCAGCAATTAATATTCCCCGGCGCGGCGCGGCGCGACGCGGCGCGGCTGGACGCGGCCCGCGCCGCACTCGGGCGCCAGCGTCAAACCGGGGAGTTTCGCAGGGGCCGGGGCCGCCATGCATATACACGGCGGATTCGGTGGTATAACGGTCAGCGTACCGAACTGTGGTTTGTAATCGGGATACGTTCGTTGGTCTTGGATGGCTAAGCTCATTTTGATGGCGATTTATCAGAAAAGTAATTCACTTTATAGAGCACAATTTAGTTTTTTCCGTCAAATAAAGAAGAGTGTTTCTCTATTTTCTACAAATATACATTAAATTGTCAATCTTCATGAAGTTCAGCTACTTATCCATACGAATTAGAAAGATAATGTGATAAGTTATGACCTAAATAGTAAAATATTAAGTTTATATTACGAACATACGCGTACATCAGCGTACCGAACTGATTTTTAAGGGCGAAAAAATCCTTCGTACGCCTGCCTTCGGATGGGAAGTAAAGCCGTTTGTCCCATGTAGTAGATTTACTGCACGTAAAAAGATCCTCAAGCTCAGTAAAAGAAGCCTCTGAGCGAAATTGAGATCCGCCTGTTTCGTCGCCCAAGATAATACCTTCTTTCTCCGCTAGGTGGTGAAAGGAGCGTAGCGAAATTTGCGTGGTTAGACGGAAGAGCGGGCCACGTAAAATAAGGCATTAACTTAACTTCACTTACACGGTATTGCTAGACTAAGATGGTTCCGGTGACGTCACCGCCTGCATGAAAATTTTCCTAGCTGGCTTCTGTAATACGTACTTCTCGCGGTTTTCTCTAATCAATTTCAGTAGGACCCAGTACACTATGTTAAATAAATGGCATCCGAGAGCGTGCTTCCTCGCCGCACGAAGTTCAGTGTTAGAGATAAACCACTTTTAAAATCATCGACGGCTTTGGGGTGATGCATTATTAACATGGATGGTTTAATTTTAAATATCGAGGTTTTGAAAAATCGATGTTTTGCTGTCGATGTCGCGTTCTTAGCTTACAGCTCGCAGTTCACTAATCATTTACGTGAATAAGTGCTCGTAAGTATATTTCATACTGACTGAACGAACTGCTTTATTCAAACAAGTGGGCGTTTGGCTTCATCTTGATAAAAGAGAGAATATTGGGCAATGGGCCGAGTAATGAAATGATCAACTGCCTTCTTACTGTAGTCTCCTCAGGCTTAGAATTCAGGCAAAAATTTCACTTAACTACTGAATTGTTATTTTGTATCTCCAATGTTTTCGTTTCTAAATTTATGAATTAGATGTGAATCATCGGTCACGTAATTAATCAAATTAAATCAAATTAATAGCTTCTTTTAAGCGTTCTTTCTTTGTCTTGGAAGCGTATTTTCAAAGGTACCTTGTAAATACGAAATGCATACCGTGCCGTAAATATGGATTACATTAGATTGTGATATTACTTTGTTCCAAATGGAACTATTGCTACGACAGTCCATACTTTATCCTATTACTTGTATCTGCTATGTAATATTAGTATCTTATTGTAACATGCATCCACAGTGACTCTGGGTACTTCAATTCTGATTCTGTCGGGATAGAAGGATAGAAGTTGCAATATAATAATATTGTATGACATTTACAAATGATACATGGTAGTAGATGAGGTATAATAGGTATAATAGGAGAAAGTATGTGCCTCTTAGCACCACTGCTTTCGTTTTTATTTAGTTAACTTAGGCTGCGTTGTTGAAATTTGATTTTGTTTCGAAATAGTTGTTTGGTAATATAAACTCCCGTAATAATACATAAGATCGCTTTTCAACATCTTGGTCACCACTGTTATTTTTAAACTGTAGGCAGAACACGCAAGAACAACACGAACATCTATACCCCAGACGGGATTGGTTTGTTAGTTAGAATGCCATATTTTACGTGGCGAGACTCGGCCTCGGCAGATCTCAATTTTGCTCAGAGGCTTCTTTTAGGCCTGAAGATATTTTACATGCAGTAAATCTACTACATGGGTCAGCCGGCTTTACTTCCCCTCCGAAGGAAGGCGTACGAAGGATTCTTTCGCCATTAAAAATCCACGTCTTCGATCGGGTTTGAACCCGCCAACTCGGGTACAACAGTCCGGTACGCTGTAACGGTCAGTTATACCATCGAATCAGCATTCGAACCTGAGACCTTTCCAGCCGAGGCAGATAGGGCCCTTTAACCTTAACGACCTCAGTGACCCAGACCGGCGGAATATTTCCTTGCAAGTGGATATGAATACCGATGCGATCGCGGTCGGTGTGGCGGTGGCGGTGTGGTGGCGGTGTGGTGTGGTGTGGTGTGGTGTGGTGTGGTGTGGCGGCGGCGGCGGCGGCGCTCGCTGCTGTTGACTCACGCGCCGGCCGCGTCGCGCGTCGCCGGCCGCCAGGCAGCGGGCGGGGTGCAAAGAGACGCGGCCGGAGAGAAGGAACGTGCTGTCCGGTAACAAATCCCGCTTCGCGCGTTTTCACAGCACACAGTCACGCGCATTTGACGCCTCTGTACTTGCAGTTGCGGAACTGTTCTCACGTGCTACGTTTACTAAACATTCACCTAAGTACGTGTAAATAAACAGACCTGCTAGTTGTCAATAATATGGCCTTCGGCAGGTCGTTTGTTTGTTGGTGATTTGAACCTCGAATTTTGAAACCCCTTACAATTTTAAGTAGTGTTTGTTTTCTTTGAGGAAACCTCTCAAGCATAAAAGAAGCTATTAATTTGAAGTTGGTCGGTGAATCTAATTCGTAAATTTACAAACGAAAACATCGGAAATATAAAATAAACATTCAGCGGTTACGTGAAATTCTTGCCTGAATTGTAAGTCTGCAGGGACTCTAGTATGAAAGCAGGTAACTGGCATGAAATATCTTTTCATTACTCGGCCTATTGCCCAATATTCTCTCTCTCTCTCTCTCTCTCTCTCTCTCTCTCCTCTCTCTCTCTCTCTCTCTCTCTGTCTCTCTCTCTCTCTCTCTCTCTCTCTGTGGTGTGTGTGTGTGTGTGTGTGTGTGTGTGTGTGTGTTGTGTGTGTCAAAACGCAGTCAAAACGCCCGCAGTGAAATATTTAATGTAATAGAGGCCGTGATAATGAATTCATAATTAATATTTAAGTGGCAAAACAAAAAGAAATAACGAGTACAGTTAACAAAATTGCCTAAAACTCTGGGTGCTCAAGGCCATTTCAACGGGTTAGAGCTTCCCCAGTTCGCCATAGAAGGATAGTGGAGGAAGAGGGAGGCCTTATTTATACACCATATGTATTGACATTCTTCACGTGCGATATACAAGGAAAGAAGTAGAAAATACCAAAGAATCGGGGTCTCTCGACTGAGATATAGTGTACTCGATAAAGGTATTATAAACATCGTTGCTTCGTTCGAGGGCTTGAACTGACAGTGGTCGTATCATCCGTTACTTTTCATATTTTTACTTTTACAAAATAGTGCTTATGGAATTTTTTTATTCACAAATAATACATCAAACGCAAAATCGTTGGAAACGTAAAAAAATCTAGGTTAGAAGTATGTAGGATTTAATTAGTTTTTATTGAACAATCGATGATGTTGCATTCTTACTGGAAGCTTATAGCTCGCTTCTGTTCATCGCAGTTTCCCATCATTGATTGCACTCGCTGAAATGAACGCGGTTTCTCAACATCCTTTTTCTCAAAGATATTAATTTACTAATTTTTGTCTTTGGGGTAAATAAAGTGGCACAATAAGTAGTAATTTGTGTCGAATATCTACTGTGATTCTTTAAAACTGTGTTGGCGAAAACACGCAGTACAATTTCAGAAGTGAGTGTTTTGGCATAAGTGCGCAGCTGTTCTTTCTGCTCAAAGAAGTAAAAATAAACCTTTCGATATTTTGTTACGTGCAGCCCTGGCTTCCATAATTATAAATTTTGCAATTGTGCCCTTTAATGACATCGTTATCAAATAATTTTTGTTCTCCCCCTAAACGTTTCAAGGTGAAAAAGAATATATGTTTGTTTATACGTGGTATAACCTACATTTTTCTCTTTGTTTCATTTTGTGACATGAGATTAAAAGTAGCTTGATAACTATGAAAAACATTGCAAACTAATGTTGTGTTTGTACCGATCACATTGTGTGTGGCATTGCCTCTTCATTGTTTTTTATTTTTTATATTTGTTCACATTAGTGCATCACACTTCATGTAAACTTCTCTTGTGAATTTTCTGCGTATCAATTACTTTCCCATTTCTTCAAAACGAGACTTTTTAAAACTATTTGCGACTTTTTTTCACTGTCTTTGCACTTACTACATCTCCTCGCTCATGAGAAATTAAGGGTAAGGGTAAAGTTCAACTTGTTTGTGTGCAGCTTTTCCTTGTGTTGTTATATATTTTTTATATGCATTCCCGTTTTTGTGGTTTTGAATAATAATTTATTATGATATAATAGGTTTATAAGTGAGATAATTTAATCAGTTGCCAACACGTTCTACTTTTTTCGTGGAGAGAACTTCATGTGCTCCATGCTTCACATTTGGAGAGCATGTGATCCCCGCTCTCTTTTTTGTGGCACAAACCTACAGCGGTTTCCTTCTTTTGAATGCTTCATTGTGACATAAGGAAAGCTCGCTAATTCGCGAAATCTACTAAATTCTGAGTCTTTTCTTATATTCTGCAGAAAATAGGCCATTGTTCCGGTAGTATAGAAGGAAACAGGAACTTCTGCCATTAAAACGGTATCTGCTCACAATGTGTCTTACATATGATGTCTCTCTCCAAAAGACTTACGAGCCATTTAAATGTATAAAGCAAGAGGGAAAAAATGGGAACCGTTGAAGGTTTGAAACGAGTACATAACTGTGTAGAAAGTATGGCAACAAAGAATGTACAAAGGGCTCTTTTCGTGTAACGATTTCCCAGCTTTATATCACATTGATTGAATGTTTTCTACTTATATTGGAATTTGGGATTTACAATATGTTTACCGGAAAGACCTACTTTTCGTCGTTGCACCATAATTTCACAACTAAATTAACAGACAGCTTGCAAAGTAATTGAGGAGTAATTTTCACATTGCTTAAATTGCAATTTTCCAAGCGACAGAGTCAAGTAATACAATATTTTGGACATTTTCTGATTCTAAAACTTTATAATTTATATAGTATGGTGCATGTATTTGCAGCCACTTATATCAAGGCTTTCTATGTGGATGAAATCAATTCGTCTTCGTTTGATGACGCAGACCAGAGTATACGGCGCATTCAAGCATCCGAGAAATAGGAAGTGGAAACGTCTGGAAAGAGCATCGTCTCCACATGCCGCAGGCAAAGACGGGAGAAGAGAGAAGAGGCTGTGATTGCTGGGAGGCGTTTCCACTCCCCTCGCTGCCGCTGCCGTCGCCATCTCTTACTTCCGACTCCAACCGAACCCGTCGACTATAGTTGCTTCAACCGACACTGTCCGTCTCCGAGCCGTTACCTTTACTGCCACCATTGGCATCCCTGTTGACATGGTCACCATCGCCATCGCAACCTCAACCACTACCACCTCAATCTCCACTGCCAACCCCCCAAACCCAACCCTTCCCTTTCCACCCTTCCATCATTGCCACCCTCTCGCCACTGCCTCCACCGCCAGCACCTCCGCAGTCAGCCCCCACGCACCGCCGCGCCCAGCTCGCGTCCGCGCCGCCTCCGTGTTCAAACACACTCGATCGCCTCTCGCTTAGGTGCGTCCGTGTTTGTACTGGGCTTGTTCCTATCAGTTGGCGGATGCTTAAACCCCTTGGACCGCAGCGCGGCGGCGGCAGTGGCGGCGCCCACGACGCCGGCGTGGCGCGGCGGACGCCCGTTCGAGGGCCACGCGCATTGCGCGCAGTGGGCCCCGCCCGCGCCACTCGTCCCGCGCGGGCACCGGATCAGCGCTCACGCGGGCACCGGATCAGGCCTCTGACCGGGACGTTGATTGATTCATTGATTGAATGATTGTTAGTTATTCCCGGCGCTTCTACTAATGAGGTCATTAGTCCCGTAAGTGTAGTGCGTGTTTTTTCTCGGGAGATGGCGGTGATCTTCCTCCGCTGGATGGCGAGATCCGGCGCCGACCTACCGTCGGCTAGTGGGGTTTCCCTCTAACCAGGACTCTCCCACCAGCCAGGCTCCGCCCCATCCGGGACAAGCGCTAAGATCCCGACCGGTCTCCCAGAATATGTGGCAGTGTAGTGCATGTTAGTGTAAATGGGTGTAAGGGCAGAGGATAAGATAAGGAAGAGGAAGGAAAGATTGCGCGTGGCCCGTTTGTTAGGGTACTGCTCCGGCATTCTCCTGGTGTTGATCGGAGAAACCACGGAAACTGCCGATCGGAGCAGCCGGCCGCTAGAATTCTCCTCCAGACAGCGACTGACAAACGAATGTCGAAAATCCTGCCGCCGTCGGCACTGGAACCTAGGACCTCCCGGTCAAAAGCATTGCAGTGATATCAGTTGATGCACTGAGCCACCGCTCCCGCACCGGGCCGTGCTAGGGTTCCACTCTCGACGATGGCAGGATTTTCCACACCGGCTACATAGCTACAATACAGACCAGTTCAGCGTTTGTCTGGAGGAGAATTCTAGCGGACGGCTGCTCTGATCGGTAGTTTTCCGTGGTTTCTCTGATCAACACCAGGCGAGTGCCGGAGCAGTATCCTACCAAACGGGCCACGGACCGCGCGCGATTTGTCCTTCTTCTTCCTTGTCCTATCCTCTCCCCTTACCCACACACTTACACTAACATGCACCACACTACCACATATTCCGGGAGACCGGTCGGGAGCTTAGATCTGCTGGGGCGGTGGTACGCTGGTGAAAGATTCCTGATTGAAGAAAATCCCTACAAGCCGACGGGTAGTTCGTCGCCGGATCTCGCCATCCAGCAGTGGAAGATCATTGCCACCTCCGGCGATAGAAACATGCACTGCACTTATGGGAATAATTACCTTAGCAATAAACGCGCCGTGGTTTACTAATTAATAAATAAGTAAACCGCACACAGGATGAGATGGCTGGGGGCAACATCTTATCACAGGGTAGTGTCTCTGACCAGGAGCTCCTACGGATCGAGTCCCCATAGTAGCGGATTGTCGATGATAGATACATGGCTTTTACGTACGTTATTTTATGCTTCTTTTGGCTTTTACGTCACAGAGGCGACGAGGCCAGATTTGGCTCACTGAGTGGCTCAATTTCGATTTTTACGCGTGCGCGGCGCACGTGGAAATTGGCGAAAAAACGGGGCTTTGTTTAATTATTAAATATTTGTTAGTCCTACGTTATGGGCAAGAAACGTGTTTGAAAATGTACGTACATGTGTAAACTACACTAATACAGTATAAACGTATCAGATTTGTAACACATTTAGAGAACAATTTTTTCCATATTAATGACATAATTTTCCCGTATTTAATCGTAAAATATTTATGTTCGTAATATAAACATAATGTGATAAGTTATGACCTAAATAGTAGAATATTATCTTTCTAATTCGTATGGATAACTAGCTGAACTTCATGAAGATTGACAATTTAATGTATGGCTAGAGAATAGAGAAACACTCTTCTTTATTTGACAGAAAAAACTTAATTGTGCTCTATAAAGTTATTTACTTTTCTGATAAATCGCCATCAAAATCAGCTTAGCCATCCAAGGCAAACGAACGTATCCCGACTACAAACCGCAGTCAACATTTTCTAAGCCTTTTCCCTTTCATCCCGAAAATGCCTAGCCTGATGGTTTTCCTAATGAGTACAAGGAAGTGCTCGCCCAGTTATCAGTGGATGCAGAATCTTTTTTCGCTTTCATATTTTAATAACATAAATTAGAAAGTAACAAATGTTCCTAGTTCATTTTGTATTACGAGTATATTGAAATGGTCAAAAGGTGAGGAAAGTTTGTTATTTTGGAATTATTCTGTATTGAACGTTCCTATTTACAAATAAAGTACTTCGACAAATACCTTGGGCTGCTCTAAGTAAGAGGGAGAAGGTTTCATTCCCTTAAAACATGGAAAGTGAAAATATTAATATTTTAGTTAGATAACGTGAACACTTTCGAAGAATCTGTCAGGTCAAAGCTTACTTTGAATTGGTTCATTACTCATGAATGGAAACTTAACTCGTAAATTCTTTCTTCCTTCCCCAATCCGAAATCCCTGCGGAATGCATGCCTTTTCAGGAAGCCATAGTGAAAGGCAATTAACTATGTCGCGGATGTGTAGGAACTTGATTATTGGATGCAATCGTGTGTTTCCCGGCAAACAGATATACAGACAGACAAACAGACACCCAGAGAAAATTTGTAAAACAAATTAATATGATTTTATATCATGTAAAATAATCATATGATATAAAATGACAGTTATTCTGAAATGAGAAGCAAAGTCTCTAATTTTATTTTTACGTAGACAATAAGCCATTTCCGTGACGGTCGCCGTTGTGTTGTATGTTGGTTTACCGATTGTAATTACTGTTCCAGGAACGGGCAAATTACTTATTTAATTGTTTTAATTTCATTTAAAATTTTCATCTTCTTCACTTCACGGTTTAGGTTAATGCTTCATCCGTCCTCACAGTGTCTATCTTTTCCTTGGTCTTCCTACATCTCTTCTTCCTTCTGGTGCGTACCACCAAGTTGCCTTCGGAAGTCTACTATCACCCATTCTCTCTACTTGTTCTAGCCATCTTTGCCAATAGTCTTGCATTTTAGTATTAACTGCAATCACTTGTAGCTCTTTTCTTATTTCATCGTCTCTTTTTCGGTCTTCTCTTGTACATACTTTTATTCTTCTCAGAAACTTCATCTCATTATTTTGCATTCTTATTAAAGTTCATGTGAAATAAAAGCCTCAAATACGACTGGAAATTTTAATGCAAGACAATAGTTCCACTTTTTTGTTACTTATACTTTCACTTAGACAGTTCTGCAGAAAAGAACTTCAGTGTGAATTTAATGATAGATTTACTTTATGCCAGTAGCGTTCTTTGATATACTTGTACATTTCCTTTTCGAGACTAAGCTGAATTACTTTACTTGCCGAGTACCCTACTCAGGGTTTTTCGCTTCACCTAACATTAGTTTTCGGTCAGCAATATCGCAACTAATCAAAAATATCCCTTGCCAATTTTCTCTTCGATGCTCAGTTCCTTCCAAAAAAAAACTTTTCAAATAAATTTTTGATTGTGTAGTTGAAGTAGCCTCGACTAGGCCTCCCGCCAAGCACCTCATTCGTGCCTCTAAAGAGCACTGCGCCAACTGACATGGACTTCGATGGATGCTAATACAGAGCGTCGTATTTCTGTTTCCAACTCAGAGAATTTCTTTCTCTTGAAATATTGAATAATAGGTAATTCATGTCCATATGATATGACGACTTTGGCAGCTATCCTCAATTAACATGCATCTCTAAAAAACTGTAAATCGTTTCTGTAACACGTGTCTGTAAAATATCAAAAATACTTTTTATCACCATCATCATCATCATGGGTTAAGCTTATTGGCCAATTCCGCCTTTAAGAGTATCCTTCCATAGTCTTATTGGTCTATCTCTACTCCTCCTCCCGTTCGGGTTTGAAGTTGTAGAGGATTTTTGGCATTCGATCTACCGACATTCTCATTAAATGATTATGCCAATTCTTTCTTATTACGTCTAGTTTTTCAGTTAGGTTGAAGATCTTTAATTCATATCTGATATCCGAGTTTCCTTTCTGGTCCAGTATTGAATAGCCCACTAAGAAATCTCATTTCCTTGGCTTGTATTTTGCTCTTAACAAATACAATATCGCGAGGACGATGCTGAAGGTTCATGAGGGCGCAGTGAATCTGCTTCGTTGGTGTTGGCTCTTGTAAAGACGGAAGGCGATTTGGCCACGCCTGCCGTGGGTTGGGAGCACTGCGCGCGGCCTCGTGCCGCGATGACGTCACCGGGGGCCGCGGGACAATTCGCGGGCTGTGGCGCGCGGCTTGCTGTCGAGGGGTTTCGGCGACGAAGGCCCTCGTTCTGGATTGTTCTGGCTCACGTTTTCTTTTGTGGGAAGATTAGCTGTTTTTCGCTTGTGTATATCTTTCCCACGACTTCAATAGTCTAGTCGAGCGTGCCCATAGTTTAGTTTTCGCTTCTGTGCCGAGAATGAACAGTTCTTCTATTTCATAAAAGAGACCTGGCTTTTGGACAGTTTCGCAGCGTGTTGTTTGAAATATACACACAGAGATGTACTGAATATTGTGTGTCTTACCCTGTACACTTACGGTTAATAAATATTATGTACTTACTGCTCCATATGCACGTTAGGAAACAATAAAATGATAGTAAATTACTGTTTACTTGTTTATTTTTGAAGTATTTAATGAGCGATTGTAATTATGTTAATTGTGGTCTACAAGACTCCACATGCCAAAGTGATAATCAAATTAATGAATTACAAAATGGAAACATTAAAACAAGTGAATTAAAACATAGAAATATTTCATTTATTTGTTCAGTCAGAACCCTAAATGCCATGAAGAATCCCACGTTTGTCGTATACCGATTTTGAGCAAATATCTAATATTTTTACAGATCCAATTTCTCTCAGGTTAAGGCGTTCAAAGTGGTAATGATTATTCATCATTATTCATATATAATAATCGTGAAATTTCAGGTATAAGATGAGACGATGGTATTGGGTTTCTCAAGTGAAGACTCTAGCGACTGGGCTGACAAAAGTACTTTAGTTATGTGAGCACGTGAGTATGGGTGCTTCGTCCAGTGGTCCAGAGACATCGTGCTTGAGTAGTTCTCTCTCCCCTTTTCGCTAATACATAAAATTTTCTGTAACATCATCAATTTAATTTGATTGACTTTATTGCAGAGAAAAATATTAAACTCACTATTTACAATACCGATAGTATCGTATATTGTATACTAGTGAAAGATGACAGAGCTTGTTAATTCATTGTTCTCTTTGTTTATTATTTTACGTTTTCTGTAGAGCTTGTGATTGTAGGGTGTAGAATATAGAGCTTGAGATCTTTTAGAGCTGGTAAGGAATGATTCTGCAAAATTTCAATTACATTCCTTCTCTTATTCGATACCTGATATGCACTAATGTTTTCATGTACACCCCTGCTCTTATTTGATAAACTATGAGCTAGCATTCAGCAAAAATTCCATTTTCTCATCAAACGCTCCTCACGAAAATGCAACTTTCCAAGGAATTGTAAAAATGAGTTTGAATTATTGTAATGAACCGAAGAGTTTCTGATACCGTCTGTGCGATGTTGCAGCGCCAGTAGTTACTTCTGTCACATGCCGACAATCTCGCAGGGTCAGAGGCTACCAAGAGATGCCAACTCCACTTGGCAGTCGGTGAGGAGCTTGAGAGGAATGACATGCGATCTCCTAACAATCGGCCTTTCAACGCAGCTTTGAAACTGCAACCTCAGCATTGTAACCCTTGACATATTCGGAGTTGCCGTGCCGTCCATTTCACTATCACCTTACTCCTTCTTAGTCATTCCCTCCTACATCCAAATCCTATTTACCTTACCTTCAAGCTAAAACTCATTTATTTATTTATTGTCGCGAATTGGCCATCTCGAGACCACATGAATGTGCAACAGTCATATTTATCGATAGTAGGTGCACGCGACTATTATGGAGGGGTCAGCGGGTCAGCATTTTCATGCTCAATCCGTTTTTACATCAGGGTTGTTAGCCATAGGGGATGAGGTGAAATGATAATGATGAAGGATGAAATAGACAATCGGAAAACATACACACACACACACACACACACACACACGCACACACATACACACACACACAAACACAATCATGCCCGAGGCGGGACTCGAACTCGCGATCCTTCGCTCCAAGACCGCCGCGGCCACTAGTGCCTTAGCGACCTCGGCTACTCGAATCGTCATTTATTTATTATTATTATTATTATTATTATTATTATTATTATTATTATTATTATTGTTGTTGTTGTTGTTGTTGTTGTTGTTGTTGTTGTTGTTGTTATATGACAGTAGCAAATTTGTACTTCGGAATCTCCGCCTGATTTACTGTCGTCAGATTGCTGATATCGACGACTGCTATGTCCACAAACCATATTTTTCTTATTTTTTTACTCCAGGGAGTTAAATCAGGAATGTTGCGTTCGACCTGTCAGTGTACAAATATACGGTATACAAGTATACAGTTGTACTCCGGCTTATTGCAGTTGTTATCAAGGAAATTTTCGGGTATATACTTGTAGTACAAGTGGCATGGTCCGTAGCACACCACGGATCTTGACAAATTGGGCGTAGATAGTTCGACAGATCACACAATGTCTGTTCTTATACTCAGTCGGGACTAGTACACTACAGCCAGGGATAATATAATGAGTAGTCTTACTGCATTGACCACAGCGCCGACAATCATCATAGGGCACATATCTAACTTTAATTATGTTTTTCAGATAAATATTCGTTGCAATTACTTAGTTTTGGATTGCAATAAAAAAACTCAGTTTCGGGATTTAGATATCCAGTACTGAGCCATTTGTACGACTCATTAACGTCGATATTAGAATTGTCTATCTCATCCATCTATCTACCATCTGCTTATTTCTATAGCTCCATCTTGGTCGAAAGATTGTTGCTTCAATTTATGAGTTCATTTTCATATTGGTCGAGGCACTCCGACGTATAATTGGGGAGACTTTTCCATCGGATAGCGTAAATTACACTTAAAATAATGTCGCAGGTCTCATTTCCCTCAACAAGGTATCTTCCACCAGCGAGGTACCGCCCCAGCGGGGATAAAGCTCTAAGTTCTCGACTGAACTTCCGACGTTTGTGGTAGTATAGTGCATGTATGTGTGTGTGTGTAAGTAAAGGGTGATGATAGGACAAGAAAGGGAATGGGAGATCGCGCGTGATCTGAGCATTCACCTGGAGTCAATCGGAGAATCCACGGAAAACAATCGACCAGAACAGCCGGCCGCTAGAATTATCCTCCAGACAGCTGCTGAATTCGACTCAGCTCTCTAGCCAGGGTCGAAAATCCTGCCACGTCGGGACTCGAAGCCTAGACCCTCCCGGTCAGAGGCACTGCAGTGACATCAATTGAAGCCCTGAGCCATCTACACCGGTAGATATTTAAGATAAATTCAATATCCAGGATACATATTTTAAGCAGTGAGGCAGGTACCTACTAAATCAATAGGAACCGTTACGTACCTCGAAACACGCAATGAAATGTTTAGATTTTCTCCAACGTTCTCTGAATTATCTTGGTAACGGCATCATGGCATTGATTTACTAACATATCAGATGTTCTGCTGCAATAATTATTATAAACGCGTAGAATGTACAGTACACGAGCTGTGATATCTCGCACGCTCAAGAAGATCGTAAGAGGTCAATAAGGACCGCATCGGTGCTTCCTATTCCTACAAATTATCCAGTTCATTTCCGTAATGCTCGTAAATCGAGAGAGTCCATATTTTACTTCTCCCTGTAAAGTCGCACGAAAAACAAAGGGCCGCGCGAGAAGAAGCATAAACAAAGAAGATTGTTAGCGCGGCGCGGTGCCGCCCTCTCGCTGGGGTGGCTGGGGTCAACCCCCGCCACCCCTCGCGCCAGGTAGAGCGCGGCGACCTGCAGGGGAGGGGGACACGCCCCCCGCCTCCTTTGGCCCCGGATCAGGTAAACCGCCCCCAGGTGCATCATCAACATCCCGGTCAGCCAGTATATTTTGGAACAAATAACTAAAACGAGTCTTTTCAAATAGCAATAATTTTTCATCGCTAAATGAGGGTAGGCATTGTGACTTAAGATTTGAACATCCATGGTTATGTAAGGGTGATTTAAAGAAATACGGGGAAATGTAATTTCGTATGTAGAATGCTTTCTTCTACAATGTTCATGAGAGATTTCCGTCGGGCAGGATCGTTAATGGTGAATTTCAGTTCTGAAAGCTGAAATTTGATAGTTGGTCGTGACATACGCTTATGATGAACGAAACCAATAGGTGAGGTATTAGTAAAAGTGAATTTCATCAATACCTCAGCTGACACCACGGAATTCAGATACACGTGATTTTATTATTATTTCGTGATAGAATTATAACAGTTAAATAATACTCATATTAGTTACAATTACATTTGAATATATCGATAAATTTGAGAGATATTGGAAATGATATTCGTGAATCTATATAAAATGTAAAGAAACTATTCCTCTTAAACACTGGAGTAATTCGTTCTAGCAAAAAGTAGTATGCAAGGTAGAATTTCATCTTTCTTACTACTAAATGGAAATTACAGTGAAACCTGTATTAAGCGGCCACTGTTGGTTCCGTGAAAAAGTCTTTAAGAGAGGTGGTCGCTTAATAGAGTGAATCTTTTTTTGTAAAACAAACTATTATTATTAGGTATCAGTTTAGGAAATTGCATGTTATATCGTATGTATAAGGTTTTTGAACGTATGAGCTGGAATTTTGAAAACTGAAGCAATTTGATAAAGTTGTAAAATTTTTTTTTTTAGTATTTTTAAATAAATTTACATAAAATTTATAACTCCTTCTCTTTGAAAAAAATAAGTGTTTATGTAAGACCCGTTGTGTATCTTAGCCTAAGATTGCTCACTTCAAAATCTCATATTTTCGCACTTCCTTCCACATTAAAAAAATTAAAAATTTCAAGCCATTGGCCTGGGTAAGCGCTGAGCTCATATTTCGAAAGCAACACAAACACTCGCGTGTTACGGGGCAAGTCTAAACCCCAGACTTCCGATATTGATATTTTACTGCATTAGATCTTCTTCCAAGAACGTAAGTTTGGGAAGACTCTGTTAATTCAAAGAATTAAATGTTAGTTCACTTTCACATCCGTCGTCATTCTCAGCTACCGTAATGTCAGTGGCCACGGTTCTTTATTTTCGTATTTCGCCGCCCTCCACTATCCTCGAGAATGGAGGTAAAGCACTAGATATGTCGTGCGAATGCTTTTTACAACGTCACCAACTTTCATTTTAAATACTGAAAATTTGGTGTACACTGTACTTACAATTTTTCTAAATGTGGACTTTTTTAAAAAGAGTAAATTAATAAAATTGCTATTAAGGGTATGGTCAGGAAGACGGATGGTCTCTTAATAGAAGTGTAATTTGCATAAAATATATGGAGTCGGTTAATAGAAATAAATATATTTGCGTAAAATATGTATTAAATATAATGTGAAAAAATTATAACATGAAAATATCAAAACGAAAAACGAAGGTCATGACTTTTAAAGGAGTTTATCCAATTAGAACAAATTAATGCCTGGAACACAAAACAATAGAAAAAGTAAAACATTTTAATTATCTGGAATACAATATAAGTTACGACCGGAGCAAAAAATAAATTGTACAATAATATCAAATTTAAAAATTGAATAGGAAATCACCGACATATGGGAGTGTAAATTGGTTTCTCCTTCAAAACGGAAAATTGAATATTCAATCTACAGAGATGAAATTTTTAAAGAGAGTAAAAGGTTGTACTTCGCAAGAAAAATAAATGAAGCTATACGAAAAGAATTAAACGTAGTTAGTTGAAATGTTTCTATACAACTTTATAAACAAGACTTTAAAAAACATTTAGAAAGAATGGAGCACAATAGGGTACCTAACCAAGTGCTGAGGTACACCCCAACAGGAAGAAGGAGTGTAGGAAGACTACGTAGAAGGTGGGTTGATGTATGATGGATGACAGAACAGGCAGCCGCCTAGTCCTTGAAGTGCAGAAGAAGAAGAAGAAGAAGAATATATGGATTAAGATCTAATCGAAGAAAAATTGGTCATTGAGAGGGTGGGTCATTCAATAGGGGTGGTCTTGTGTTTACTGTATTATGGTTCAATATTTCATCTATTTAGAAATAAATATACTACACCCTCCTTAACACGAATTCCAAACCACCGAAATAATCGGTGAACGACTTACCCAATTATGTTTCCATATTAATGTGTTCCGTTTGCACTGCACTATCACATATGTCGGGGATCGAGTCGGAAGGTTAGAGCTAGTCCCGGCTGTAACGTTGCCTCGCCGGGAGATGGGAGATACTTGATTGGGAAAAATCCTGGCAAGCCAACGTAGGTCAGCGCCCAATCCCGCTATCCAACGGGGAAAGATCACGGACACTTGGCGCGATAAAAGCACACACTACACTTACGGGACTAATGACCTTAGCAGTTGATGCGCCCATAATCACTAAGCAATTAATCGATCAATCAATCAATCAACTATGTTTCCCTGCCGGAATCCAAATTTTGTTCGTGTGGGTTACTGTGTGTCAATCTTATAATGAGAATAGCTTATTAGAAAAGTAATTTACAGACTTACTAGAAATGAAAAAACTTGATCAACTTGTATACTGAATAAAATCCTGCACTACATTACAATATTGTAATGGAATAAATATATCCTTATTTTCATAACACAACTGTGAGGTCCCTCACTTTCCCCGAAACCAATAAAACTGCAAATCATTGATTAGAAATACATAGTTTATTGAAAAAAACAACATTTTTGAGATGCAAATGTTATTTTACGACAAAATTACAATATTTTTTCATGTGATCCATTTGATTTGTTTAATCACCCCATGTAAAATGTGTAATGTGGGTCTGTATTGTTAGCGTCTAAAGCGTATTTTTGCAGTACTTCCGCAGTTGCACGTGTGTGCCGTGTTTCACGGCAATACGTCTTTTCCTCGTTCTCGCATCCGAGCACTCATTGAAATTTCGCTCGCGACGTCGGCGACTCGTCCCGTCCAAACAGTCATCTGTTTCGGCGTAGTTGCGACTGTCGTTGCAGGGGCCGCGCGGCGGCGGCGGCGGAGGCGGAGAGCAGGCAGAGGCCGGGCGCTGGCCCCAGGTACGCGGCCGGCCCAAGAGGTCACGACCCCGCGCCCCCACGCCCCCCACGGCCGCCCGCCCCATAAATCTCCCTTCGCCCGCGCGCTGCCGCCGCCGCCGCCGCCTCCGCGGCCCGGCCGCCCGGCCAACTGCTTCATTTTCAACAGTCACACCGCACGAAAACACGTCAGTCCGCCAAGAGCTCCACTTGACCAAAGACTTTCTTGACAAATCACCTCGCCAATGCACTTCCCACGAGGGGCCTGTTAGCCGAAGGTTCTGACGCCCGTGGTCCTGCCTTCCAACGTCTCTGCGTCAATGGTCCTGCCCGCCCCAAGGCTTACTTACCAGATAGTTGCACCACAAATATTACGTCGCCAAAAAGCATGCTGAAACAGATCTTTCTAATGTCTACGTGTCCCCCACTCCGAAATGATTGCACTGTCGCTGTGGCAACTCCGACTGGGAGGTCCAAGTTTCGAGGCCCGTCGGTGACGGACTTTCGACACTAGATATAGATAGCTAGGATGAATTCAGCCGCTGCGTGGAGAATAATTCTAGCGTTCGGTTGCTTTCATAAGAGTTTTTTGAGGTTTCTCCGATGAATACCAGGCGACTGCCGGAGCTGTATCCTAACAAAAGGACTTGGTGGTATCCTAACAAAAGGATTTGCGGATTCGGTGGTATAACAGCCAGCGTACCGGACTGTTGTACCCTAGTTTGCGGGTTCAAACCAGATCGAAGCCGTGGGGCGAAAAAATCCGTTTTAAGGGCGAAAAAATCCTTCGTACGCCTTCCTTCGGAGGGGAAGTAAAGCCGGCTGTCCCATGTTAGTATATTTACTGCATGTAAAAGATCCTCAAGCCTAAAAGAAGCCTCTGAGCAAAATTGATATCCGCCTGTTTCGTCGCCCAAGATAATACCTCCTTCCTCCGCTAGTTGGTGAAAGGAGCGTAGCGAAATTTACGTGGTTAGACGGAAGAGCGGGCCTGATGGCCTGAGTCTCGCCACGTAAAATAAGGCATTAACTAACTAACTAACAAAAGGGTCTTTGTCCGCCTGCAATCTTTCCTTCTTCTTTCTCGTCCTATTCTCGCCACGTACTGTCCTACACCAGTACATTATCACACACGTCAGGAGATTAGTCGGCTGTGGGTGCCCCGCTGGGGAGGAGAGGGTAACTGCGACGGAATTCCCTCGCAAACTGACATGATGGTTAACTTTCACCATTCAGCGGGGTAGGAAAACTATCTCCAGGCATAAAAAATTCACTACACTAATTATTAATTTATTAATTATTATTAATTAATGATTAATCGTCACAGAAAAACGGCAACCGACGTCGTAGATCCCTAAATCCCGACAATATTATTTTTTTGCCAAACTGCCCGCCTGCAATGATGGTAAAATAACTACCGATTTCATCACGTTCTTGTAAAAAACGTCTGGCTGCCAATCGGCTTCTTAAACAGTTTTTAGAGTAATTTATTATCAACATTTCCAATTGCCTGTTGCACCAGATATGCCTCATCACATACCCGTACTTAGTATTGGTGTCCTTACTCTTTAGACTCAACCTCAACAACCGACTTGTAGAACATGATTTCCAATAAGAATATCTCTCCGAGGTATGATTCCCAAACCGACAAAGGCATAAGAGTGTTCTACAAGACAAGTTGTCTTGTAAGCTTCCTGCAGTACTGATTCATTGAGCTTCCTTTTTTCTTTTCTTTTCTGTCACAGTCTCCCTCTTTACCTTCTGACTTATCCTTCTCTCTCCTCTTCTCTCTCATCCGCTTCTCTATTTTCTATCATTCATCTCCTTCATTCCCGTACATTCCTTCCCTTATCCTGACCTTCTTCTTCTCCTCTCCCCTCTCTTCCCTTCGTTCTTTACCCTCTTTCATTTTCCCTTCACTCTTTTTCTCGTGCGAAATGCCGAATAGAAGAGCACAAAGAATTTCTTTGTTCAGTCACAAAATATCAGGTGTACGAATGGACGGACGGACAGACAGACGATCGATCGAATGGACGGAGGACGGACAGACGGTAGAATGGATGAAATGACAAAAGGTTGGATCTAAAAATTCATGTATTCAAAAGATTTGAGTAAGTAAGAAGAGAAGGGCCATTCCTTTTCTCGCAGCAATAGCAGAAAAAATAATTTCTCTTAATCTCATTGAGGTATTTTGCAATTTAAGGGACGTCGTGGATGTGCTTTTGTATGGGAAGGTCGGGAAGCAGTCTCCAACCGCCACACCACCGGCACAAACTTAAGTAACATCACTAGCAGCCACAACTGCGACTGGAACTTCGTGAATGAGCTTCGAGCCATAAACTAAAGGATAGTATTCGTACAACTGGTTTTTATAACGCTGTATTTCTCTATAAACGTTGAGTATAGTATTCATCCTCACTGAACTGTGAACTATTATTTGGAAATATTTATGTGAATGGTTATGTTATGAAGATTTGTCGTTAATGGGAAGTGCTCATTTTCAATATGAATGTTTTTTTCATGATGTAAGGTAGTGAATGGTATGTTTCTATAACCGTTTTTTAAAGTGTTGTTTCTTTGTGGTGCGTATGCGTAGAATTTTGCAATTTTGATTTGTGAACTATTATTTACGAAATACTTAGTTGAATCGTTCCGTTTTGAACACTCATTATTTGTTGATATTTAATAGGTAAAGTTCCACGTTTAAATTCGGTTTGAGTCCTAAGCATAAATTTCAAATTTCTCAGTTGCCTATTTTGAGACATCAAGAACTTCGAGTTGTACATTCAACACTGCGCATTCTTCACAGCCCATTACTGAAAAGTGAGATCTGCTTACGCATATGTTAGACTCAACTTATGGAGGAGATTTGGCAAATATTATTTCGGATTGTTCATATTTGCCTAGCACTTATGACACAAATATGCACTTCCAGAATGTGTCTGTGGTTATTTAGCTTTCTTGGAAAGCATTCAGAAGAAATTCGTAGACTGTTCTCATAAAAATGCCACAAATGAAAGCAAAATAAGTACTTAAAGCTTCAATCTATTTTTTTTAACTTAATTAGATTTGTATTATGTTATTACTACCTAATTTCATGAACCAATTTCCATACTACTCAGCATTTTAGCAGAAAATATTATTCTGACTGCTACGTTGTCTATTATATCTGCTGTACGAAAATGTGTACAAAAACTCTGTAACTCTGTAAACAGATCATTATTTACAATAATTATTCATTTGATCAGTTAAACAATTAAGACTACTATTACTCCACAGTATCTCAAATTATAATTGAAAAAGTTTAAAAAGTAAAATGGAACTTTGGTGCTTGGAATGTCAGTATTTATATAAATATTCTATGATCGTTGAATCGGTTACCAAGAGCGAATAATGTGGTTGATTTGGTTGATTGGTGGGTGCTTTGTAAGTCCGAAATTTTCGATCAAGTAGTTAAATAGATGGTGAGAAATTGGTATGCACAATGTAGTGCATTCATTCAAAAAACATAAATTAAAAGTATCGTGAGTGCAATGTCGGATTTGATAATATGTACTGTGCAGAAGGAATACTTGAATGGGAGAATCCTGAATTGCAAATATCGTTGTTTGATTTTCATTTATCGATATTATCATATCAGTCTTAACTATAACATTTTAATTTTCTCCTCATTTAATATTCTGAATGTAAGCGATTATGAATGGCGACGGTTTGGAATTGTTTTGTCAATATCCGCTTGACGTTGAAAGACGAAATTTACTCTTAAGGATAGGGAAAAGTTATAAAAATAAAATTCCTAAACGACGAAACTAACTCTTTGCCTAAATACATAAATAAATAAATAACAAAGAAAAAATGTGGTGGGGCCTGTCGTGGACCGCCTCCCCGTTGGGATGCGAGTGTTAATAAAAATGCTTAACAGACGAAATAGGGGATGTTTTCCATCGACCCAGCACATTCAAGAGTACAAGAGCATCTGAGGTGTCTGCCAAAAAGTATTTCAAACACGCCGTTGCGTTGCACGGTACAGCAGGACACAATCACAGCTGCAAACCGTGGCGCCTCCTTCAAAGATGAATTCCAATGTCAAAAGCCGAAGAACAAAACGCGTGAGCCAAAAGTACGGCATGGTTCTGTGGGCTACTAGTTGTTTCAATAGTTTTCCATAAACTCCACATTGCGTCGTTGAATAGCACAGGTAGATATGTCACTTTCGTCTGTCTGCTCTCGTGCACTTCTCATGCTTACGAAACGGATTGAAGTCGAAACAAATAGTTCTCATCAGTTTGAGAAGTGCATGAAAGTAGCGACATGGGTATCTGTGAAACCCAAGTACAGAATGTGGGTATTTTGTGAAACTATTGAAACATGAATTCCAATGTTCCCCTCCACTATTTCCGCTCACAACTTTGCTCTTCGCCTCCGCCCCCACCCTCGCCGCCAACACCGTCTCCCATCCGTCGCCGCCATCGTCCCTGTCTCTTGCGCCAACATCACCGCCACCACCACTGCCATCTCCACCACAATCTACACTGCCACCACTACCAACGCCACCACCACTCCCACCGTCACCACCATCGTCACCACTACCGCCACCGCCATCACCGGCATCTCAGCAATCGCTGCTGAAGTCACCACTTCCTTCTCCATCACTTCGTCACTACCGTCGTCACCACCACCACCTTCGCTACCCCCACCACCATTGCCCCACTGCCCCGGGGACCCCCCACCCCGTCCTCTGGGTGGTCAGTTGTTACACGAGTTTCATCTTCGCTCTATCAAACGTGGATCTGTAAAAATTTGCTCACTCTCAGATCCAGTATAAGTTTCTTCTTATGATGATTTACAATATAGTTATATAAAACCAACAGGCTTTAAATATAATGTACTTGTGTGCCGAATATTTAATGAATTACAAACGTGTGCTTTTGATTTCAATGTAGGATCTACAAAACCTAACAATATTTTTTGAAGTCTTGATGATACTTAAAATATTCGCGTTGTTTAATTATTTTTACATTTTTCGAATCAAAACAGTAAATTCATTTCGTGTAGTACAATGCTAAACAAGAAATATTTTCAATGTATACAGAAGTATTATTTGTGGGCAGTGCTGTGACTTCAATTGTCTTTCAAAATAAAATTCATAAAAATTACTACGTTTCTTTATTTTATCAATACAAAATACGTAATAAAGTTTCTCGTGTAAGTGAAGCAACACCGAAGCTTACTGCCAGTTCCACCCGCCACAAGGCCGTTGTCTTTTCTTTCTCAAAAACAACGTTTGTGGCGCAAAAAGTTGAGTTTGGGACGTGTGCTTTTGCCCGCTCGGGCTCCTGGTCCGCCGTGCACGTCTGCGCTCCCACGTGCTCCGTGCCGTAGTACGAGTATTAGCAAAGGGCCGCCGCGGCCCCATTAATGACTATAATCGCAATGATAGATGACGAGGGCGGACTCCGCTCTTCAAGCGCGCGGGGCCAGGGGGCGGACGCGAATTCGGAGGAGCGCTCGCGGCGGCGGTTGGCGGGGAACTAGGGATCGGTGAACACGTGGCCATGTTGTAGCGGGTTTGTGGTTGTATACATGGTGAGATATAGTATTGGAAGTTCGTAGAATGGTGTTTAGTTTATACGTGACAATAATTCTTAAATTGTTCCCTGAGATTTTGTTTTGTTTTTTGTATGTTTTTTGTTTCGTTTAATGCTGATCGTGACTTTTTATTATTTAATCCTTCTATTAATCCTCATTACTATAAACCATTAACATTTGTAGAATAAATATTTCTATATATTGGAGATTTGTCTGATTACAGTATTTGACATCATTAATAAATTATTGTGGTGATCTAAAATGAATATAAAATTAAAATTATTGTAAACGAGAAATGGAAACGAAAAAATTACGAAAAAACCTGTTGTGGTCTGTCAATATTCTTTCAATTAAAAAATTAATGTACTACATCTGTAACCCATACTGTCCGGGTAGCATCGTAGTAGAGCCAAATAATTTCCCACACATGCACTCAAATCCGTACTGAGGCAGAGTATTCCCTGGCAGCATCATGGGCAACATAACTATACGAGTTGCTGAGAAGCATTATCAGTAGTTGGAGCTGCAGCAGCAATATTGCTGTTTGCCTATTTTTAGTTTTGTCTCGTTGTAGCGATTGTGGGGATAGTAGTAGTGGCAAAGATGGTGGTGTCTTGGTGCGCGTGCTGCCGCCGGCATCGCAACTGAAGCACCTGGATGATCTGCATCCTCCCCACTTCGCGGTACACAGCATCTCGCTCTGTATTGAAGGAAAGGGACTTATTGATGTGACACTGACCAGATGATGGATGCGGCAATGGTAATGCTGCAACGTATTACATGCAATTTCGGAGGGTAACGTGCCTAGAGGTAGGGATAGGGGCGGGGTGGCATGTATTGGCCTCACATTTTCCCTAGCAATTTTTACTTTCTCGCTACAGCTACCGCGGTGGAAAGTTATGTAATGCTACGAGAAAAAAACTGTGAATTTCTCGTCAAAGAAGATGGTACTGACAACAAGACATAATGGATGTAATTTGTGAATTTAAATTTTGTATTTCTGCTGTTAACATAACGAAAGGTGAAAAGAGCTTGGAAGCTGTCATTCAATTCTTGAAAATAAATATTACTTTTAATATTATGTAAACATTAACTCTTATAACGGCAGCCATTGGTTCACGTTAATACAAAATAATAATTTTATTTACGACTAAAATACGCATCGCGTGTCGTGAATACACTGAATTCAATATCAGAAAGCTCTTTCTTTAAACGTTTACATTTTTTAAAAAATATGTATTTTTCGCGTTTCGTTTCTTCGCGGATTTTTCAAATGGTAGTTGAACTGCCAGACAGACATTTTCATATTATAATATTACCTAACCATTAACAATATCGCGAGAAAGTACTTGCTGATGGAGTTCCACTAGTTACGTGATGAAATTTCCCTTCCATACTTTCGTGTGAGAAATTTACTCATTAAATTAAGAAATTTCGGTAGAGAAAACAATCAAAAATTGATTCATAATTATTTATTTTTCAATATTCAATTTAGAAAAATGGCTGGTTTCAAGAATGCATTATGTTTCTTGGAGGGACTCAAGCCGTCGGTAAATTTGTTGCCCCCTTCTAAATAGTAGTTTGCTTCGTGTAAAACTGTAAGCGGGTGACAGGTCAGACGGATGAGAATGGCAACATTGTTGCCAGACGTACCAGCATCCTGGTATTTTTACCAGAATTTCAATGAAGGTAACATGTACCATGATGAAACCACCCTGGTACGTTTAAATACCAGGATTAAAAGACTCTGATAGTTGATATGTGATTTAAGATTCGTATAATAACAGTTTTAAATTATTCAATAAAATAACACCAATACAAAATAAACTATTATTTTGATTACAAATAATTATGATTTTGCTGAAAACATTGCCATAAAATCATAAAAGGTTACATAGAATGGTCTTTTTCTAGCACTAGCTGTAGAAAAAAAGATCAGAACGTCTTAGTCATGGTACTCTTCGTCTTCCATTTAGTTTATCGATCTAAAATAAGTCGATAGAGTTAAGTTTAACACACTTTCTGTGCGCGTTAAAAACATAATAGAGTTAAAATTTGAGCTAGTTCAGAATGTATATCAATTGTCATTGGTAACAGGAATTTTAGTAAAAGTACTAGGATGTTTGAAGGTCTGTACTGGAATAATCATTTTTCTACTCCCATTGTATAATTCTGTCATTTGATGGCTGCAACCTGTTGCATAATGATACTCATTACGATACAGATTTCATTATGATACAGGTTCTTGACCAATCACAGAGAAGTTTACAAACCAAGTATTGACACTTCATTAATCATTGAGAATCGTTCTAGTAAATGTTTTGTTCGATTGTTTTTAATTTTTTTATTATCAGTAATTTTTATGTGGAATATTTTAAAATAAATTGGATCGTAATTTCATTTTTATTCTATTTGACTAGCGCAGTGGTTGTGGTAGAGGGAACATTTGACTGACGTTAAGATCAGAACTCGAGTTACTGTGTGTAATATGTTTCAGCGGTGTGTTTGTCCTTTAAAACCGTTAAATTCTTTAGTTTGACATGTTTAGTGAATCAGAGGAGGATTTGACGCCTCAGAATTGGGAAAAAAAATGATAATGGTGATCTCGGAATTATTGCCGCAACTTGTGTATTCTCTGGCAGGTGGATTGATAAACCAAAGCCACCTGCGGCAGGTAGTGTAGCTGTCAGCTAGGTGGCCTTGACTGAATCCTGCATGTCAACTGCCACGAAACGATTCAATGTAAAAGTTTAACTTATAAAAGTACTCGCTCGTACCTCGCTCTTTTCGTAATATCACACTCGTGAATTTATACCCATCATTACATCATCGTTTCATAATGTACTATTAATCATCTGGCAACACTGATGATAATGGCTGTAAGGCCGACCGATGACGATGGTGTCTGTGATTCAGTGGTGTTGGCGGTGACAGCACTGTTTAACGTAGAGGTGTCATTAGGCGGTGACAGTATCAACAGCTCACTACAAAACATTCACGTACAATACATGTACATTATTTTACAACACTTAACCCGATGACATTAAACGATTAAATTCGATGGAAAAGTTTAAATCCCAAGTGATATCGTTTCTGCTGCATAACTGTTTCTATACAATTAGAGACTATACTGAGCATCACAAGGAAAGTAACATTAATTTTAACAGTGATATTTAATGTATTGTTTACCATTTGGAGTGTATAATTCTAAAACACCTGTAAGAGGTGTTGTAGCGCAGCCTCCGGGTCAATGACCCCATCTCGATCAGGTTTTTCGTCCAGTTTCCCTGATCCATTGAGCAAATGCTGAAATGACCACTTGTTTTGCTTCTGGACATAAATATAACTTCATTATCTGTGCACGTCTTGTACAATTCAGTGAGGGATATAGTTATTCAAATTATCGTTCTCCATGTTATCGCGGCAGGATTCCTTGTCGAAGGACATGATGAGGATAGGAACCCAAATTTATTGCTGATTTGCACTTGAAAATAGATTTTATTACATCGAAGCGAATACTTTTGTTAACAATCCTTGCAAAAACGCTCATTTTTTCTGTATTCAAAATTCAAGTAGTATATGGCTTAGGGTAGGGATCACAGAATTTTGAAAACGTGCACATAATTCACTTCTTATTATACGTCACACACAGTTTTTAACTGTTTTTGACGTAAAATAAATAAAAATAAATGTAGGTGTCGATTGCAGTATTGGTGTTGCACTCCGCAAACCAATTTTGTTTTTATTGTGATCTGCCAGCAGCGATGGAGACGGCGGGAGAGTGTTGGCGCGCGTTCCAAGTGATTAGCGCGCTCTGTGCCTCACCCCTCCCCCTCCTCCACCGCTGCGACTGGCAACTCGATGTAATGCATGCACTCGACTTCTTGGTACACTCACAGCATTCCGTTTTCCAACGGTCATTTCACGCTTCTGGGAATAATTGAATACTTTTCGACAAGAATTCTTTCTAAGAGAAGTATTTATCTCTAAATATTATCATAAATTAAATTTACAACTGGCTTGTCTGTACAGGATGTTAATTTTAAATTGGACATTTCGTTATTACCAGTTTTTTATGAATCAATACGTTCTGTATGTTTGTCGTTAAACTGATAATTTAGAAAGTCGTAAACGGACAGGATAGATATTCATGTAGAGATATTTCAGACATTAATTATTGATTATTTCCATTTGTATCAATACATTTTTTAATAATGTTGTTTCATTTAATTGTTATCAACTTTTAAAGTCTTCTGTTTTGTCTCCTGTTAAGACGGTAAAAATAATTTAGTTTTGTAGACCTGAATATCACGTTCACGTATTGCAGAGTTGCGTTGAAGAATTGATTGGCATTCAAATACTCATAGCAAGGCAAGTTGACATCGTGTATATTAACATTTTTATTTTCATTCCGATTGTAAGCAACTTCCTGCGATTTATACATCGTCACCACCATAATCATCATTGTCGTCAGATCAGTCGTTCGCCAGAAAGTTCCTATCAGATTTTTCGTTATATAATTTTTATTCAGATGAAAATAATGTGGCTAAAGACAATGTCAACCTGCATTACTTAATATCATTGGACCCTTGGTTGTTTATTTTCCTTTTTTTCGAGATTTTTAGGCAAAGAAGAATAGTCGCGTTTCGTACTCACATTTTCCATCTATGCTAACTTTTAAATCTCTTCGCGGCACGGTTTTAGAGATATTTTGAGTACACACGTCTCAGGGGCGCCCTCACTGATAGTTCATGGAACATTTTCGTTGAAGTTCATTTATAAAACGTTTCACAAAACGTAAATTTGATAAACTAGAGAATTTAACTTTAAAAAAGTATGAAGTTGAACATGAACTATTTTCATAAAATAATTCCATGCAAGAGACGATCAGCATTTAAGAAAGCCGACAACAGAAAAGCAACTAGTGAGAGAATCTCAAAACTCGTAAATGACATACTGCGTCATTTTAAAAATCTCTAGTTTTCTCTCTAGTTTTATTAACGAACAGAAAACAACAACATTACCGATCTCTATTTATTATATTAATACATAACATTATTATATTAATATATGTGTAGGCGCTGTGAATAACTACTGACTACTTTACTAATAACTACTTTTTAGGACACGACTTTGAAAGTTTGCTCAATTGTGTAAAATCGGGATATTGTAATAAATCGATGAAATTTTGTGAAATGAACTACAATGTTAGAAACGTTTCACCATTACAAAACCGCTTTAATTCCTGACGTCAGTAAAGAGATGAGTCAAAAGTTGTGTCCTGCAAAGTAGGGAAATTTGTCTTACCCACTTATTCACTGCCCTCACAGATATGGACATCATAGACCAATGTGGGTTAGATTCGTTCTCCTGTTTTCCGAGAATTATCGGGCCAAACAATTTCCATAAAAAACTTGACCCTGTACAATACACTGTTTCACAAACTCTTTTATGTGATTTTCATAAAACGTGTTATAAAAAAGGCCGTCTGTGTGCACCGCGCGTAAATCAGAAGTAGCTCCCGCGGCTGCGGTCGGCGGCCGTCCCCTCCTCTGCTGGCGGGGGGGGGGGGGGGGGGGAGAGAATCACCGTAAACCGAGGCCTGCACAAGATGTTCTCGCATCCGAAGTGTCTTCTTAAAACTCTGACTCACGCAGCAAACGAGAAGTTTTTTTCGGCCGCGTACGAAACTTTCTAGGAACCTTCGAATGAACGTCCTCCAGACACGTTGGGTTGACTGACTTCGGTAGCGGCGGGAAATATAGAATTAGAGTCGAGTGTGGGTAGTCTTTACTTCTCCCTATAGTGCTACAACCCACTTCAAACCTTAGGCTTCAATTCGCGTTCACGCTGTCATGCTGGGACCTTTTTAGGTAATAATGCATGAGCCCTGAATTGTTTGGGGCCCTTTTCGAAATTCTCAGGGAGGCACGGTTACAAGAGTTAGTTAGTTGGCACATCTTGACATGATAAACTTCAACGAATCAAAAAGTTTGACAATCAAACATTCACAGATAAAAAGAATACCATTAATTAGTCTATTAAAAGTAGTTTCCACAAATATATTCAAGCATGTCAAAACTAAATCAGAGTCGCTTAAAGAATTAACACTACTAACTGGTGCCAATAGGTTCCACGATCTCCTCTAAATATAGAAATAATGAGGATGATAAAGAAATGAGCACTAACAGTACAGTTCGGTGTTATTTTGTTGTTTTGGATCGCCTCAATTTCATTCGCTCCGCTGCACATTCCCCGACGTTTATACCTCAAAATTGTTCATGGAAAACGATTTCTTGAAACAACAGCCGGCGCCCACAGCTGCCTCTCGTGGTAGCTTGCAGAGCCGCAGAAACCACATCCGCCGAAGGTACTCTGAAAAAATGGTGGTATCGGAGAAGGAATCTCCCAACGAATCTCTTAAGAGAACGCGCGGTAATAGCCCACGCAGTGCGTTCTCCTTGGCTCCACTTTAAACCCCACGCGCACTACATCTGCGGTAAAGCACTATGCGGGGCTGAATGGGAAGTTTCCAAGAGGACAAGCTTTTGTTAACATTACTTTTCTTAAACAATGTCTTGAAATGCCTTAAAAAATTCCGACAATTCGCTGCGAATTCCAAAATATTATTATTATTATTATTATTATTATTATTATTATTATTATTATTATTATTATTATTACTATTATTATTATTGTTGTTGTTGTTGTTGGTGTAGGATTTCTTCACTTTTTAGAGGTCCATCCAATTTAATTGATGGTGCGTGATTTTCTGGCTTCATCATATTTTTGTAAAAACGTAATGTCAAAAGTACATATCAAAAGTATTGTTTCTATTAACTGTTCAAAATAAATCTCTTTGTATTTTCAATCGCTTTTCTTATTCACATCTTTGATTATAATCAAATTCTTCTTCTCACGTCTTACCTGTTTTGATAATTCTCCTCCAGAAGCACATATCTTTTAATTCAAGTTTCTTCTTCTTCTCTTTTGAATGAATTTTTAATATGATGGCATGTTCTTGTCGCGATGTTGGCGACCAAGTGCAGAGGATTTGCAATGGATTTTCTTGTCAGATACGAAATGTTGCATAATAATTTATATGTCTAAACGGGATTCGCGGAGAAATGCTTCGTGGAGGCCTTCCACGCCACAATCGCATTGGTTTGGTTTGGTTTTTTCGTGTTTCCGTGCGCGTCAACTGCTTTGGTCATTAGTCCCGTTAGTGTAGTGCATGTTTTTTTCTCGGGAGATGGCGGTGATCTTCCCCCGCTGGATGGCGAGATACGGCGCCGACCTACCGTCGGCTAGTGGGGTTTCTCCCTAACCAGGACTCACCCACCAGCGGGGCACCGCCCCAGCCGGGACGAGATCTAAACTCCCGACCGGTCTCCCGGAATACGTGGTAGTGTAGTGCATGTTAGTATAAGTGAGTGTGTAAGGGGGGGAGGATAGGAGAAGGAAGAGGAAGGAAAGATCGCGCGCGGTCCGTGGCCCGTTTGATAGGGTACTGCTCCGGCATTCGCCTGGTGTTGATCGGAGAAACCACGGAAAACTACCGATCAAAGCAGCCGGCCACTAGAATTCTCCTCCAGGCAGCGACTGAATTCGACCTAGCTGAAAAGCTATTGTCGAAAATGCTGCCGCCGTAGGGAGCGGGAACCTAGGACCTCCCGGTCAGAGGCACTGCAGTGGCATCAGTTGATGCACTGAGCTACCGCTCTCGGTCAATCGCATTGCGAAACACGCTATTCCCTTGACTCGAGCCCTCAACGCAGTTTGCCGCTGCAACCGGCGGCGGCGCTGCGTACGCGTTCTTGCGCTTACGAGGCCGCCTTCAGCGACCACGTGCCCTCATCCCACCGACGTGTATCTTGAGAAAGTATTCCGATAGCTTCTCAAAAACAATCTGGAACAAACGAATCCCTCGTGTGTGTCGGCCCTCCCTCCCCCTTGGTCCGGGCCCTGAGTGCGGGGGTTGGGGGTGGGGGCGGGGGCGGGGGCGGGGAGCGCTGGGTTGGACTGACCCTCGATGGCAGGCACCGGTCTGGATCGCGCGTTCTCCCGCCCGCCCGCCGCAATTACAGGTTAGCCTTACAGGCTGCCTTGCGCCTTTTTTTGCTCATTAGGCCGAGCGGCCTGCCCGCCTGCCGGCCGGCGCGGCGCGGCGCGGCCAGCTCCGTCGACGCGCTCCGCTCCGCGCTGTGGCTGGGCCTGCGCCTGGGCCTGGGTGCTTGCCATATGGACCGCGCTCCGACGCGCACGCGCCACGCTCTGCGGACGCGGCGTCCGCTCTCGTTCGACCAGGCGACGCGACGCCGCACCCGCCGTAGGCTACTTTTAACACTAAAGGTGGCATCTTGCTGGCCGTAATAAGCTGGCCCGCTTGGGCGAGCTTGGTGTGGGCTTGGTGTGGGCTGGGCTTGATGTGGGCGTGTGCGGACTTGCGGTTTTGATACGGATTTGGTGTGGGCTTGGGTGGGCTTGGTGCGGAATTGGTGTGGGCTGGTGCGGGCTTGGTAAGGGCTCCCATTCACATGACAATATTGCACCATTCTTAATTCAAAAATCTTCACAATTTCTGCACAGAAACGCTGCATCACAACCCATGTCGTCTCGAAATCAGCTGATCGAGATGTTTACTTCAACACTGTGACGTCATGCTCTATCTATTCTGTATTCATACATCTATCACGTGTTCCCTCCCTTAATGTCAGTTTTGACAAAGACTAAATGTGGCTCAAGCCCCCTTTGCACTCACATGGGGGCAGAACGGACGGTTACTCAGAGGTATAGGAAGATGGGAGGTGCCTGTTAAGTATAAGATCTACTCCAAATTGCCTAAGGAGCAGATCTACTGGCGTGGGTGCCTCTACAATAGTGACGCTGAGTATGGGTCCCTTCCATACTCAGCGTCCAATAACGCGATGTTTGCTACCTGTACCATATGGGCACCCAACGCTACCGACTCTTTTTTTACTCTAAAATTCCCCGACATGTCTCGGTACAATAACGGTCTCAGTCATTAATCTTTTACCCGTGTCGTTCGCAAGCTATGCAAATATAGGGTCTAAGAAGGATATCGAAGCATTTCATTTGGTTGGATATATAGTCATAATTACTTACACGTCATCCGGGAGATACGGCACTGTGAGAATTTTCCTCCCTTCAAAGATCCGCCTCACTCATCCGGATTTAAATCTGTTAATTCGGATTTTGAAAGTCATTTTGCTCACCCCATGACATATTTCTTTAATTTTTTATCTTGTAAGATACTCATGTATTGTTTTAAGATCTTATGTCACTACGCAATGAATAAGCATGAGAGACGGTAATGAATAATGAATTTAATGAAGAATCACAGTAATCTTATTACGGGATATATCCCGGTTGCCAATATTGCTTTCCACGTCTCAGTTACCAGATGAAGACACCAGATCTCACCCGATATTAGCGATTAGAATCCACAATCTTCCAAAGCAGCCGCAGCCGTCTGCGCTACGTAAGCCTGAATATTACTATAATATTTTTTAGTGTTTACGAGAGTAAATATTAATTATGAATGATAATGCGGTTTCAATGGGTTAACGGTTATCAGACAACTATACTTGCGTTCCCTGATTGGTACTTAATCGCAAAATTTTCGAGAATCCAACCCCAAAGCCACCATTTTTTGTTGTAATTTTATTATTTTTCTTCGAAAGAATTACCACACATAAATTTCATCAAAGCAGTATTTCCATTGTGAATTCAGTCGTGCACTTTTTATTTCAATTTAAAATTAATTTTTGTAAGAAATTATTTGCAATTTTTCTTGTATATCGAATGGTACATTGTAATTAAATCTATGCCTTGTGATGCAAACCCACGAGAATACCACAGAATTTATCGCTCCCATTATGTGACAGGTGAACGAAAGTTAAGGGAACGTAAATCTAGTGAGAAGTACATTTTTGTAAATAATTTTACTGAACTTCTATCCATATCCTCAACATTATAGCACGCTTCAGACCGGATGTATTGTAGATGGCAGTCGCTATTGGAAACACTGTAATAGGAGTATCAAACTCTTACTTCCGACAATTCAGTATGCGTTCTTTCGATTCCTCTAAAAGTGTTGAATGATTTAATCCACGAAACTGACAGTTAATCTATACCCTACCTGATCAATTCATTCCTGGAACTTTTGGTGACCGCAAAATAGTGGTTACGACTTTTTGGATAAACGATGCAGACTTGTGGTTGAAGTGGTTTTCTCATTTCTCCGTGACGAAATGAACATGGAAGTAAGGAACAAAATCCAAAGTCTTTTGCTTTCTGCATTTTTTAGGGAATGACGTCTTTAAGGGTCGCCTCTTTTGTTTTAATCTGAAGAAAATTGTGGAAGTCTTAAAATTGTGTATTGAAGAATTGCATTTTTATTTATATTCACTTCTTCCGTCTTTAATCTCTGAAAGTATTTTTAAGAAGAGTAAAATATCGTGAAAATGTCAGTCATAAAAGGTATTGCTTTAATGCCACATTGCTAAACGTAGTGTATTTCTACAAATACCGGAGCCGAGAGCGGTAGCTCAGTGATGTTACTGCAGCGCCTCTGACCAGGAGGTCCTAGGTTCGAGTCCTGACGGCGGCAGAATTTTCGACACTAGATTTTCAGCTAGTGGCTGTCTGGAGAAGAATTCTAGCGGCCGGCTGCTCTGATCGGTAGTTTTCCGTGGTTTCTGCAATCAACACCAGGTGAATGCAGTACTCAAACGGGCCACGGACTGTGCGCGATCCGTCCTTCCTCTTCCTTGTCCTGTCCTCTCCCCTTACACACACACTTACACTAACATGCACTACACTACCACATATTCGGGGAGACCGGTCGGGAACTTAGAGCTTGTCCCGGCTGGGTGGGAGCGTGCCCCGCTGGTGGGAGAGTCCTGGTTAGGGGGAAACCCCACTAGCTGGACGGTAGGTCGGCGCCGGATCTCGCCATTCAGCGGGGGAAGATCACCGCCATCTCCCGAGAAAAAACATGCACTGCACTAACGGGACTAGTGAACAAAGCAGTTGTCGCGCCCGGAAACAAGATCAATCAATCAATCTAATATCGGATTCGGGATCAACTGAAAGTGATGAATACGTAAATATGTTAACAGCGTTTAAGGTGCTGGTTAAGGAAAATTGTAAAAAAGAATAGAAAATGTGTTTAAAAGCGTTTTGTCGATAACAGACCCGTTAAGCCGGAACTAGTAGGGCGACCACCGATGTGAATGGACACGGTTCCCCATCGGCCCTGCGAGCCCCACACAGAGAAAGGCCCGATCGTTTAAGAATCGCTGATCGTGGTCAGGTAGGGATCCCCCTGACTTCTGAGGTGGAAGGCGCGTCGGTCGCCCCCCCCCCTCCGCTCTCTTCGCCGCCCTCGCCGCCTTTGAGAAAAAAGAGAAGTAAACAAGCGGAAACAGGAAAATCCGAAGACGCGTGAGAGCAGAGCGCAGGTGGAGCGGGAGCCGTGGGCGGGCCCAGGGGACGCGGGCTGGGGCGGGTGGGGCAGGAGTGGGCGGGTGGGGCGGCCGAGGGCGGATGTGGCCGGTTGAGGGCGGTCGGGGGCGGTCGAAGGCGGTCGGGGGGCGGCGGGGCGGCGAGGGCGGAAGGGGTCGTCCTGTTCGCGGCACAACGCGGACTCGCGCCTCTTGGCCGTCGCCTGCGTCCGTTGCGGCTTTTCAGTCGCCGCCGCCGGCCTTCGCTCGGGCCGTCCAAGCGACCTAGCTCACTAGGATTTTATGTCGCGGGGGAACCGTTTTCATAATTGAGGCGCTCTAAGGTGAAATGAATATGTATGCAATAATGCTATTTTCAGCAATCGACAGTCGGTAAACCTTTTCGTGCTATTGTTTTTTGATCGATATCGAAAGAGAAGAACGAAATGTCATTTTTAGCAATCGGCGGCCGTTAAGGAATTTAACACTCCGCCGTCAATTGAGAGCAACCATAACAAATCAGTTGTAGCTAAAGATAGGGTATGGGTGCTTGTATGTAAAGATTATTTTTTCACTTTTGTCTATTTTAACTTAATTGCGTACAAAATTTTATTTCTTATTTGTACGATTTAACCTTATAAAAAGTTAGTATTACAAAAAGAATTGGATTGCACACGTACGATATCACAAATATCTTGGTCTCTATGATGATTATAAATCTTGGCTATCACCTTGGGTATTTGCTCTGTATCAGGCTAATGACATGGTTACCCTGTTGACATGGTTACTCAGAACACACTTTTTTTAAAAAGTAGATTAATAGCGTCGAAAGAGGTCTCTGCCCTTTTTTCTACACCGCCTCAATTGCAATCACATTGTTAAAATATTTAAAAAATTATTTTCAATCTCCAAAATCAAAAATAATGAATTTACTTTGACCTACAAACCCTAATTATACCCGCAAAATCGTAGGTTGTTCCCCAAAACCCACGTGTGAAAACACAAGCGGGGGATTAAGGTAATTGCATCCTAGAAGGAACAAATTAATACTTTCCCAGCAGTGGACTTAAAATTCTGTAGGCGACATCCCTCCCGAGAATTCGTCTCCTGCTTCTTTGTGCCAGGTCCCGGGTTCCCGTCGGTGGCTCTCGCCGCAGCAGCCGCCTTGGCTGCCACCTCCCCCACCCCTCCGCAGCCCCCCCGACTGCGCCCGCGCTACAAAGACGTTCTGCGCGTCGTGCACTCGCTGTACAGCGCCCCGACAAATTGCGAGCGCCAGTGTTCTGGTCGCTTCTCCGTGCGCGGCCAACACGCAGAGAACATGTGTTCCGTGACTGCTCGCCGAGAGTACTCGGCGTCCAGATTGTTCGATGCTTCTCAAGGAGGCGCTGCAGGGACGCTCGTTTTCTCATTATGGCCTCGCCGGATTAGCCCTACACTAGGCTCTTGTTCACGTGTAGGACGACTGAAGGTTCAATCAAAAACAATTATGTAATTTAATCCTGTTTCTTAATTCAAAATTAAATTTTCGTATAATAGTTTTTACAATACATGTCGATAAGTTGCGAGGTGTAATACAAAAATTTCGCTTCTTTTTCTCTTCGTGAATTTTTGGTAAAATAATAAGTGTTTTTAATATTAAGGAAAAAATTATAACATTATAGTGTTTTATATTCATCTAGATTTCAGACAGAATTCCTACGTTTACGCAATTATATCATTACAATTCTTTGTGAGTAAATGAAAAGCTCCGGCTTATACAGTACACTTTCACACTGAAATCTACGACTAAATTGAGACCGCACATGTCTAGTAGCAGCTCGAGAAATCTCCCGAGAAGCTGCTTCTTGCATGGAGTACTCGTACATGTTCAGAAGTTATGTAGTGTGACTACTTCCAGAGACAGCCGCATTGATCCTTACACTAATCATTGAAAAGACCGGTCGTCACACTGCTACGCTCATCTGCTCTCCTCCTGCCATCCAGCCCGGCCCCCCCGCCCCCCTCTCCGTCCCGCTTCCCTCCCCTCACCTTTCACCACGCTCCGCTCCGCTCCGCTCCTCTTCTCTCGCACCTTTCCGCCCCGATTCTCCCGTACCGCTTCCTCCCCTACACCTTTCCACCACGCTCCTCTCGCTCCGCTCAGCTCCTCTTCTCCCCGCACCTTTCCGCCCCGGGATTCTCTCCGTCCCGCTTCCCTCCCCCTACACCTTTCCACCACGCTCCTCTCCGCTCCGCTCGCTCCTCTTCTCTCCGCACCTTTCCGCCCCCCGGATTCTCTCCCCTTCCCTCCCCCTCACCTTTTCACCACGCTCCTCTCCGCTCCGCTCCGCTCCTCTTCTCTCCGCACCTTTCCGCCCCCCGGATCCTCTCCTTCCCGCTTCACTCCCCTCTGCTACTCTGTTCCCCGCTCCTCTCCGCCCCGCCTCGCTCCTATCCGCCGCTTCTCGTCCTCCCCCTGCGCGGAGGACCGACCGCCTCGCACCGATCCCACCCTCCCCCCCCCCCGTTCCCTCCCCTCCCCTCTACACTGCCCCCTCCTCCCTCTGCGTCCCGCTCTGCTCCTCTCCGCCCCACACCACACTCCTCGATCCGCTTCGCCCCTCCCCACCCCTCCCCGCCCCGCCCCCCGCCTCGTAAAACACGGGCCAATCTTATTAACTCCCCGATAGAGCGGCTGAGGGCCCTTACCGACTGTGCGCTCCTAAATTATGTGGGCGATTATCATCTGACCTTTGTACCTGTTTGATCTTGTTTCGAAGAGTTGCCTTGGTGGCCGCGGTCCTCCAAATTATTCCGTGGAATACCTCGGCGTGCGAGCATTTCATGGAGAGGCTATCTCCACATAATTCGGGATTCCTACGCCGGACTAATAACGGTGGAAAATTCGTTGAGAAAAAGGAAGACTCTCTTCTTTGATCTCGGTCGGAAAAGTCGAGAACGCACAGGCCTTACCGGTGTAGAGACGAGCCCCTCTCGCAGCCGGTGTTTTGAGGTCGTCGGCATTTCGGGGAGACATGTGGGTTAAACGCTGGTGTAGTGCGCTCGAATGTATCATCAAAGTTAATTCCCAGGCGCAGCGCGGGCGCGGGCGTGTTCGGAACCCGATTCCTGTTGCGAAGTGTGGGAGGAAATAGGGTTGTTGCACTCGCGCCGGCCGCCGCCAGCCGGTTCGACGTACGCGCTGCGGAGAAGCGCCGCACATTGAGGCTGCCGCGGCGTGGAGCGCGGCGGCGCCGCCAGGGGCGGGGCGTCGCGCATGGGGGGCTAGTGGTGGCGTTCGTGGTGCTATCTTGGAAGGGTTGGGTTTCTATTATTGTTGTCGCGGTTGGTTTGTTGATTGATTGTTTTTTTTCTTATTTCCGGGCGCGTCAAATACTCTGGTCATTAGTCCCGTTAGTGTAGTGCATGGTTTTTCTCGGGAGATGGCGGTGATCTTCCCCCGCTGGATGGCGAGATCCAGCGCTGACCTACTGTCGGCTAGTGGGGTTTCCCCCTAACCAGGACTCTCCCACCTGCGGGGCAGCGCCCCAACCTTGGCAAGCTCTAAGCTACCGACCGGTCTCCCGCCGTCAGGACTCCAACCTAGGACCTCCCGGTCAGAGGCGCTGCAATGACATCAGTCGATGCATTGAGCTACCGCTCCCGGTGTCGCAGTTGGTGGTGGTATTGGGTGCGATGGTGAAAATGATGGTGGAGCTGATTCAAATGGTGGTGGATGTGGTAGTTCTGGTGGTAATAGTGTTGGATGCAGTAATGGTGGTGGATTTGTAATAATAATATTAGTAATAGTAATAATAATAGTGGTGGTAATAGTTGTGGTGGTAGTGGAGTCAGTGGTGGCGGTGGAGGTGGTGATAGAGATGTTACCGTTGCTTACACTTTACTTAAGAGGGTAGCTGTGGTGACACTGACTTGTTATAAGATTGTTGAATAGAAATGATGAAGAAACTGGAGATGCTGTTATGGTGGTTACGATAGCAATGGTTGAACTACTATTTCTTCTGATGGTAATTTATACATCAGTCATAGTAACGGTAACAGTTAGGTCCGTAAATTATGGATGCGGTTGTAATTCCCAGAATCTGCGGTGTCACTAATAACTTTAATATCAATCGTGATGATGAAGACCTCTGTTAATAATGAATGGCGAAGTCGGTTGAAGTAGTGAGTAGATTTCTCGTTGTTTTAATCCGTCGAGCCATTTCGTGTCCATGGAGGATGATTCTGGGAGTTGCAAACTTCTTGTGAACACGCATTTAGTAGATTGGTGTCTCGCCTAGGGCTCCTGACATCTGTGAACTGCAACGGCGAGGAGGGAAATTTTCGAAACTTGATACCTTGACGTATTTTAAAGAATGTTTACTGGAGATGAGTTTATATATGTCTTCTACTTTGTGATTCTTTTAATTTCACATTTTATGAAGTGTAAGGGATTATTTGTCGAAATCTCACTCAAAGAGTATCTCTTACTACATGCACTAACGCGTGTATAATTATCAGTTTTAATGTATCGATCCGAAAGAAAAAGGAAATATTATGTTACGCCACAAGGACGGAAAGAAAGGTTTCTTGTTTTTGCTCGAAGTTTGAATGTTGCGACCCAACGGCTTTAGTCTGAAGGTTGCAATCAGATTGAGAGCAAAAAAAGTCTTGTTTTGCCCGTGTAACGAATACTGTTTTTCGTCATACTTGCATATATTTCCTTTCATTTGTATAATATATATACTTTTCGATACAAATTCGTGATCAGGTTCCATTATTATTGATCTATTTTACAACAAAGGTGTGGATAATTGAACGTTTACCAGCCAGAAATAGAATATACCCGAAGTAAATGTTACCGGGCAAAATATAGAAATTTCCCCAGACATTCAGGAAATGGCAAAAGAAACAGTATAATGATTAATTTTTTATGAAAATCAAGAGAAAGAAACAAAAAAGAATTGGATTTTTAAAGAAATGGTGAGAAAAAGTTCGAAATTTTCCACAAAGATGTTTTGCGTTCTTATTTCCCATTGAAGGCACAATCTGTGCAGGTTTCGATTCTTTGCTCCACGTATTCCATGATAAAATGTTGGCTATAAGTTGAAGTGAACTTGCACATTCTCAGGTTTGTATCTTATTTTACACAACAAATGTATTTATATTTTCCACATGTATGTTACAAATAAAATGGTTTACATTTGCAAATTTACAAAGCTTATCGCTATCCTAAAGCGAAAACATATCTACTCTAAAAAATTCAATACCGTTTCGCGAGATCAGATAATGGCATTTATAAATCATGCGTGTGACGAAAAAATTCTTTTTAACCAGATCAGAGGGATTAACACTTGTGGGTGGGCAGTGCCTAACTTTGACTTATGTGCGCTCTAGGCTGTCAAATGTTTTAGCGCCCTTTTAATTTTCTTTATCTAAGCATTAAAGCTATTTATAATATTATGAATAAAAAACTGTTGTACTATATTTGTAACCAACTCAAACATTGTCTAGGTATGAATAATTGATTATACGTATACGTATAAATAATTCATACCACGATATTGATTTAATAAATGTACGATCTTTTTGTATTCATTTTATCTGTATATCAATGGATATATCTTTTAATTAATTAACACCTTATTTTGTTACAAATACGGAAAGAATTTTTTATAAAAAACACATTTAGAAGTTCGCCTTATGAAATTTTGAATCCGCTGAAATTTGTTCGCCCCCATAAATTGCGCATCCCAGGCTGCAGCCTACTCAGCCTCTTCGGTAATCTGGCATTGTGGGTGGGAGGTGAGTGTTAGCCTAATTAGCCTATTTCTAATATTATAGGTTACCTGTCAATGGGTATAATCGTGTTTCTGTAGAACTGTTGGTAGCACTGATTGTACTTAAATCTCTAGGGAAGCAAAGACGGGCTTTCCGCCCCAAAATAATAGTGGAGGTTGACTTTCTAAACAAGTATGTCGAACACGTTTTTTATGGTTCACGGCGAATGTTATTTCCCAATACTTTGACTCGATTAGTTGAGCTGTCGCTACATTTGTGATCTGAATTGACTGTCCTTATGACGTTCCTTATTTCCTCGGCAAATATTGCAAAATCAGTGACGTAGGCCTAATTTACGTATTAAAAACAGACTTAAACTCTTATTCTTTGGTTTTAAAAGACTTTTTGCTCTTTTCTGTCCTGGCAAATTCATGAGCATATTCAAAGCAATGAAAAAACCTTCAGATAAGGAACTTCAAACCGTGTTATTGTGAATAATTGACTCGTTTTCCTTATATTTGAAATTGAAGGATGTTACAGCGTTTGAGGCTAACTAGTTACTCGATCCTGAGATCACTAACGAAGAAGTCCTATTTGCCAACGACACTTTTCAGACTGTACAGGCTTCGACTAAAAGATAAGATGCAAACATAACTAACATTCCTTTACACCGCTTTCCACGGGACTCTACAAGGTTACTTGTATAATTTCCCGTTTGGAATATTTGGTAGTCGCCCCAAACAAGATGATGAGCGGTTAAAATAAAAGTTAATAACATTAAACTCTTTTTTTTCCTTAACAGCGTTCAAGTCACGTTCAAATGCCGATTAGCATTTCTTCGTCTTCATTCTGAAATTACCCGAATGAAAGGGTCAGCAGCCTTTGAAGATTTATTAAGTTCTTGGCTCTCCGAGATAAATAAAATGTGTTTTATCAATTCCAAGCAATAAATGTGCTTGTTAATTCTAATTACCTTGCATAAATTATACTACAAATGTCCCTAGTACTATATTCCGCAACTATTATACAAAAATTCATTCACAAATAAATTTATATATCAGGTCCTACTTGAATGTAGGGTATTAAGTGGAAAAAACATTTTGATTCCAATGTAGTTATCAAAGAGAGGTACCTCAAGACTGCCTTTCTGTTGAGTCCACTTAACACATTCGGAATGAGAGCGAATTACTGCATAGTATGGCAGAAAGAAAGATCTTCTAATGTTTACTCACGTAAAATGTAGAAATAACGAGCTTTTCCTGTCTTTAAATATTACAATAGCTTTTACATTCTCACCTTACTACGTACTACATATGAAAGAAAGAGAGAGTATTGCAATGTTGCGTCATAAATCGGCAATTCTTCGATAGAAAAACGTCTATTGTTTCGAACCGACAGCAAAACGTCTGTGTGCTTGTGACCAACGCTAGCGCCTAAACCGTTGAAACTATTTTCTCCAAGATTGAAATTCCCCGATCGATCTGAGCTAACTCAAAGCTCTGCAAGTTAAAACGTATATTACAATTTTGGGAGGACAATTTTCAAGAACCTTCAAACACATTTTCAAAATATTCTCAAACAATTCTGCAAACCACTTGATAAAACGTTTTCTTCGGATAGCGCTAAGGATGTTTAAAAAATTGCCCTGATATCATTTTTGTTGAAATCTCTGAATTTTCGAAGGTTGACACTGTTCAAATTTTTTGACGTCTTTCTAGAACTACAAGATTGAAGATATTTTTTTTCCCCTCGAGGAAAACGTTTTTAGAACTGTTCTTGAAATATGTTCATGTATAATTAATCATGTGCTGTTGAGGCACCACTAGTTTACTTTGACGTATACGTGGTGAAGAACAAGTTATTTAATGTTGAAAAACAAGATTATCGTCCAGATTCCCTGATCCGGAAATAAAACGTCTGTCTGTTCGTCCGTTTGTGAACAACGGTAGCGGCATAACCGTTCAGCCGTCTTCCTCCAAAATTGATATTCCGCAATTCATCTGGCTGATGTCGAAGTCCTTTGAATTGGAAACCTATATTTTAATTTTGGCGGATACTTAACACGAAGCTCTTGAAACTTTTTCAAAAAAATGTCTCCATCGTTGTTGATTGATTTTGTTGGATAGTGCGACAGTTAGTGACATCGTTACATAGTGTGATAGTTCATATAATGGTGCACATCTCATGGCTCGTTAAAAACATGGATTTTTCGAAAATTGTAAAAGTCAAAATTTTTTCGGAGTCTTCCTACAACAAAAATATTAAATATATAGACTTTTTACGTTAACAAAATCTGTTCCTTAAAGATATATTTTTAAATAAGGTTCTGTACAATTTTTCGAGAATTTGAATACTTTTCGCTTAATTTTGCATGAAAATACGGGCGAGAAAATACATGCTGTTTTTGCACCACTGGTTTTCAAATGCAATGTAATGTAATAGAATAGCATAAAACTGTGGGTATATTGGCTTAAAAACTAGACGCGGAAATGAACTGCCCTCCCACTTCTCATTGCATGGTTCGTTGCTTGTCTGCCAACGATGGGAGAACCTTTAAGGGAGCTGCCGCATTCGGCCGCCTACCGTATCCGCAAGTGGCCGGGTTCGGGCCCCGCCCCACCGGCCTTTTCAGGCGCCCCCGCAGGTCTTCCAGGCGCCCCCGCTGCTCAGAGCCGCAGCCGCCCATTCGCCGCGACAGCCCGCCCCGCCCCGCCCCGCCCCGCCCCGCCCCGCACCTCCCACCCCACCCCACCCCACCCTCCCACCCCACCCTCCCCACCCCACCCCACCCCTCCCCACCCCACCCTCCCCTCTCCTCCCGCCCCTCCCCTCTCCTCACCGCCCCTCCCCTCTCCTCACCGCCCCTCCCCTCTCCTCCCCGCCCCTCCCCTCCCCACCCGCCTCACCCGCCTGCCCCGCCCCCTCCCTGCTCCGCCCCGCGCCGCCGGCGGCGCGGCGTGCTTTATAGCCGAGAACCATAGCAGAATTACTCAGCCGGGGAACCCGTCCGGCCATATGCGCCGCCTCACGCCAACGCACGGCTCAGGCGACTGCCGGGTGGCGGCGGCCCGGGTTCGACTGCCGCCGCGCGGGTCGGAGGAGTGGGCGGCGCTGACCGCCTGGCTCGGACGGACGAGCGGGCGGGCGGCGACGGCGGCGGGAGCGGACACATCGCGGGCCGCAGCAGCGGCGAAGGGCAATTCGGACGGCGGAGCTTCTGGCGGAAGAGGGCGTGGCGGCGCTGGAACGGTGGAGATGGCGGGGGCGGGGGTTCAGCGGATGCGTAGGTTTCGAGGCAGCTGTCAAGAAAAGAACCAGAAAGCTGTGATATATGCCCACAGAGTAGTAGTGATGGAGGAGATGTCGAATATGAAATGAATATTGGTTTGGATCTTACCGTTAATGTTCATTGAGTGCATTACAATATACAGTTCCAATTAAAATAGTATTATGAAAATAATTCATGGATACAAATGTATTTCAGGGAACTGTTGGATATTTAGAATGATTCATTCTGATATTAATATTCTAAAATAAAATAATATTTCGCAGAAAAGAAAAAAAAACATTGATTCCTTTTTCGTAATGGAGATAATTTTCAGGAAGTGGTGGATCCTTCTCGATAGGTAATGGGATAATACACGACATTATGGAAAGAAGAAATCGATGACAAGGTTTTGATAGAAATACACCTTTTGGATCGCTGTTATGGAAAACGTTTTTAAAAACGTCTGTGTGCAACACTAGTGCCTAAAGCGTACACAGGACATCCGCACACATGCTATCTGGCAAATGCCTTTGAATTTGAAACGGATATTTTAATTTTTGTGAGTAGTTGATACAAAGCTCATAGAACAATAAAATTGCAAAATCTTGAACGAATCAATCGCCTATTGGATTATGATTCAACATTGTATAACTTTGCTTCCTGTGTTCAGGCCCGGACATATCTTCCTCCACTGTTTTATCCAAGCCCAATGTTTCAATAAATTATTTTTTGTTTAAATTACCAATAAAAATATATTTGAGAGCAAATAGTTAGCGTGTACAGATCGGTACAATGTTTTCTAGAAATAACATTAAATTACTCATTTCGAATTTATGGCAGATTAAGCATTTTAGAATAATTGACTGTAAAATCTTGTTAGATTTGAATTTACTGTTACGTTCCGCGAAGAGAGTTCTCGAAGAGTGAAAAAAGCGAGGTTCGAATTCCCTTGTGTTCCGCGAAGACAGTTCTTAGAGACTGAACCTTCGCCAATACCACTCCCACCGCCTCCGTCGCCTCTACCTCCGCTACAGCCGCCACCGCCACCTCGTTATCTTGGACGCGTCTGTCGCGGAACCAATAAACACGCGTCTGGGAAGTGCGGCAAAAGCGACGGCGTCGGCAGCGCGCTTAGGAAAAACGCAAAGTGCTCCGCAAGCAGCGCCAAAGCCTCTTTATAACGCGAATCAGGGCCCCAGAGCAGCCGTAAATCTACGGTGCAGCCGCCAGCTAGCGATGCCGCATTAACATAACGTTCCTCCCCCTCCCACCTCCGGGGAGAGATGGATGAACTGTGAGGAATCTCGGCGAGGGGACGAGGTGTCGCTGGCGAAGGGGATCGAACCCGGCAATCGCCCCACGAGAAATCGCCTTTGGCTTCCCCTGAACGTAGTGCAGAGAATCAAAACAGTCAAGTATCCACACTAGGGTACGGTCAGGGAGGAGCCGTCTTCCGCAGAATTCGCGGTCGGGAGAACACGGTCGTTTACGACCGAATATTTCAAATATACACTACACTGGAGGCACGGTCACACTGTATCCAACGAGTTCTGGCTAACACGGCTGATCTTCCAGGTCGGTAGAACGGTATCCAATCAACTTGAATTATTGGGTCGAGTTAAGCCATTCAACTTCTTCAAGACATACTTGTTTTGATATTTTATGAAAAAAAAGCAGTGAAAGATCTCCCATTCCATTCTCAAAAATTATGATACGAAATTGCACAAGAAATTCATAGAATGAGTTACTGATAGTTTCTGCGAAAAACATTTATTCTACTTCCTGAATACAACATGATGTTTCCTTAAGAAACATATTTGCCAGACCAAATCAAACATAAAACTTTCATTTATAGTACATATAGCTCTCAGAGAGTTTTAATATATTCGATTCAATTACGTGCGCCTGTAAGTACGTAATTATTTGAAGGCAAATATCTGATGTAGTCGAATGCATGTGGCCACCACCATCCAGCTGAATCAGTCGACCGTTCTCATGTGAAGGTTTCGTCGGCCAAATGCGGATCTAGTCTGATTATATTCATACCGGGCAACGTTTGGATAAAAGCGTACGACAAGACCAATATTCAAAATTTCACGTGCAATGCTGTAACAATACGCGTGCAGTCATTGTCAGGTACGCATTTTCTGTGGAAATTTAACTGTGAGTTCAAAAGGCTGGCGTCTGGAAGTCCAACGGATGCCATTCGACTCTTTGCAGAGGAGAAACGGTTTAAACGGATTCGACAGGGCTGACGCCGATGGCAAAAGCCACTGCGAGGTCTTTATTAAGACAGCAGCACAAACGGCAGCTGTAATGTCTTCATGCACAGCCCGGCAGACAAGGGGCGCTGGTCGTAATGAAGGCCGGGATACAGCTGCATTTACGGCTGTGGAATATGGCGACAGGGTAACCCTCGTGTGCAAAAGAGCTAAAACGTCCTCGACGTGGGCGGGGGCGTGGCGCGACCCGGCCCAGCATCGGCTCTATCAGCCCGGACGGGTGGGCAAGAGCTTCACTACGAACGTCGAAATACCCATGACGCAGAAGCAAGCAGCTTGTAATGGGCTACCTATTCTCCTGAGAAGTAGCTGAGTTAACTCAGAGATGCATTGCCGCTGTATCTGTGTTGACTATAAGGTTCTTGGGTTCGAGTCCCGACTGTTGCGGGACATCGTGTTTTCGACACTAAATGGCTGGGTCGAATTCATCCTTTACCTGGAGGAGAATTCAAGCAGCCCGTTGCCTTAATCGTTAGTTTTACTTTCTTTCGATCAATACCAGGTGAATGCCGGAACTGTGTCCTAACGAACGGGCATCGGGCTGCGCACGATCTTTCCTTCTTCCTTGTCACACCCTCACCCCTCACATACACACAAACTTTACACTAATACATGTATCGGGAGACCAGTCGGGGGCTTAGAGTTTGTACAGCCTGGGGTGGTACCCCGCTGGGGGAGATAGTGAACAAATCCCGTTTCACCGTGTGATGGATCCAAGCTTTCTCGAAACATGTTTTCTGAGGTTTATTTCGATTTCACTTTGGAGTACTGACACTCGGAATATCAAAGAAGAGCTTCTAAAATCGAAAGTACACAATTATTTTTCCCATTTATGTTGTTCCCGTTCACCTTACAAGCATTTCAAGTTTTTAGAACATCAGTTTTCATTGCCCTAGTATCCGATGAGTTGTTTGTTCTTGGAGAGGAGTGATTGAATTAACTGAACTGCAGTATTCTCGAAAAGTTAATTTTATGTCAAACAGGCCAGAACCTTTGCTTGGGGCAAAAATGGATCGAATACATAATTGTCGTTACACCGACCGCCTTAAATTTATAACTGAGAACAGGGGGAGAATGGGGAAAAAAATAAATCCCGAGAAAGTTGTGTCGCTATTGTAGAAGTTCTGACTCGTTATGCATTCGACCCCGAAGCACAGCGTATCTGCCACTAAGCACGAGCCAAGGCACCGGGAGCGGTAGCTCAGTGTATCAACTGATGTCACTGCAGCGCCTCTGACCGGGAGGTCCTAGGTTCCCACTCCCCACGGCGGCAGGATTTTCGACACTAGCTTTTCAGCTAGGTCGAATTCAGTCGCTGTCTGCAGGAGAATTCTAGCGGCCGGCTGCTCTGATCGGTAGTTTTCCGTGGTTTCTCCGATCAACATCAAGCGAATGCCGGAGCAATACCCTAACAAACGGGGCACGGACCGCGCGCGATCTGTCCTTCCCCTTCCTATTCCTATCCTCTCCCCCTTATACACACACTTACACTAACATGCACTACACTATCACATATTCCAGGAGACCGGTCGGGAGCTTAGAGCTTGTCCCGGTTGGGGCGGTGCCCCGCTGGTGGGAGAGTCCTGGTGAGGGGGAAACCCCACTAGCCGACAGTAGATCGGAGCCGGATCTCGCCATCCAGCGGGGGAAGATCACCGCCATCTCCCGAGAGAAAAACATGCACTACACTAACGGGACTAATGACCAAAGCAGTTGACGCGCCCGGAAACACGAAAAAAACAAACCAAACCAAACGAGCCAAGGGGGGCCCGCATGGCGGCGCGGCGGGGGCGTCAGTGGTGTCTGCGGCGGCCCAGCCGCCCACCCAGCCCGCAGAAACGAGACCGGAGCACGAACCCGTCGGGCTAGCCCTCCTTAATTAGAGAGGCTGCGGCGAGGGGCCATCCCTTCCCGCGCGCTCGGAAACCTCCGGCCGCCGCCGCCCGGCGTTCCTCTGGCCTTCGCCTAGGTCGTGCTCGGGCCCGTGCGTACGGTGCGCGCCGGCCGCCCGGCCGCTCTCACGCGCGTGCGTGCGATCACGCATTCACGCGCATGCCATCCCGCCGAATGGAGCCGCTTCGGATGCGGCTCTCTGTTGAATGAATTTAGATTTTGGTTTAGTCTTTATCTTGGGGTGCTATTAACTTACAAACTACCTTGACTCTACTAAATAGAAGATAAGTGCTACATAAAATACAAGCGTTATTTACTAAAGGTTCATAAAACTTAACTATGCATAAGAGAAAAGAGATCCTGAATGAAACTCATATATAACAATATTATAATAATAATAATAGTAATAATAATAATAATAATAATAATAATAATAATAATAATAATAATAATAGTAATGAGAGGGAAACAAACCTACATTGTTACACAAATCCCATTGCACATATTCGATCCTGAAAGAGAACACGTGTTACATAAAATAAAACAAATAGAAATATTGTTGAGTGTTTGTTTTAGAGCAATTAATTTAGCTGTTGCTAATGAAAATTCATTTCAATTAAGTTGAATGCTTTAGAAACAAACATTGTTGAATTTTGTTTTGGAGCGATTCATTTATTATGGTGTTGAAATGAATGTAAATGAAGTAAATTGAATTGGTTAAAAATATTGTTGAGTGTTTGTTTTCGAACAATCCATTTACCTTCGCGATGAAATGGAATTTGAATTAATGAAGTTGCATCTATACTAATAAAAGTGAATTCAACATGTAATCGACATCGATTCCACAAAAAAAGTGTATGAATAGTTACGAAATATTTACAGGCTCTTCTTCAGGATTTGACGCAGTGTCCTTGCAAAGTTTTGTAAAGATTAATTCAACACAAATGCGGAAAATAAATAATTGAAATAACATGCTGGTAGATGTACCACGGTCGTTATTTTTCGCCTGTCGCTAAGAGCCGGGTTCCTGATATATGCCGCCAGAGGACAGCAGCGGTGCAGTAGAATCACAGAGTAAGCATAGGGGGATGGCCGTGTGATCGATCTCCATGTAAGTTGACACATCTATGTGTTTTCATGGAGATTTTTATGCTGTTCATTTTTTGTAACTCCACTAGAAGGCACTGTACCTTAAGATGGCGCTTCAGTTAAATGCAATTCCCAATCATGGGAACCCAGCTTCATTATTGCTGGGCGTTGCCGTGTGACGCGGGGCGAGGCCAACGAGGCCAGGAGGCAATCAATGCAAGAGAAGGGAGGGAAAGAGATAGACGGAAAGAGAGAGGGCAAAAGAGAAAGAAGAAAAAAGGAAGAGATAGGATAAGAGGAAAATGTAGAAAGGGAAGAGAGAGAAAAAGCGAGAGAGTGGGGATACGAGGCAGGGTAAAAACGAGAGGGGGAAAAAAAAAAAAGAGGAAAGGAAAAGGAAAAAGGGAGGGAAAGAGATAGACAGGAAGAGAAAGAATGGGAAGAGAAAGAATGGGAAGAGAAAGAATGGGAAGAGAAAGAATGGGAAGAGAAAGAATGGGAAGAGAAAGAATGGGAAGAGAAAGAATGGGAAGAGAAAGAATGGGAAGAGAAAGAAGGGGAAGAGAAAGAAGGGAAGAGAAAGAAGGGGAAGAGAAAGAAGGGGAAGAAAAAAAAAAAGGGAAAAAGGGGGAAGAGAAAGAAGGGGAAGAAAAAAAGGGGGAAAGGGAAGGAGAAGAGGGAGAGAGAATGAGGGAAAAAGAGAGTGAAGGAAGAGAGCAGGAAAACGTCTGCCGGGTAGTTTATTATAAATGTGAAGTTTTTGATTTAGGACAACCCATTTACTTAAGCAAGAGGTATAAAAATATAATTTGTCAGAAATCAATTGGTTTGGAAATTTATAGGAATGTTTCTTATGTTCAAATCTTCGTAAAAATAATTGTTGCATTTATTTGGATTTATTTTCATTGCGTTTCCCGGCGACCATTTCAATAATTCCTCAATCTCTTTTTGTAGTTGATCAATGTCGGATTTGTATTCAAATTTTTGATATATGATAATTCGATTAAAGTTTGATCATCGATTGAATTTCAGTACCGATATCATTAGCCTACGTAAGAAAAAGGAGCGGTCCTAACACGCTATCTCGAGGGACGCATGACGTCACATACTAAATCTCGTCGTCTAGAAAGTTATCAGTTTGAACTCGATGTGTAACTGCGAAAGAATTACCTAATTCACATGACTACTCGTTGGTCTGCTTCCGAATTGATAATTTTATTAAGAAGTCTGTCATGATAACCTGAATCGAAAGCTTTAGGAAAATCCACAACGATGGCAATACTTCTTTCTCCTAGATCGAGTGACTCGGTGATGTATTGACCAACATTAGCTAGCTGGCTTTCGCAAAAACAGCCTGATCAAAAGACGTGGTGTTCAACTAGGAGGGTATTCTTGTTCCATTTATGTCGCAACTAGTCGGCAATTCGATTTTTTAATAGTTTAAATACTAAGCTAAGATGATTGGTCCGTAATTAGACATTAATGAATGATCACCATCTTTGTAAATAGAAAGCACTATAGCTTTCTTCCAGCCATTAGAAACATTACCATTATTGATAGTAATTTCGAGAATTAGTTATTAGATAGATTTATTAAATTTCGCTTTGAGCTAATGCTCGGTGGCAAACATTATTACAACTAGATATACGACAATTGCAAAACTATTACGAATATTTACAAATATAATTACAATTAGAATTAGATATTTATATCCTAGTTATTATTAATTTTGAGTTATCTGTATTCTATCAAGGTACGGAGTCATGTCTCCCCTTCCCAATCGTAGAATTTCCCCGGGAATTCCATCAGATCCCACGGATTTCTTTGTAACCGGTACCGGATTCTCACCTGTAGTAAGATGACAATTCTTTTAAAAAGTCTGCCCGTGTCTTGATATGTCAGCAAATTTTAACTGTAGAGCCATTCTTTGGAGACGTAAATACGGACGTTTAACGTTTAATTAAGAGCGTTAAGAATAATTTCATGCAGGTCATGAATTACTTGCATTCTCCCAAGCGTTCGTCAGTGTTTGGTATGAAAGGCTAAAATACAAACTGATAAAACGAAGTATCCAGAAATACTTTGTCAATATTCTGTGAGATTTCATAAAAGATCGCACATTTGTATTGCAAGTGGATTCGATTATCGATTTTATCACCACGAATAAGTTCAGGAGGAGTTCCACAGGGCTCCCCGTTGTCAGTTGTTCCCTTCAATATTTACATTTAGATATTCCAATGCATCCTAATATATAAACTGCCCTTTTTGCAGCCGAAACTAACATCTTTGCGTCTGATCAATATCTCAACTACGAGAAACTTAATACAGGGACACCTCATGACCATTGAAACTGTAGTAAGAAGTGGAAAATAAAAGTAAGTCTGAATAAATCGGCATTCGAAGTATTCACTCCTACCCGCCGTTTCCCAGTCTTCATGCTCGCACTACAGTTCGACTCGTCAGTAATTCCATAGTGTTCTACAACCGCCCCGTCCGTTATCTAGACGTTCTCGTGAATACCAGACAGGACCAGATGGACATGGAAAGACCACATTACTCCAAGGTTAATGAACCCAATATACACCTAGATATTCTTCGACCAGTCATTAACCGTGTATTCACCTTAAAAATCCACTCTGCTCTTCTTACATACAAATCTATTTTACGATCGCTCAAGTAATCACGTACGCTTGTTCAGACTGCTGGAACGCTGCACTAACAACAATAAAAAAATCAAATATTCCAATATAATGTCCTTAGAACTGGAATCATCGCCCGTTGGTACATAAGCAACTCATGTCTTTACAGCTACCTAATCATAGATTCCGTTCTAACATACATCACAACTCATTGATTATTTCAAAATCTTTCCACAATTTCAGGTGCATCTCATCTGGGTTCACAATCAATTTTTTACTTTCTCGTCGTTATTTCTTAAGAACGTAAAGCAGATTTATCATCGAGTAATACTCAATAATATAAGAAAATATCCCGAATAACTTAACAGGAAATTTTACAAAGTGATAAGAATTGGATTAAATCGGATGAAGAACATACATCATAGCCAACTATTTGGTGTCAAACATAAAACATATAATCACAACTTATAATCCTTCGTGATTTTTGCTGTTTATGAAAGAAAATAACGATATTTCTGTTAATTTTTAAGGTATTGTCTACACTTTCATTAACATACATTAGTTTTAAAATTAATCGTAAGCTAAATGTGTGTTTTTTTAATGAGACAGTTCCAAAAATCATTCCCATTCTGTTTCTTTTTTTGGCCAAAAAGTTTAATGAAATTGGATATTTTTAATTCTTAGGAATATTTTATGTGAAATATTTAATAATAATTGCTTTAACAAACGTATTTGCTGTCTTGTTTCACAATTAGTTCGTATTAATTTCTGTTCTATTGCAATATTAATATCTTTCATCATAACAATGAATGTTCAAATACGTCACAACGTCATTGTTCTAAGTTTCAAATAAAGTATTGAATATTTCTGATCGTACATATTCTGATTATATATTAAGTTATTTTGATGATTTTTTATGTTTGCAACGTTCTTTATGAATGCCCTAAAACCATTCATTTCTTTGTTTGTTTTTTTCAGGTTAGTACCTGTTGGCTCATCTTCGGCCAACTGCTATTCTTTTATAATTAAGAATATATCAACGGGCATTGTCCATCCATAGCTATATCGACATGTGGTGAGTGTGAATGTCTAAGACTTTTTGCTCTTAAATACTACATGCACGTGCAATGTAATTCAAAACAGGTCGTTAATAGCGTTTATTGTGACCTTTCTCTGCAATGAAAAGATGTGGTTCATTATTCAGGAAGTGTCATTTATAATGTAAATCGGTAGCAAGAGTGTAGGAAAAGGCGTCCTTAACGCATGATAATTCTTCGTTGTTAACGCCATCCAGTCCTTGACCTCTTGCTTTCCTATTGCGCGTGCTTGGAGCGTTCTGTGCCGTTAATACATATTCACGAGCATACATAATTTCAGGGCTGAATCAAGCGGCAGTGAATATAGCAAATCGTAATTTCATGAGAGAGAATATTGAAATGATGTTACATAGAGTCAACCTTACTGGTTCGTTGCCGAAAGAAAGTATTGAGTAACTAATTTCCCTGTGTCCTATTCAAATGTTAATTCAACATGACAGAGCAAGAAGTTCATGAATTCATTTTCTTTTATGAATGCATTTTTTCGTTATCTAGTAAGTATACTTTTGGTAAAATCTCCCATACCTTTTTTTATCCATATTTTCACAATGTTCCGCAATCAATCGATATTTATGAGATAACCCAAAAAATACAAGTTAGAATTGTTACTTTGCAAATGTCGTTAGGTACTCAACATTTTCACTACAGTTGGGGTACGTGAATGCCTTTTCAAGTTACTTAGTTGTAAGATATCTTGGAACATCCCTTATAGTTTCTTATTTAAAGAGCTAATTCAAATAATTACATTTCATTGGGGATGAACGTTCACCCATAACGAAAATATCGCTGAAATATTCACTTATTTTGTTTGTGAACGTGCGTTAAGAGATTTCCTATTGTTAATTTTAAATCCCTATAAATAAGAATTTTTATATATATGTTGTGTTAATATAGACTGTGCGTAAGTATTTAAGTGTATAGACTGTGAAAGTGAGCATTGAAATCAATTTGAATAGAAGAAGAAACGTTACCCAGCCTCTTGAGTAACTTTCTTGAATAATTTATAATATTAATTTCAGAAGTTCTTACAATTTAACTGAAATTGCTATGGTGCACTTAGCAGTAATATTTCCCCCTTTTCTTATACTTTTTAATATGCCCCGTGCCTTCTCTTCTTACACAATGTGTCCCACCAACTATCGGCCACCTCCATAACTTCTAATTGGTTCACTATATCGAAATGCAGTTTTCGTTCAACAATGTGGAATCGTTGGGCAAGTGATGTGCCGTAGAGATACGGTTTGAAATATGTATAGGTTTCGATAAATTTAATCACCTTTGATTTTTTAAATGGAACTACATATTTTGTCATCAGCAATGGATAAATAATGAAAACAGAAATCAATGATGTATCGTATGTGAGTATTTTATAGTCATTTGAGTATAAAATTAGACTTCCTGACATGTGATTTTATATTAAATGGACAATATTTTCTGTAACAGTTCTTGCAACTGCCGTCTTTGGGAGAGGTGACTTTAGCTGCGCCGAAACTGATAGAGGGAGAGGGGAGACCAAGCTGAGTGGCAATGGAGATGGATGTGTAACTACAGCAATTCATGGTCTTGTCTTGACGGACAGAGAAACAAACATCAATATTAATGATGGGAATGAAATAAGTTTTTCCGTTGATTCATCATAATTAAACTTCTCTTCTGGTTGAAATTTCAAATCATCGATTTATAGTATACGGTCACAAGCCACTGTCTGCAATGTGTTCGTCGGTCCTTGCACACATGACTGCAGATTTGAATTACAGTCGATGAGGGACACAAAGCTCAGTAAATAATTTGCATATTTGTATTGTTTTTGTGTTTTACATCTTATTTTTTATTTATTTATAGTTTATTTATTTATTATTATATTTTAGTTTCATTTTTTGTAAATTTACAATGGGAAGTGTAATATCGGCGCTAATAAAAAAAATCTACCTTTTTATAATCTCATTGTCAGAAGATAAAATAGTGAAAATGTTCAACCTTTCATTCCCTTTGCTTCTATTTGTAGTTTTATAAATTATGGCCTTTCTTACAGCTAGTAGACATAAATATCGGTACTTGTTAAGTTTGAAAATGACCATTGTAAGTCTCTATCTTACCCTATCAATTTCTCTACACCATTTTCAAATTATCATTTCATTTCAATGATCGATGTTTTGAAACTTCAGGCAGAGAAAGAAATGTTCAATTCTGATCAATCAATGTAAAAATCTTTCATTGTGATCGTTAATATTGATATTTGCTCCGGCATCCTTCTAGTTAAGGCTACGGATTGCTGAAATTGCGCTGCCATTCCTTTCAGTGTCTCTTCTTGTAACACACTCGGCGCTGCGAGGTGGACACCTTCCCAAAAAGCGACAGTTGCAAAGGCTACAAAAGGAAATGTCGGTTTAATTGAAAATCACATATCTTAAAGTATTATTTTATACCAATATTACTGTCAAAGCATTAACAAATGATATATTATTGCATTCCAAAATGTAGTTCAATTTATAAAAGCAAAGATAATTACATTTCTCGAAAACTAAAAATATTATGAACAATACCTCTAGAGCATATTACTTGCCTCCCTATTCCACATTGTGGGAACTGCAGTTCTATATCTGAACCGTTTAGAAGATATGTGGCACATGGGTGGTCCACACTTGGTGGGAAACCCGGTTTATTCTTATGACTTGTTTCTTTGCTTTTCTCTCATTGGCGTTCACTCGAGTGCTTCCTCGCACAATGTACAATGTGCAGCAGCATCTGCATTCTCTTCAGTTCAATTTTTCGTTGGCGGTCGTGACATGAACCATCACACTTTCCCTCAACAGAGGGGTATTTCCCTTACTACTCATCTTTTTTCTTCACATCATGAACTTACTGATATCTCTCGAATTTCTCTTCCTCAATTTTCGAGTTTGACGAAAACTGAGTTAATTAGTCTTTCGGACTTATTTACTCACGATATTTTGGACTCATAAAAACATAAACAAACAATTAGGGCATTTTAGTATAAGTGTTCTTTGTGACGTCGGTTATTAAGAAGAACATACAAGTAAGTGAACAGAATTTTACTTTCTCCCCTTTCTCCATAAGAAGAGACAGTATTAAAATCGTGCGTCGGAAATAGCAAATTTTCGGTAAAAACTACTTTTGCTGAGTCCTAGTAACGAAAAAGCGGATAAATATTGTTCTTATATTATCTTGTCCATACAAATTACCTCCTCGAACACGTTGTGTAGTCGGCATCCATGCTTTGTGGGACATTGATACATTTGGTCGCTGGATGGCGAGTTCAGGCGCCGACGTACACGTCCACTGGCAGAAATTTCACTAACTAGGTGACTTCCATCAGGACTCTCCCACCAGCGGGGCATCGCCCCAGCCGAGAAAATCTCTAAACTCCCGACCGGTCTCCCGGAATATGTGGTAGTGTAGTGCATGTTAGTGTGTGTGGGTGCAAAGGGAGAGGATAGGACAAGGAAGAGGAAGGAAAGATCGCGCGCGGTCCGTGGCCCGTTTGGTAGGGTACTGCTCCGGCATTCGCCTGGTGTTGATCGGAGAAACCACGGAAAACTACCGATCAGAGCAGCCTTCCGCTAGAATTCTCCTCCAGAAAGCAGCAAATTGGGCCTAGCTCTCTAGGTAGAGAAGCAGAAGTGCAGTTGCAGTAGTGTGTAGGAAAGTCGTGAAGCGGAGCGGGGGCGGGGCGGGGGGCGGGGGCGCATGCGATGGAGCGGCGGCGGCGAGGAGCCTTTGCCGCTCGCCCGCCTCATTGCGTGAGGTCACGGAAAGCCGCCGAAACGTGGGAAATGCGCCGAGTGGTGCGGTGCCCAGCCGCCCGCCCGCGCGGCGCCTCCGGGATACCTCGCCTGCGGACAGCGACGGGCGATCGCCCTGAGCCCCACTCGCCAGCCGCCCGCCGCTTTTAACTAGTTTCTGATAACGTAAAAGACGTATGCACAGTAAATGCATCGACAGATGCTGCCAGGCAGTTCACAAATTTGGACATTAAATTGTGACTTAATGTAGGAAACTAAATATTTGACTTTTTCTTGGGTGGAGGTTGTTTAAGGTCGCATCAACATCTAGGTCATTAGCGACCATTATTGGAGTTAACGTTATGATAACTATGAAGATGAAACGAAATGGTGATGATAAGAGCTGAACGAAGGAACACAAATAGAATCATGCCCGAGCCGAGACTCAAACCCGCCATCCTTCGGTCCGAGATCACTACGACTCTATTGTTAAATATCTTGGACTTCAAATAGATACCAAATTAACCTGAAAAAAAAACACATGACATGAATATCTAACACACATATAAAAATAGTAAAATTGTATCCATTCATAAAAAAAATCAAAATTTTCAATAGACTCAGCATTAATAATATTTAAATACATTATACGACCTTCACTGACCTACGCCTGCTCAATCTGGGGATGTGCCGCTAAAAGCATCCTTCAAAAACTGGAAGTATTGCAAAATAAATTTTTAAGAAATTTTTTAAAAGCTCCATAGTATATCAGAAATGATCAAATTTTAAAAGAACTATCTATAGAACCTCTGAAAACTTGGATTTTAAAACTTTCTTCTAATTTCTACTCTTCTCTTTCATCTTGCCCAGCCACTCCTTTGTACACTCTAGGTTGTGACATACCGATATGTCACGTTAAAATAAATTAACATTTATTTGGAGACAATATGGTGGAACATGCATTACGAAATATCACGAGAGCTAGAGCTTAGCAACGACCGTGAATAAACAATGTAGTTTTTGTTTTTTCTAAATGCATTAAGAGATGGGTTGATGCCGAAAGTAGAAACTTTGGGATTGGGCGGAGAAGTTTAGACGGTCAAATGTTATGAAAAAAATGAAGGTAGTTTAATACGAAGTCTTCGAGGGATGAATCATGCAGGAAGATTTCATTCTGCTCTGAAACGCGCTTCTGAACTGTTCGTAGATATTTTCATGTGGAAGCAATATTGAAGTATAAATAGGAACTTTGTCGGGAGTGGTAATCGTTCGGACTATGTCATAGGACGTAATCGGACTGGTAATTTTGATAGTTTGAGACCAGCTTGATAGGGCAGAAGAGGATTTCGTTGGAATTTTGGACTACGGCAAGATCGCAAGATATTTCGACTGAGAAGTCTACGAGGACATCAACGAAGAAAAGATAAGTTAACCGCGGTGTAAAATTGTAAATTGAAAGAGATCATGATCAAAGGCCTAACTTAAATTCATTAAATTGTTTGATAAAAAAAAAGTAAAAATAAACTTTGTTAAATTTTGTTCTATAGAAAAGAAAGTGATTTTTCATTTAGTCAATCCAAACAGTAATGAACTAGGAATAGAAACATTCTATTTCAGATTCCCAGCTGCGCTGTATAGTCGGCGGATCCTATAATCCATTATAGAGGTAATAAGGATTATAATTATATCGTGACCCATTGACCCAGCAAGCCGGACGCTAAGATCTTTAGCAGATATAGATGTAGAGAGGGAGGAAAATTTTGGTATATCTCAAAATGGCGCCTCAACGTGATGCATAATTTGTTATAATTTATAACAATTGGTGACACGGATAAAATTAGTCTTATAAATTATAATATAGTGATCCAAAGGGAATCTGAAATTTATGGATTGACATTTGAAATTAATTGTTAATTATAAGAAAGGGCCAAGACCATTTCATTGGTGTGATTTTAAAATAATTTAACAGTTAGATTTTAATTTGTATTAGAATTGAAAATGGATACAAGGAGCAGAAAAGGGGGAAATTTAAAAGAAAGGGCCAAGACCATTTCATTGGTGTGATTTATATGGCGTCTGCTAATACTAACTCGAGGGAGAAATTTCGGTGAAATTATTGAGATTGAACCACAAGAAAAGGAAATAATGGCTGCACCGTTAGGAAATATGGACCCTAATAATTTAATTCTTAAGATGTTAGCAGAAATGAACGCAAAAATTGAGTCTTTTAATAATCAAGTCGACCAAATGCAGAGGAAATTAAAAGAATCTGGCAACAAAATTAATTCCCAAGTTAATTATTTACAGGAAAACATTGTGACATTAGGACATTTACATGACCAACAATGCGAAAAGTTGACAATCGTCGAATCGCGTGTAGATAATTTAAATGCAATGTCGCTTCAACATGGCGAAACAATTGAAAACAGAGGATCTAAATTAGTTAATTCGGATTGTAAATTAGAAAAACGAATACAGGAGGGACTTAGAAACATTAAAATGGTGCAAGAATCTGAATCTGGGAAATATATGTCGGACATTAAGGACAAGATTGAACAGTTAGAAAACGAATGCATGATGCGTTCACAGGGAAATATACCAATGCATGCATCGGCGCTTGTAATCCAAGTAAATTAGAAAAACGAATACAGAAGAGAACATTAAATGGTGCAAGAATTTTTATGTAATACCAAGCAACCTAAAATTTCATGATGATAATGAGGGCGTGATGGTTCTTAAGGAGTTGAATAGCATTGAAGTATCGGCGGAAGATTTATTAAGGAAGATACGGACGAACGGGCGGAGAATAGCACGTGTTTAATTTTGAAGGGATATTTCGAATATACCTGTAGACATTTTAATTGACACAGGTGCTAATGTTTGTGCAGTGTCGGAAAAATTGTATGAGCAGTTAAAGAAAAAGGGAAATAAAATTGATGAGCTACCCACCAGGAGTTTGGATATTCGGACAGCTAATGGAAGGCGCATCGAAACGAGAAGTCGGCAAATTTGGGTGGAAGTGGAAGTTCAAGGGATCACAATTCAGTTTCCGGCAATTGTAGTGAAGAATTTGATTCGTCCAATTATTTTGGGATTGATGGCCTAAAATGTGTGACGCCAAGGTCGACATAGGTAACAGGAGTGTATTGTTACGAGGTGACAAAGGGCAACAACATTGTTTAGGATCAAAGACCAGGAGGGCGAAGATATGTGTATTTGCGATATTGCGGAACAAATTGAAGAGACCAGGGACCAGATCCACACGGCAGCAGAGGGCGCGGTCGACGAAAACGGAATAGATGCTAGTGAAGCTATTGAAATGTTAGTCAATGAATATAGAGATATTTTTGGAAGTTCAAGGAGCGGTAAAGGGATATCAATTTAAAATTGAATTGATGGATGAGGAACCTTTAATCTGAAACAATATCCGATCCCCATGTATATAAAAGCGAAGTACGTAAACAAATAAACACGATGCTTGAGGATGGTATGATAAAAAAATCGATGCACACCGTATGTAAGCCCAATAGTGATAGTTCGTAGGAAAGACAAAAAGATCAGATTTTGTGTTGATGCTAGGAAACTCAATAGCAAGACCATCGCTCGTCATGAAAAACCGCCGAAATTAGATGAAATGATGTGGAAGGTAAAAGGAGCTCGGATATTGACAAGACTGGATTTTACTGCGTCGTACAGGCAAATTGGACTACACCCAGATGATGAGAGATACGCGAATAATTTATGACAATTTGAGGGAGGCAGCAGCCAAAAGAAAGCTAAAACAGAAGCAATGCTTTGGGCGAGTATAAGGAGGGTGATGAAGTGTTAATTAGAGTACCTCAAGTGTCGTCAATGGATAAGAAGCTATTTTATAAATTTTTCCCGTTGTATAAAGGACCGTACCGAATTTGTAAAGTATTAAGCAAGAATGCCGCGATTTTGAATTATGAAAATGGACGGCAAATGGGAACATATAACTACAGGAACATGAAGCCGTATATGAGGGACGACACGCATGATTAAATATACTGGTCATAACAGAGATTTGTAAATAGTTGTAAATATTAGGTGTAATAGTTTTTCTTTGTTATTGTTTTGTCATTATGTGTATTTTGTCAGTTTGTGTAGGGAGTTTAATTTAAAGTGTATGTGTATTCAATGAAGTTAATGGGGAGCAAATATTAGGCAGATACGGTTATTAAATACCTGATGAAATGGTTATTGTTGGCACATTCCGAAAGGAAAATGTAAATAGTTTTAAGGCAGCAAGAAACAAGACCTAGTGCAGTGCAAAGTGTAAAGTGTTAATGTCGTTTAGTGTGAAGAAGCAAGAAGAAAGTGTTCAATTTTAGTCTTGTCATTTAGTTAGGTTGTAAAACCAAATGACGCTTGAGAGGGAAGCTGTGACATACCGATATGTCACGTTAAAATAAATTAACATTTATTTGGAGACAATATGGTGGAACATGCATTACGAAATATCACGAGAGCTAGAGCTTAGCAACGACCGTGAATAAACAATGTAGTTTTTGTTTTTCTAAATGCATTAAGAGATGGGTTGATGCCGAAAGTAGAAACTTTGGGATTGGGCGGAGAAGTTTAGACGGTCAAATGTTATGAAAAAAATGAAGGTAGTTTAATACGAAGTCTTCGAGGGATGAATCATGCAGGAAGATTTCATTCTGCTCTGAAACGCGCTTCTGAACTGTTCGTAGATATTTTCATGTGGAAGCAATATTGAAGTATAAATAGGAACTTTGTCGGGAGTGGTAATCAAGTTCGGGACTATGTCATAGGACGTAATCGGGACTGGTAATTTTGATAGTTTGAGACCAGCTTGGATAGGGCAGAAGAGGATTTCGTTGGAATTTTGGACTACGGCAAGATCGCAAGATATTTCGACTGAGAAGTCTACGAGGGACATCAACGAAGAAAAGATAAGTTAACCGCGGTGTAAAATTGTAAATTGAAAGAGATCATGATCAAAGGCCTAACTTAAATTCATTAAATTGTTTGATAAAAAAAAAAGTAAAAATAAACTTTGTTAAATTTTGTTCTATAGAAAAGAAAGTGATTTTTCATTTAGTCAATCCAAACAGTAATGAACTAGGAATAGAAACATTCTATTTCAGATTCCCAGCTGCGCTGTATAGTCGGCGGATCCTATAATCCATTATAGAGGTAATAAGGATTATAATTATATCGTGACCCATTGACCCAGCAAGCCGGACGCTAAGATCTTTAGCAGATATAGATGTAGAGAGGGAGGAAAATTTTGGTATATCTCAAGGTAAATCATCCAATCTTTTTCCACGAATAAAATCAAGGTATTCTAAGGACCTACTACATCTTCCTTAATTAGCTGTAAAGCAGGTTCCAACATTTCTTTTTAACCAATTCCTTTTTGAAGGATCCTTCCTGGGATCCTTAATTTTTTTTTAAAACTTAGTCCTCTATGAACTAATTACAACAAAATTGTATACTATGTATCATCAAACCCTTGAAAGACATAATGATGTCGAACAAGGAAATAAAAAACGATTAAAAATAAAAGAAATTACGACACTATCGCCTTAGTGATCTCGGCCACCGAGCGGCTTAATTCTTTTTATTTCAAGTGTTTTTCGTCTGACATTAAGAGGATTTTTTGTCAGTTTTTGTGTGTTCTTAGTCCTCGTCGCCGCCATACGTTAAATAAAGAAACGGATCTTTTAGATTCTTGGATTCTGATGCTAAATGTGATGGGAGATCGCTCGCTTTTAGTGGTTAGTTTGATGTGCAACTGTTAGTGCCTTTAGGGGAGCTTCTGAGAGCAGAAGGTGTAAGTAATAGGAATTCTCTTTGAGGATAGGTCACGCAAAGAAAGTTGTTCTAAATCGCCGTCGTTTCGGCTTTTATTAAACCTTTCTCAGGGCTGCAATACAAATAAATTAGAGGTTATGTAGAGACCTAATTTAATCCTATGTAAAGTAACCAACATTCAATTTGTAATCTGTATGGACTGACCGTTTTTCAACGTATTCTTGTGTCTATAAACTATAGGATCCTGCTCACCCTATTGTTCATTTTCAGCATAAAATAAGAGGGAAAAGCATAGAGTAAGGTAGCTGAAGCATTCATTTGTTCCATATGCGACTTTTTATACTGCGGCAACTGATTTTAAATATTTATAAAAAAATTGAAAAAGCAAACGCTAGGTTGTGGCACCAATAGATTTTATGTGGATCATGTTTCACAAATGTTTATTGAAGTTAATAATCTATGGATGTACCAGTCCGTATCTAAGTATTTGTGTGAAATAGTTTTTGAATGAAATGATATTTCTACATTAAAAACAAGTTTGATAATGAGCACTAAAAAGATTCAAAATAAATTGACGTGTAGTCACTAAATATTATCGCTCGTGGGCTGCAATAGTGACACACTAAAAAATACACCGGGAGAGATGGCGCAGGGCATCAACTGATTTAACTGCAGTCCATCAGACTGTGAGGTCCGGGGTCCGAGTCCCGACGGTAACAGGATGTTCGACCCTAGCTTGTCAGTTAGGTCGAATTCAGTCGCTGTCTGGAGGAGAACTCTAGCGGCCTGCTGCTCTGATCGGTAGTTTTCCGTGGTTGCTCCGATCAACACCAGGCGAATGCCGAAGCAGGACCCTAAGAAATGGGCCACGGACCGCGCGGGATCTTTCCTACCTCTTCCTTGTCGTATCCTCTCCCCTTACACACATTTACACTAACATGCACTACCCTACCACACATGCCGGGAGACTGGTCGGGAGCTTATAGTGTGTTCCGGCTAGGACAGTACCCCTCTGGTGGGAAATACCTGGTTGGAGAAACCACGCTAGCCGATGGTAGGTCGGCGCTGGATATTTCCATCCTGCGGGACAAAACCACCGCCATCTCTCGAGCAAAAAGCATGCACTACACTTACACATCTAATGTCTCTAGTATTTGACGCACCCACAATCACTAACAATCAATCAATCAATCAATCAAAAAATACGAATTTTGAGTTAATGCACTCTTCAGAATTGTATATTGGTCTACCTTCCATCAGCTTACTGCAGCATATCAGTTCAGTATTCCATCAACAAATGGCAGATGAGTAAATCTAAAAATTATGTATTTCAATACAAGGTGAAAACTTCAAACGCATTTATCTCAACACCTGATTTTTTGAGTTGTGCCACTGTTGCAGCCCACAAACGAAGTGACAAATAGGCTTGTAAACTCTAAGAGCATATTGTCCTCGCCGCATTTATAGACAACATAAAACCTAATCATGAGCTTTTAAAATGAACTAGAGCGGATAGTGTACCGTTCTCTTCAGCTCCAAAGGAATAAAATGAGAAAAAGGGTCAGCGTTAGTCAAAGCGTTAGTCATCGGTCCGGAGAGTAAAACGAGTGAGAGCATCGCTCTCTTGTGCAATATTCTGATGATTTATTCAAAACTTGCACAACATGATCTTAATTTCTAAAATACTTCAAGAACGCTGAATGTACTTTATGAAAGTCACCCTTACTGAGAATTACGTAAATATAAAATGTAGAAGAAATATAAGGTTGAAAGGAATAACATTGATACGGTAAAATCATTGGCTCTGAATAATTCGTAGCTGCGAGAGTAAATCATTTCCAGAAAAAAATGAGTTTACAAAATAAAAATGCATGTTTTCTTACGAATACATATGATTTTTACCTTGCTTTCAGTTATAAATCTTCCGTTTCACGAGTTTTGTATTTTGAGAAAATACTTTTTTGTCTCATTAATGTCAGCAACACCTTCGCATTTCAAACTCAGGATAACGAAAAATCAGTTCAAATGTATTGTATCTTCCTAAAAATATGTAATTTTTCCTTGGGTTGATAAATTGCACTTCAGGTATTACCACACCCATTGATGACTTTGACCCAACTAAATAAATGTTGTGTTGTTTTAAGTGATCGAACTTTGTCAGTTCTGTTTTTCTCCCTGCTTCCATAACGAATTGAAGAATTTTTCTGAAGAACAGGTTATACAAATAATTTTGAACGTTTATCTTTTTATTTCTCAATTCGTGTTTCTCCTGTCACACTTAATTTCAATTAAATGAATCCCCATTCCTGACACAACGAATTTTCAGATGTTATGAAACGCATTTCACGAATTATATAGGAGATAGAGAAAACATACATTATTGCCTTTAATAGCGATTATAAATCATTCTCAACGCGTCTTTGGCCATGAAAAAGTTTAAATGCCACGAGAAAATTCTTCAAATGAAGGGAGACGAGCTTGAATACAGAGGGGAATCAGCGCGCGCTGAGTGATTGCACGGCGCTTCCGCGTAAGGTCAACCAAGATAGGGACGCGGCGCTCGAAAATCCCCCTAAAACTCGTTGGAGCGGCGGGCCTGCGTGATGGATGACATTTCTGCGGGCAGTCGGCGGCGCCATTAAAATTTTTACTTTCGCCACTTACCTGTCATAAACGCGCGCCCTTTCGGCGCTGCGCGACCCGCGACTCCTTATATGACGGGTTTACGGCGCGGCGCAGGCCCGTCCCCACACGCGGCGAATTATGCGAACCCCGCCCCCCCCATGGGTGAGAGGTCGGCGCTCCCGACCGCCCGCGTGGTCCCGGGGCCCGGGTTTGGCGTCCGTCTGAGACGACGAGGGTTTCTCGCTTTTTCGTCTCATTCCGTGGCGCGATTCCTCGTACGCTGTGCGTCTGCCGGCACAGTCCAGTAGGAGCTGATGACCACGTTCTCGAGTTCTGCCGCAGACTCTCGAGATCAGTGAGGATGGGCCTTGTGACCATGTGAGAACCGGGAGCGGTAGCTCAGTGCATCAACTGATGCCACTGCAGCGCCTCTGACCGGGAGGTCCTAGGTTCCCACTCCCCACGGCGGCAGGATTTTCGACACTAGTTTTTCAGCTACGTCGAATTCAGTTGCTGTCTGGAGGGGGGTGCCCAGGACTGGGGTGGTGCCCAGCTGGTGGGAGAGTCCTAGTTAGGGGAAACCCCACTAGCCGACGGTAGGTCGGTGCCGGATCTCGCCATCTAACGAGGTGAAAATCACCGCCATCTCTCAAGAAAAAACAAGCACTACACTAACGGGACTAATGACCGAAGCAGTTGACGCGCCCGGAAACACGAAAGTATCAATCAAATCAACGATGTGAGATCACCGATCGCCCGGTTCCAAAGATGAAGCACGGTGTGAGAAAGTACGATACTTGTATCCCTCGTGATCCAATGCCTTTGTGATGGTTCTGCTCCCGTATCCGCCAGGAACTTATCAAAGGTGTCACATAATCAAGCAATTACAACGTTTTTGATTAGTCCATAACTTGGTCATAAGGATAGAAAATATAGAGCTCTTTACCGGATGCGAAGTTTCTGCGGCGACATTTCCATTGCCGTTGCAGAGTCTCTGACCGAAAGAATTGTGTCTCGAGTTTGGAAATTACTACATAGTTGAGTCAAATGCAGTCACTATCTGGACGAGAATTCGAGCGATCAAGTGCTGTGGTCGGGAGATTTCCGTGGTGTTTCCGATCAGTTCCAGGCGAATCCTAGGGCAAATCCCTAACAACAGACGGCACGCGATCCCCCTTACATCCTCATCCCTTTACATACACACAGACTTTTATGCATCTCACTACCACATAGTATATCAGAAGCCTAGTCGGGTGCCTGGGAGCTTGTTCCGGAGCGGGGCGGTGCACCGCTCGAAGGGAGGTAAACAAAGTGGGAGTAAAAAAAGCGAGGTAAACAAAGTGACAGTAAAATCAAAGTAAAGGGAGGTAAAAAGTGGCTGAACTCCTGGCTCATTGCAAAGTCGCTAGCCTTTCACCACTGAGATCCGGGTTCGATTCCCGTCGAATCTCATGTGAAATTTGTTCCATGAAAACGAGTTTGGTTGATTCACAAGGGCTAGTCCAACCCCTGTGAAGTGTCCTAAACCCTACCGCTATCCTTATTCCTTCCAAATTCTGGCCGCTGGGTAGTGACGCAGAAGCGCGCGGTGGCAGGCGTGTACGCGGAGATGCTACCTGGCGGTTCTCCTGACAACCGACTGCGACGAGACGCGACAGACATAATATCAACGGAGGATTACTCCACAAAAAGCGCTGTTAGTAATGGAGGATTACTCCGAGAAGCGCAAAGCGCTCAACGCCCCCCAAGAGGCTTGGAGACGCGTTGCGTCAAAGTAAACGCAACAATTTTTTTTTTTAAAAAAAAGGTACCTGGATGGTCAAAACTTTGCAAGCCGTCCAAAATAGGCGTCGGATTCCATGGGGGCCATTCCATGAGGGAGGAACACCGCCACCTTCGGGCTTTAACAAGCACTACATTCACGGATATAATGACCACAGTAGTAGCCGCGCGCGGAAGCTGTTCACTCGCTCTGGTAGGTCTGGCGCATCCGTGGCGCGATGTCAGAATCCTGACAGAGACGCGTTACCTGGTAACAAGGCTCCAACCTTAATACCGTCCGTTCTACAAAGCTACAATGTGGACCTATATAACAACGCACACTGAAGCACAGCGCAGCTGCGTCTGGATCCGCTCCACTCCACTCTGTTTGCCTCGAGCACGATGTGCGTCTGACAATGGCCGAATAACCCCTGCTGCGGCCCACCACCCGTATACGGAAACTACATAAGGGGTTCAAGTAACCTTTTCAGGTGTTTTGTAGGGCGAATATATCGAAGGGTTTTGTAGGGCAATATTCGAAGTATTGTAGAATGCATGTTTTCAAGGTTTATAAGTTGTTGAACATCCTGAAATAAAGAAGATAGCTCAAAGAAGAGGTTTTTAGGGCAGCGCTTTACTGTTTCATTGAAATAAAATGATTTTAATTCATTATTTAGCAGATTTATTACCAAAAGGGTTCAATTCAGTTGTTGTGATATATTGTTAATAAATAATGAATTAACATTTGAAAAAGTAAAAAAATGAAATAACCATAGGTTTGCGAACAACTTGTAATGGTTCGGCTGTTGTCAAGAGCATCCAAGGGTGCCAGGCACCGTCCGGTTATCCACCAACATGCGGAAAATTGATGAGTTTATTTAAAATATGTGGTACCTCCATGTAGAAAGACAAAATATTTATATTTGTTCCTCAAGTCCAGTAGATGAACAAAGGATTCAACGATTTTCGGATACCGTTTAACATAGAAGAAACCAATTTTTGAACACAATGTTTGGCAGCATGATGCAGTACGGTCTCAATAATATACTGCTAAGTAAAATTCGAAAATCAATGGCAATTAAGGTTCGTCAATTTGAAAATATATATTTTTAATCGTAACCAGACGCAGCGGATGCCGGGTGTGCTAGATCGGTTTCGAGGGAAGAAGTGGTGGCTATCTATTATTAGCGTGCACTCGGCTGGACGCCCTGGATCGAAGCGTGTCCTGACGTACTCGTGCATACACAAATAAATCTCCTCAAATGAGGAGGAAACTCAAATATGTCAAATCGCCTTTTTCGACTTCACTTTTGTTAATATACATACACCAGTAATGCATGAGAAATTTGAAAATATTTTATAGATATCGTTTTTGTTTAAATTTATTTCGTCAGCTTATTGATTTTAGACCATTTAATTGGTACTGCCTTCCTTCATCTCAACCACATACTCTAACACCTACGTCATGTGCAGTATTTGGTATGGCGTAGGACGGAGCGAAGTTTCTGCTCGCTCCTGAAAAAGTTGGCTTTGTTGTAGAAAACGTTAGGCGATGGCCTTGGCATTTCAAAAATAGAAGAAAATAACTTTTGGGAAATAAATGGTTTTAATGTTGCCACACATCACACTACCTCTTGAAGAAAATAATGGCAATCTTATTGCTAGTGCGTGCTTATTAGTGTCTGTGGAAGAATCCTGTTTTTGTTTTTTGATTGAGGGTTGCTTCGTCTTTGCAGTGACCTGAACACCTTTCTTCTGACTCGGGTGTTGATTGGACAATTCAACGAATCCACGGCAGTCGCGTACAGAAATGAGCATTGCCGGGTACAGTCTCCCCCCCCCCGGAACGGAATCGAAATTTTGAAGAGAGAAAACTCGAATTCCCTCATGGATTGCCAATGAGACTGATTAGATAAATTAATTTCTAACACCGTGCAATGGTTACATACAAAATTGTATTGCTAAATGTTTCTAGCAGACCAGATGTTATTGCATAAATTAACTTCTTAGGACTCTGGCAGAATATGAAGGTTAAGGATATTTCTCGAGTGTCGTTTTTATTTTTTGTTGTCGTCGAAAATTAGGTAGAAAAATCATACACCCTAAAATCACTTGATGTGTTTACGTGCTGAGGATGGAACCAAACTGTTTTATGTGATCAAATAAGATGGAAGGCTAAATGTGAGATTACTCATAACGTATGGAGATATTGAATTAGAAATTTTTGAGAGGTGGAACAAACCTCTTAACCTAATTCATGTAATAGGCGGTAAGAAATTCGCGGCACTGTAGTGTCTGTTCGCTGAACGGTGAGCAAACGTGTTGGCAGGAAAGAGTTGAAAATTACGGTCTGCTGTCCGACCACCGCAGAGGGTCGCCGGAGGTCAATGCCTGGAACCCCTTGTTCCGCTAGAGCCCGAGAGATGGGAACTACAGGCAGTAGAGTGCCCCGCAAAACCTAGGCGCGCATTGTCGCACAGCCATGTGGAACTGAGTGGTAGCGGGCCCCAGGGTGCTCAGTCGCCCTGACGCCCAGCCACCCAATCGCCCTCTCGCCCTCTCGCCCTCTCGCCCTCTCGCCCTCTCGCCCTCTCGCCCTCTCGCCCTCTCGCCCTCTCGCCCTCTCGCCCTCTCGCCCTCCTCGCCCTCTCGCCCTCCGCCAATCGCCCTCTCGCCATCCCATCGCCTCTCCATCCCTCTCCCTCTCCCTCCTCCCTCTTCCTCTCTCCCTCCCCTCTCCTCCCTCTCCCTCTCTCCTCTGCCCTCTCGCCCTCTCGCCCTCTCGCCCTCTCGCCTCTCGCCCTCTCGCCCTCTCGCCCTCTCGCCCTCTCGCCCTCTCGCCCTCTCGCCCACACGCCCTCTCGCCCTCTCGCCCACTCGCTCACTCGCCCACTCGCTCTCTCGCCCTCTCGCCCTCTCGCCCTCTCGCCCTCTCGCCCTCTCGCCCTCCGCCTCTCGCCCTCTCCCTCTCACCCTCTCCCCTCTCGCCCTCTCGCCCTCTCGCCCTCTCGCCCTCTCGCCCTCTCGCCCTCTCGCCCTCTCGCCCTCTCGCTCTCTCGCTCTCTCGCCTTCTCGCCTCTTGCCCTCTCGCCCATTTGCCCTCTCGCCAATTCGCCCTCTCGCCCATTCGCCCTCTCGGTCACTCACTTATCCTATATTTTAAGAGTGTATGTTACGATTGTCAAAATAATAATTACATAATAGTTTAACCTACATACATGGGTATGCAAATGCTGTATTTATATAGTCATCGTTTTATTTTGATGATTGTAATTGTAGAGAAAATATCAACGTAATAAATTAGATTGGCATTACAACAAACGAACTGTCATCTGAGCAAGACGTTTCGGAAAACATTGTTTGCAATTTTGAATGCCCATGCAAATACTTAGAGATGGGAACATAAAATTCTTTATCTCAGGTTTAGTTTACCTGACCCATTTCTTTTCGCAACTCTTTCCTTTTGTAAAAATGCTACAATACTGTTAATTTAGAAAATATTCTTTGCTACTGCTTTTGATAATGTAACTATACAGTTACATTTTTAAAAGACCTACCAAGGGATTACAGCGTTCAGGCAAAAGCTCCCCCTGTCAATGAGCATTTCGTTGAATATCCTTTGTTGTTGGTATAAAGGTTGACAACAAGGACCTTGAATTTAATTCAACTACGCAGTGAATGCTTTCTGTGTGCAAATTGATATTTCAACAGTTTGGAAATATTAATATGTCTTTGTTTAGTCACATTGAAACTGAACAAAATCACCAGGAGAGGTGGCTCGGGGCATTCTTGAGAATTCTACCGGCCGGCTGCTCTGATCGACAGTTTTCCATGGTTTCTCCAATAAACACCAGGTGAATACCGGAGCAATACCCTAACAAATGGGCGATGGGTGTGCCTGATCTTACCTTCCTCTTGCTTTTCCTATCCTCAACCCTTATACAACACACTTACATACACTATGCTAATCCCCTGCCGGGAGACCAGTCGGGAGTTTAGATCTTGTCCTGGCTGGGGCGGTGCCCTGCTGGTGGAAAATACCTGTTTAGTGGAAAAAACCCTAGCCGACGGTAGGTCTGCGTCGGATCTCGCCATCCAGCGGGGAGAAATCACCGCCAACTCCAATCCCCACACTTACAGGACAAGTGACCTTAGCATTTGTCGCGCCCGGAATCACTAACAATCAATCAATCAATCATGTACAAAATCCTAAATTTCTGGGAAACAAATAAGTAAGACGAACTGAAATTTTGTAACATTCCCTTCATTTGATGCTGCATGATTCATTTATGTTCTCTTGTTATTTTTGTTTCGAAATGAAAAAGTACAAAAACTTGTATATTCGATGAGTCAAGATTCTGTTATTCCACTTTACGCAAATAATTGAGGAAAATGATCGTGCATTCTACCGCATTTTCAACGTACACTCGCTTACATTAAGTTCAAACCAAACTCATGAAGCTGCAGTCTGCGGCTAGAATGTTAATTGGCGTACAATCGGCTGTAATTGCAAGTAAATATATCAGGAAGTACTCTTGAGACATTATTTATTTTGCGAAAAATCCTCCGGAGTGGTGGATCCAGTGCACTCAAAGTCAAAGAACACTTGATGCTCTAAGAACTTCTACAGCACTATGAACTACTTGTCTTTCAATTCTTGTCCCATGACTGCAGTCGATGCATACAGTCATTACAAAGAGCATTTTTTTACTATTCATTTTATCTGGGCATTTGACAACCTTTTTAGCATTTCACATTTAATGAACACAGTCTGTCTCATCAGTTGTGAAATGAAGGTTAATTAAGAATTAGTGTTAAACTGGATATTAAGTGAGATTTTTTGTTAAATCATGTCGCTATTTTTGTTTTAGAGTCTAACAACATCTATTTTGTTGCCTATTTTGAGAAGGAAATCGAACATAAGACAGTACGTATAATATGAATCTTCTCAATAAATTTAAATAAATTAGACATAAATTAAAATAAGCGAGTCAGCATTTTGCAGAACTATCCCTTTCGTTTCTATCTGTTTTACAGGCGACAAATAATAGAGCATTTTCTTCGTCTGCAATAACGGCGAAACATGTTTACGACATTATTTTTCTACAGGCATAAAACATCAACTACAGAACCCTTCCTTGATCTACTCGACGGCCTACATCCATTCCGAATTGCCTGTTAACCTTCTACGTCGACAAGTGAGTTCCATCATCTCATCATCAGGTCGTGAACATGTTGGACCACGGAGGCAGTCGTGCTTAGGATTTACACCCGCACTTAAACGCGGGCGCCCATCGCGTTCCCTATCGACGAAGCGATCTCGCCTCTCCCAACGGCCACACGCAGCGCTCGCACCGTTTGGCCTGTCTTCCTGCACTTCAGGGCTGCGATGACCCTTAGAACCCCTGCACACGAGCGTTGCGTTGACGCGCGTTAAGTAACGCGCGTCGTAGAATAACACTTGTGCACGTCGTAGAATAACGACGCATGAGCGCTTTGGCAGTTCCGCATAAGAATCAGTGTTTTTCTACGACGCGCGTTCTTACCGTGCGCCAACGCAACGTTCGTGTGTCACAGGCCTTAGGGTAGTGTCTAGCGCGCTTGCTTTCCACCTCCGGCTTTGGAAGTTCAAAACCCGATCGTTTAGTTGAATCATTCGACCATTCCACTTGTAGCCAACCACTGAGGTACCGGAATGCTAGCATTATAAATGTAAAAATATGTAAGTGGTTATGTGGAAGAGCACGGCTTACGGCATGAACCTCGTCAGAAACACATTTAATTAACACACAGAATTTAACTAAGCCCAGGCGAGGAGGACACCGATAGCCGGCCGGCGAAATCGGACTAACGACCTAATAACGCCAAATACATGCATACATTATTATTATTATTATTATTATTATTATTATTATTATTATTATTATTATTATACGGATCGTCTTTCATAATGTTCCTGTCACATTTACATCATTGGGTGCCGGGATTTGTATTTATTTTTTTAAACATTCAAACCCGGTCGATCAGTGAGGAATTCGTGAGTGATCAAAGCGGGTACGTAAGATGATTTCCCGTACCTCAAATTATACGATTGCTTCATCAGCTAGCGAATCACCAATATCTCTTTAGCATCAATTGTGCGTCAACCCTCGTAGGGCTACTTAGGCTGAAGTAATGAAAACTTAGTAATAAACAGAGACAACGCCATTCTGCTCACGCTGGTATTCAACACATGCTGCAACGTTTCCTCCACCCATTCCAGGGCGCCCTGAAGCGGAACGGCTAGCCAATAGCTTGCGACCGTGTTCCGCACTTGAAATCTCGCCCCTTTCACATGAAATTTGTGCAGCAAAGTTTCCTCTACCTCAAATTACACCTTTACTTATTAATATTTAACATTTTACCATTATATTTAGCGTCAATTTCAATCACCAAACGCCATCCTGCTCCCGCTCATGTTGCCTTCTTCCGACCTACTCCAGGATGTAAATTTCTAAAATTAAAAACCATAAGCATGAAAACATTCTTGAGAACTGTTAGAAAAACACCAAGGAATTTGTAGGTTTAGACCGTCGGTTCTAAGTTCGAAAGGTTTTAGTTATAAACCATTGAAGAATCCATGTTAGAAATTCGCCAATTAAATTTCACCATTCCTCGCTGATACTGATAAAAACTGAAAATTAGCTTTATATCCTTCTTTTCTCCTACTTTTTTTTACTTTTCACTTTTTACTTCCAACAGAACAGAACTGCTACTATTAATAATTTTAGCATTTCTTAGCATTTGAAAACCATAAATCTCGCAGTTGAAAGGAGGAAGTTAGTAGCTTTGTTATATCGTAAAACAACCGTAATAAAGGCAATATTCTTGTTATTTTGTATGCTATTAATTTCTTTATTCGTCGCTTGTTCTGAAAGCTGAACTGCTCATTTGTAGATGGCACATTCTACATCAAGGAAGTTAAAAATATAAATATTATATTTACATGAAATAATCTGAAGAAATTTTATTGGGGTACTGTTAAAAAATGTCAATGAACAGATGAAAACAGATTGTATAGGTCTTCAGACAAAAGAAAATACGAAAGGTCTCTCCATATATTAAGATATATTGGCCATTGAACACTATCAAATACAATCATTCAATTTACCTGCCACACAAATCTGGATTCTCAACATAACTCGGTGTGATTCAAGTTTTCAAGACCCCAACAGATTGAAAATAATTGTATTGGTTCTTAATGCTATTGATGATGACAAAATATACTGAATACAATCTGAAAAATAAAATATCCATATGCTGAAAAATTAGCAAAGCTATAACAGCGCATACTTTCTCGAATTATTTGTAAAGTCTCCGCAATATTATACTACTACATGAATCTACAAAAGTGTTTCCAACCAGCAAAAAGATTTCCTCCGTGCCGAGACTCAACTCGATGGACCTGATTTCAACTCGCCATAAGCTCTACCGCTACACCACGCTATCGCTCGGCCGTCCACACTTTTGCCAACGGAGAGGTCCAAGATTCGAGTCCCGACGGTGGCGGGATTTTCGTCACTAGATAAGTCAGCAAGGTCGGATGCGATCGCTGTCTGGAGGAGAATTCTAGCGGCCGGTTGCTCTGATCGGTAGTTTTCTTTGGTTTCTCATATCATTACCAGGTGAATGCCGGAGAAGTACCCTACCAAACGGGCCACGAACCGCGCGCGAGCTGTCCTTCCCCTTCCTTGTCCTGTCCTCTCCTCTTACACACACACTTACACTAACATGCACTACACTACTACATATTCCGGGAGACCGGTCGGGAGCTTGAAGCTTGTCCCGACTGGGGTGGTGCCCCGCTGGTGGGAGAGTCCTAGTTAGGGGGAAACCTCACTAGCCGACGGTAGGTCGGTGCCGGATCTCGCCATCCAGCGAGGGGAAAATCATCGCCAGCTCTCGAGAAAAAACAAGCACTACACTAAGGGGACTAATGACCGTAGCAGTTGACGCGCCGGAAACACAAAAATATCAATCAAGCGGCCGGTTGCTCTGATCGGTAGTTTTCTGTGGTTTCTCATATCATTACCAGGCGAATGCCGGAGAAGTACCCTACCAAACGGGCCACGAACCGCGCGCGAGCTGTCCTTCCCCTTCCTTGTCCTATCCTCTCCCCTTACACACACACACACTTACATTAACATGCATTATACTACCACATACCCCGGGAGACCAGTCTGGAGCTTAGGGCTTGTCCCGGCTGGGGGGCCCGGGGGTCCTGGCCCCCTTTCCTTCCCCTTACCCTTTCACACCGTACACTTAAAGGCTCGACATTTCCACACATGCCCGGAGACCAGGGGAGATATCTGAGAAAACTCCGCTAACTCTCGGGAAGTCCGCGCCGGCTCTCGCCATTCAGCGGGGGAAGATCACCGCCACCTCACGAGGGGGGGGGGAATGCACTACACGTATGGGACTAATGGCCTTAGCAGTTGACGAGACCGGCATCGCTAATTAATCAATCAACGCTTAGCTTCTCCCATCATTTCCAACGCACGGTTTTCGAAAATTCAGGAAGTTAAACAAAAATTCGAAATTCGAAATTTTTCTTTCAAATAATTGTACATGACCTTCCTTCAAGATGTAATTTTTAAATACAAATTTTATTTAACTCAAAAATCTTTCTTTAGTATTTTAGTTTTGCGTTGATAACTTTTTGCAATTTTCGTAAATACAGTTCGCCGGAAATGGAACTATCATCACATTTTTACCGTTTTCGGTACATACGAGGATAATGTTTAAAGAAAAAATTTAATGTCATAAATAAGATTTTTTTATAAATTTCATTAACTTCAAGCAGAAATTAGGCGAGAAAACTCGTTTTAAAAAACAAATTGCAGAACCTTCTTTAAATGTCAGATTTTTAGGACACATTTTATTTAAAAGAAAAAGCTTTATTTTCAATAATGTCCTTTGTAATGTTAACGTTTTGTAGTTTTCGAAAGGACAGAGAGTTCGCCATAAATGGAACCAGCAGCAAATGTTTTACCATGCTATGATACACTCGAGACAATATTTTTTAAAAAATTGTATACTCTTTTGAGAAAATAATTGTCAAAAACGCCCACCCAAATTACTCATGGTTTCTAAATAGTTCACTTGAACGCATTAATGAATCAGGTTTGGAAGAACAAATTTCATTCAGGATAAAAATCTTTATCTTCAATACTATAGTTGTAGAAAGGCGCCGAAAATATTTTTGAACTTTTGGGATTTCCTAAAAATCAAGAATTTCAACGAAAATGAAACTTTTACCGTTCTCTTAAGCGTTTTCAACTCTATGTGACAACAAAGATTAATCAAAAAGTTTGAAATCATTTATGAGAAAATTTTGAAAATAATGTTGAGACTTCAAGTAAATTACCCTCAAAAACCAAATTATTCATTTCAAACTCGCAGGACCGTGAGTGCGTCTACATCGATCAAGAAATATCAATTTTGGAGAAAATTATCTGAACTGTTTTGGCGCGCCTATTGATGACACACAGACGGACTGGCAGACACAAGTTTTGTCGTCAATTGTTCTTTCGGAATCAAGAACACACCAAATGTGGATTCTGACCCTACAACGTGTTAAAGGAAGTAATTTACTACATATACGAAGATTTATCCACTCTTTTGTTACCGGAGCATTATATGTTTTGGTACCGGAGCATTATATACCGGCATTATATGTTTTTCTGATGAAAAATCGCTCAAGATTACAATATTTTGTCTTCTCACGAAGGCGAGAAAGTAAAAAGTTGGATTATCAGAAATAAAGCGCGATGAAACATGGATGCAGGAGCCAGAAGAAACCCATGAAGAACTACATGAATTGTGAAAGTGATCGCAGAGGAAATTCCTGGCTGTTTTCTGAAAGTATTGCGCTGGCACGTCGCGTCGCCTGCCGAAGTCCCAGCTGAGCAGCGCGACAAGCCCGCGTTATTTTACAGTCGTCGGAATCGTTTATTTCCCTATAAAATCCCCGTTAGCGCTGGCGAACAGGCTCGGGACATTCCTGAGCCGCTGTCCGCGCGCGCACCATTTTATTGAGGCGCCGGCGATGGTTTACGCCAGCGGCCTCTCCGGTGGCCCTGGCGCGCCCGCCCGTCCCGCTCCCTTCCCTTGCTTTACCAACTGCATTTTCATGCTCTCCTTTTTTCTCCTCACCATTCTCTCTTTTCTCCTCACTCTTCTCTCTTTTCTCCTCACCTTTCTCTCTTTTCTCCTCACCTTGCTTCTCTTTTCTCCTCACTTTTCTCTCTTCTCTTCTCTTTTCTCTCTTCTCTTCTCTTTTCTCTCTTCTCTCTCTTTTCTCTCTCCTCTTTTCTCTCCTTCTCTCTTCCTTCTTCTTTTCACTTCTCTTCGTTTTCTCGTTTTCTTTTTCAATTTCCTTTCTTTGTTTTCCTATTTATTATTTTTCTTTTCCCTCTCCTCTTAATTCTCCGTGTTATTGCTTTTATTTCCAGTATCGTCATTCCTTCTGCCCTTTTCTCCTTCCGTGCATCGCGTGTCCTCTCGTTGCAGCTGGGGCTGCCGGCCGCTGGGCCGCGCTCGTCATGACGGAGGCTAATCGAGATGGTATCTGCGCCCGGACGCGCAGTCGGGCGCAGGCGCACTCGCCAGGGGCGCTGCCTTCGACGTGCGCTCCGCCCGCCTTAAACGCGTCCGCGCCGAATTCAGCAGCCAGCCTTCTAATGAACAACGGTCTTTTCTCTCGTGGAGGATGTGCCAACGAGCATCACGATTTCCATCCTTTAAACAATCGAAGACGTTTGATCAAATTTGTTTTATAACTTTCATTTGACCGTCGTGATGTGCATTTGCTTTAAATTAATAGACCGAACAGTTTGTGTTTATTTGAATAATCACTAATAGTATGGTGTTGATGTTAACATTTATAACAAAATTTAGAGGTTCTATTTATTTTCATTCTTGAATTGTCTCAAATATTTCTCGAGATATGGAAGTTATAGGTAGTATATTTCAAAGCGCTTGTGATAACAATGAAATGAATGAGAAATGATAACAATGAAAATAAGGATGATGATATAAAGAAGAAGAAGAAGACCAACAACAACAACAATATGTGAGTTGGTAAGAAATCTGACACCAACAGTGACATTTAACATTCTTAACTCAGAATTAATATTCAAGAATTATGTAAAAGGTTTCGCAATATTACCGTACCATTGATAGCCGAAAACAATTGGCTCATTGAAATTTAAAACTTGCAGTAAATGAACACTTCACGATAAAGTATCAATAAGAATATGGTCTAATAGCAGTACTTAATTGAATAGTTCCAATATTTAATCTAAAAGATCTCATTTTAATTAAATAGTTCAAAGCCATGATAGCGACACATAAAAAAACAGAGTGAGAGCATAATGAGAATCAACTTTCCATTCACTTAAATTATAAAATTTAGTATATAATGTGCATTCTTAAATACCATCACCTTACCATGAAAAAACGTTGAACTATTGTTTCGCCTTCAAAAGTTGAAAAATGCATTCTTCCAGTTCCTCTTCTTTCGAATAAACTGTCTTCTCTCAGAGGGTATTTTTTTTTTTCGAGAAAAACATCTGGAAGAAAAAATACTTGCTCTTGTAAAAGTATGGTTGTCGTGCGATGTCTATGCTAACGATTCAATGTATCTTTAGCAGAGAGCTTACGTGACAGTCTAGTAGCAATTACGATTAGTCTGTCGTTAGGGGCTCCCCGTTTAATGTAACATGCTTGTTCATCTCCCCTTATAAAGGTTGCACTTGAGCGTTTATAGTCAACGACCTGGAACTCTCTTGGGAAGAAGACGCTAAGTTGTTCGCTTTAAATGTGGGACGAGGCACAGTGCGTTCCAAAAGACCCTTAAGTGCATATCATCCTCTCTATTTCCGACACTGCATCCTATAATATAAATATACTGCTAAAGCTCCATTAGAAAAATGCAACCATTTCTAAGATCATTTATTCCATTTCTTTTGTCTAAGCGTTGAAGAGAAAAATATTTTCTTTTTCGTTTGTTTATCTCGGTGGCTCGGTATTAATTTATAGACATTTACACGATTCCGCAGAATCGACTAGTTCATTTTTGTATTCCAGGAGTTTTTCGAAAGATGTGCTATACTTATTCAGCCGAAGGACATCTGGAACCTTAAGGTGGAACTAGAGACTAGCATTGGCGAGGCGTACTAGGCAACAGAAAATGTTTACAATTGCTTTCGGCACCAAGCCAGAAAGTGCCAAAGAAAACGCCAACCTTACGGGTAACTCCTTTCACAGCATGAATATACCCAACAACTTTTCCTAGCGACAGATACGATGTGTTAGTCAATTGCAGAAGCTGCAATTTTTTTTACTCCTTCCGTGAACCAAATCGAGACTGTTGTGCATTGAAAGCAAGCACGCTGACCATGAGCCATCCAGGAACTTTCAGATCGGTAGCAGTCCATAATAATATAGAATTCCACAGAATTATTATAAGCATTATTATTATTATTATTATTATTATTATTGTTATTATTATTATTATTATTATTATTATTATTATTTACACTTCAACACTTGCTCATAATTGTAAGTTTAACAATAGCGTAGGAATAATTTTTCAATTTCGATATGGCCTACTAACCGTTGCGACCCCCCATAGCAGAACTATGTTGCAAATGATGCAAATTATTTGAACAGTCAAACATAATTTGTAACAATGCCGCTATGTAGTTACGGGAATCTCAATGGTTAATTGGCAATTGTGAAACGGGCAATACGTTCGTACGGTATTGTTAAACTCACAACTGTGACCAGGAGGTGAAATGTAAAGTATAACCATCACAGGAGCTCTGACTTCCTAAAGGCTGTTTCAAGAGTTGACAGTCTCTATAGTTCAGGTGGTTAGAACAATGGGCGTATACTGGTACAACCGGGTTCAATTTCCGGTTGGGTCAGTCAGTTCTTTGAACAGTCAAACATCATTTGATATGTTCTTATTACTATTATTATTATTACTATTATTATTATTATTATTATTATTATTATTATTATTATTAAATTGTATTAAAATACAATATTGCAATAGTTTATGTCATTGGACACTTATTGTATTATTCCATTATTTCAATTTGTTAGGAGATCTATTTGAAGTATCAACCGTTCCATCTCCAACGCTCCAGACGACATGAATGCTACCGCTACTTTATCCGAGATCACAAAATACATTTGTACAGTGTGTCTCATACCACTTGCTGAATTATTCAATCCACTAAATTTGAGATGCAAATTTCAAAAATTCTTTGCAAGTTTCCTGGTTGTTCAGTCTCTTGTTTGGGTGGTCACTTGATGATTCATGCCGATAAACTCCCGCCTTCAATGGCACCCTCTGGTATAGAGCCTGCTGCATTTCAAAGCATATTTTCGAACACCCTCTATTCTTCAAAACGTTGTGTTAAAATATTGGTTTAAAAGTTGGTCTAAACGGTCATATTCGAAATCCATTCATATCCTTGATGCGCGCATATTTTTCTCATTTCAAAAATCAGTTATTTCCTTTTAAAAAGAGATATTTAAAAGTTCTTGTTTTCCATCGGCTCTATATCTTGTAGAAACTACAGAGTTGTACAGAGACAGCAAAAATGTTCGGTAAAAGAAATGGATGATTCTAAAATTGAACATAACAAAGCGAGGGTGGATCAGTTTCATGTAATTTGACATAAAATCATCGCGTTTTGCATCCTCACTTCTTTATTTGTTTCATCGCTCTTCGATTCTCCCCTCGTCATGTCTTCAATGTTGATGTACGACGACACAAAATACTTCCACGTTTCTTCGCTCTATTGTTTAATAGCGCGAGCGAAAAACGAGGCAAGCCGTCAGTCGTTAAGTCCCCGCCTGCGAACGAGACTTGAGTGCGTGCCCCGGCGACTAGAGAAAGTCTAGTAAGTCTTGAGGTAAACTTAACGACCCTTCGAGGAAGGCTCGTCGAAGGCTCTTGGAAGCGGGAAAGGCGGCCGCGGGGCGAAGACCTTTCGCCAGCGAGAAGCCGCTCCGCTTCGCGCTCAGGAGCTCGCGCTTGCTCGGAAGCCAGCTGCTTGAAAACCAAACTGCTCGGACACCAAGTGCTCGGACACCAAGTGCTCGGACACCAAGTGCTCGGACACCAAGTGCTCGGACACCAAGTGCTCGGACACCAAGTGCTCGGACACCAAGTGCTCGGACACCAAGTGCTCGGACACCAAGTGCTCGGAAACCAAGTGCTCGGAAACCAACTGCTCGGACACCAACTGCTCGGACACCAACTGCTCGGACACCAACTGCTCGGAAACCAACTCCTCGAAATAAAAATATTTGATATTCGTCAGACTGTATTTGATCTTTATTAAAAATATTTTCTTTTGTGTCCATAGATTCTTTATATAAAATATAAATATATTAAATTAAAATATAAAAATATATTGTGTATCTCATATTACAAGTATGAAATATTTTATGTAAAATATTAATCGAAAAACAATTTTTTGTCTTTAAAATAAATTTTTTTTGGATACAGTTTTACATCAAAATAAAATGTTTGCTATAAACTAAAATATATAATACATAAAAAGCAACATTTTAAAATGATTACTTCCATCTTGAGGCTGGAGAAACATATTGACAGAAAATAAAATAATAATTTAAAACTGATTTTCCTTCATCGCTTTGGTTGAACTCGAGGACCTAGGATCTTGAAACGAATATTTTAATTCTTTTGGGGGTGGATACCTTACATGATAACATTTCCAAAATTTTCTCAAAAATGACATTTGAGTAAACTTTTTCCTCGGATAGCGGAAAGGACTTTGATTTTCGAAGTACTGCAAAAGTTTAAAATTTTTCCTGGGCTGGGCACAGGATACCCGTTCCGCAGCACCCCTAGACACGTGGCTCTTCCACGGAGTTTGTTGTCTGGGATGCCGTTTCACAGCTCTTCAACACTTCTCACCTGAGAATGCTTCTTTTTTAGCTTTCCTGATTCCTTCTTCTGGTTCCTGATGTTTTCTTGCTTGTTAATGAAGTCTCATTGTTCCATGATTTCCTAGATTTGTAATAACTAGTTTTTTTTTCTGTTTGTTACTTGGATTTACTTCTCGTTTTAAGTGATATTACGGCTAATTTCCCAATAAAAATTATATTCTTCCTCGTTCCCTACTGTTATGTATATTTCTCATTCTGTTCCCTGCCTTTTAGATTCGTTGCTGTGGTTATTATTGTCAGTGTTTGCGTCCAAGCCAGGACGCGCACTTCCGCATTCGCACTGCGCTAAGTTATAAACCCAGAGTGATCTGAAGGGGGCACCGTGTTACAAAAAATATTTCTATTACAATATAAAAATGCCAAACTGAAATATTTTTTTCAAATTTTCAAAAATACATGCGAGTGCGGGAGTTCCGAATTGAAATCTCCGCCGTTCTGGAATTCTTTCTGCATGTGCCCCTTCCCAGGAGGTCTTTTTCAAATTCTTTCGCCGTATTATCTATTATTGGTAGGGTAAGGATACCTCGACATGGAATTGTCCTTTTCTATGTAGTCGGGACTTGCCCGACTCCTCTATGTAGGCAGTTGAGGGTCACCTCGGCCTTTGCTCACCGCTTTCTGGGTCCAGAGCATCCGAATCTCCGATCGAGCTAGCCCTTGGCCCATCTCGGTCCGATATAATCATTATATTGACCGAGGTAACCCTTGGTGTCAAGTTGGTGTTTCTTTTTATTGAAATAATAGTCATTCATGTCAGAAAAGTCAGAAAATTTCAGTTTATGAATTTGGTTGGCAGTCTTTTGACAAAGTTTTGTTCATTTGTTCATTCCAATGAATAACATTCTTATTTTGAAAGCTCATTTAATCTGTGATTTTTTCCCCGGCAGATATACTCGCATTTTTGTAACGACTGCCTAATTGAGGTTCTTCTGAAGCCACCACCCGTCAGTTTGAAAAGCCGTGCACACTCTAAAAAATTTACACATCACTGATTCTTCACGCTGAACCTCACTTTGTAGCTTTCGTCGATTGCGGAGATCGAATCTCAAACACAGTGATTTAAGTTGATGGTAAGAAATAACGACATCATTTTCTCGTGCACGATTGCAATATTTGTTGCACGTGTGCGTGTCAGTATTGGTAGTGTAACTAACTTTCCTCTCTCCTCTGTGTGGGATGGTAATTGTTTCGAGCAGCACGTCTGCATCAAAACAAAATGGAGGTTCGTGAAGGGAATATTTACCATGCAAATGAAGTATCGTATTCACACTTCCAATAATAATTCCATTTTTGATGTGTCAATTTCATTGTGAAGCTGTCACGTTCTCAAAAAGTGTGATACTAGGATATGATAAGTAACTATCTCGAAAAAATCAATTAATGTCTCACAAAAACTTTTATTCTGTAGAATTCGCGTGGTTTCAAAATTGTTTCATTTTGGTTTAATTTTTATGTATTCGTAGTTTTTCTAATCGCTTAGGACGTGTAAGACTATATTATTCTCAGGTCGTATTTCATTGTTAACGTTTCCTAAAAAGAAGAAATTGAGTAAGTGAACTCTATATATTGTAACAGATTGACATTCAAAGTTTAATATATTACTTATTTTTATAGCTGTGCAATTTTCGTTTTATAATGACAAGAGGATTCAAGATTAAATGGAATGAAAATTTTCTAAAGAACTCATTTCAAGAAATCAAGAATATGGGTGATCTATACGAAGATATGAACTTCAACATAAGTTAAATATTTATCTGAAATAGTAAGGTTTAATAATTTAACTTTCTTTCAGGCAATTATTTGCTAAATTAATTGGATACGTAGAACATTCTAATTTATTTCAAAAATATTAAACTGTTATTTTTTGTTAACATATCTTAATGACTCTTGAATTATTTTAGCATTTGATCACTGACACGTGCAATTATTTTTCTGACTCCGAGAACTTTGTTTACACCAATGTGTATGTAAGTTTTTTAAATAATCACATTTAGAATCACTTATTTTTCTGTACCAATTTTTTAAATTCAGTGATGATTTGCTAGTTTTATCGCTATCTATTTGTTTATTTATTATTCTTCAAAAATAAATTAATACGAACCTCCGCAAACCCAACAAAAGGCTTAAGAATTATCCGCAAAATGATTAATTAGTGTTTATAATGTCAATTTATATAATTTAAATAAGAAGCTGTTAAAACCTGCGTGAAAGTAAAAGTCTAGAACGTTGGAGTAGGCCGCGAAGCTGGTCAAGGTAGTCCATGTATGTGCATTTATTTGATCCAAGACGCCCTTGCTTCTTAGAAATTTCCTACTGTAACCAGTTGGCGTCTTCAGCCCCCTGCGCGAATCCGAATCTCGAAGAACACGTAAGGTCTTGCACACTAGCGCATTCCTGGGACCTCATGATAACACGGCGCGAGATTATCTACGACACAAAACCCACGAAAGACAGAAAACATCAATATCAAAGCCGGGTCAATATCTTAAGGGTTCCTAAACATGACCAAACATTGAAACCCCATCATAATTTTGACATACTGAACGTAAGTAGTAAAAATGTGCATGAAAATAAAAATATAACCGTTGAAGTTTTTCAAAGTATTTTTAGTAGAATAAATGCATTATATAAACATGCTTAAAAGTGCAATTTAAAATAATTTTTCGTCCCCATTTTGGTGCGACTTTTAATGCACGGTATATTATTTAAAAAGTGGACCAATTTCATTTAATGTTTGTATCGCAAATGAAAGGTTTAAATTATTTTACCTATTTTCAAAACAATAAAAAAATGGTTTAAAATTATTGGGTTCCCCCTGCATCGGGAGCCCTAAACATGAGCTTAGTCTGCTAATGTACGATTAATACACCCTTGATCAATGTCCAAGGCGCGATTGGAACCAATGACTTTAGCAGACCAATAAATGCTCAGTAATAACGTATCCCAGTTTTTTCCACACTCGTTATCCAGAAATATTCATAGCAGAAATAAATAATTAATTCGATTTAGAGTATACATGAACTTTTTTATATTTGCAAACTAGTAAAGCGTTAACCAAATCATTTTGTAGGAAGATAATTAGGTTCTTAGAACTAAGGACCCACGATACATTGTGGCCTCCGATATATTCGAGATAACTTACTTGGGGAGACAATGAGTGAGCATTAATGATTTTGGCAAATTAGTGAGAATTACAAGAGATTCCAATGTATTTACCATAAAATGAATGATGGCGTAAACAAACAAAAGTGTCCCTATAAATCCAAGAGATGGAAGAGAATACTATAAGACGTTTACTTAGTAATCACTTAGTGATAAACAGCTGATACGTCGTAAGGCCATTACACGACTTTGAATACAAATACGAAATAGTTTATTTAGTATTCACGATCTGAATATGAGTTTACTCTTGTCACTCAAACTTGATTCTTGCAATGTACGATTTTTTTTAGACCGTTTTAACCGAAGTCTTAACTCTGTTGTGCAACCTTCATGCTATATTGAGAATGCCCCCTTGTAGATATTCCACGTATGAAGACCAGGAGATGTAAGGCGCGCTTGAGGCAGCGGTCACTGCCACGGCCGCCTGGGAACTGGCAGCGCTTCCGTGGCCCGCAAAGCCTTCTAAATGGGTGAAGGTCAATTAAGGCCCCGCGGCCCCTGCTGCGCGTACGTTTCCCCCTTCCACGTGTTCCCCGCGGGCGACACGGAAACGCGTAATCTCGCACGAGCCGCCATTTGCATGAGGAGCCCCGCGCCGCCGCCGCCGGCGCTTCACCAAATGGCGGCTGCCCGCGAAAGCACAGCACGCTGGGCGAAACCTCTGTCTACACGAACAGAAGGGTATGATCAGGGGACGACTGCTGGGGCATGACGTGGGATGACATCTTTTGCTCGTGATGAGTTCCTCGTGGTGAGTTCCAATGTGGCCTAGAGAGGTTCTCTTCCATCGATGCTCGACGGAGAGTGAAGTGAGTTCCCTGAAGTGAGTTGTGAGGTGGAGGATGAAGGATGAGCCCCTTGCTCGGTCGTGAGTATGTAGTGGGTGGAAAGGAAGGACCGCACGCGATCAGTGGCCTCTTACACAGTCGATGCCCCTGCTTTCTCCTGAAAGTGATGAAGAGACCCACGGCATTTAGTGCATTGAGTACGCAGGGAAATGGAAACTTCAAAATTATGACACACTATTCAGTAGTCGGATACATCATGAATTGCACTTCAGAATACAATGAACTTCAATGATAAATAAAATACACTACCTATGGTTACGATATAGTTGTAATCATTGTTGATTCTCATAGTGTATTTTCGTAATACGGATTCCAATACACGGAAACTACCTCTCAGAAAAGTCGAGCTACCGGTAGCAGTAGCTCAGTGCATCAACTGATGTCACTGCAGTGCCTCTGACCGGGAGGTCCTAGATTCGAGTCCTGACGGTGGCAGGTTTTTAGATACTAGCTTTTCAGCTAGATCGAATTCCGTCGCTGTCCTAAGGAGAATTCTAGCGGTCTGCTGCTCTGATCGGTAGTTTTCCGTGGTTTCTCCGATCAACATCAGGCAAATGCCGGAGCAGTACCCTACCAAACGGGCCACGGATAGCGCGCGATCTGTCCTTCCTCTTCCTTGAACTCTCCTCTCACACACACTTACACTAACATGCACTACATTACCACATATTCCGGGAGACCGGTCGGGAGCGCAGAGCTTGTCCCGGCTGGGGCGGCGCCCCGCTGGTGGGAGAGTCCTGGTTAGGGGGAAACCCCACTAGCCGACAGTAGGTCGGCGCCGGATCTCGCCATTCATCGGGGAAGATCACCGCCATCTCCCGAGAAAAAATGCACTACACTAACGGTACTAATGACCGAAGCAGTAGACGCGCCCGGAAACACGAAAAAATCAATCAATCAAAAAGTCGAGCTGCAGATTCAATTCCGACTCGGAGCACAAACTCTGATGTTCAACTCCGTGCAAATTTCTGGAACCAGTGGTTTTCCAGTAAGCGACTTCTCGGAAGCAACCGATCTATCCGGTAGTTTCTGGTTTCCGGTCGTAACAATCGAATCGGATATTACGTGCATGTGTCGCTTAGGCAGGGCGAGACATTGGGCGTGCGTCCCTGAGGAAGCCTCCACGCACGCACTGTGGCCCTCTTCCTCCTCCGAATGAAGACGTCGGGGCGCTGCGCGGCGGCCGGCCGTGTTATTTGCGCAGATGGCAGCCAGTCGCGCCAGCCGTGGAGAAACGGACTCGATTTATCATCGTTGCGGACGATAAATTGGCTTCGATTACCCACCCTCCTCCAAATGGTCACCCCACGAAGGAGTCCCTGCGCTTGAAGGGTCAAGGGCAGCGACCCGGTTGTGGGCGTGGGGTCGGGCGGGGCATCAGCCCCCGCACAACCACCGAGGAGAGACGGAGGTTGAGGCGTGAAACTCCGAGGGGAGAATAACGACCACAACAGATGTTGAAAAGGTCAATAAAAGCATGCCCTTCCATAGAAATAATTGATATTTTGTTGTGTCTAATGGCCGGATTCTTGAAGTCAGTGCCCACCTCCGTAGTTGGCTGTATTGAAGGAATTTCCTAATTGGCACTATTGACTATCCTATTCACTTCCTGCACTACCAATTTTATACTTTTATTCTTCCTCAGGGCCTAACACAAAACAATTTCTATTTACCGATACTCTATTCCATGACGGTGCAAATATAATATTTGGTTAGGGCGGGACGGGAAGTGCCGGACATTTAGTGAAGGTTATTTTACACTTCACAGACACGACATGGTATTCTGTAGATTTTCACTCTTCAAAACGCACGTGCGTCAATCAGGACTGAACTTAACCCCTGCTACTTGAAATAAATGTAAGCTTAAATTGTAAAATAGATTTAAAGAAACTTGTACGTGTCCCGTGAAGGTTTCCGTTCCGCAGCCGCACAATTGGCAGAGCTTCTAAGTGAACTTGCGAATAAACATGACCGTCTCAACAACCATGATTGCGAAAAGGGGTTGATTCAGCTAGAGCAATACGCTTTAACAACTACAATATGGGACATGGGAATTGAGGTAGATATCTTAGACCTATCACCTCCTGTGCTTTGAAGTTACTAGAAGACAGTTACTTCAAGATTAAAGAGTTTCGGGAAAAAACTCTGATTAAAGATAAAAGAATTGAACTAATAGGTTCTCGACAAAGACTTGGGTTGACGGTGACGAAGTAAAAAATTGCGAAAAGAGTATGGGAAATCCAGAGCTTTCACTCACTAATTTTATTTCGGATAATTTGGATAACCTTTCACCAGCCGTACGCAATACATAGTCTGAAGGAAACGTTAGAGATCTTCTTCTCATTAAGATCCAAGTTCTCTAGAGTAAGAAGATGAAAATTAATCTTCACCCCTTGGTTTCTGTCGTATGTGATTGTCCTGAAATATTAAAGATATTGACGTTTTAAGAAAGTACTTGCGTGTTCGATAGGAGTAATGAAAGCACATTTTCGGCACTTTTCTGGATTCGTCATAAGAAAAAAGCGATGCCCAATATCAGAAATTCAGAAAATGTTGTTTTTACTCTTATATGAATTTTGATTCATTGTTGTGAATTTTCCCAATTTCGAATTTTGATCTTCAGAATGTCCACTGCGCTGGGACTTCGTAATTCAAGCCGAGAGCTTCATCAAGAGTGGAAGTAACATTTTGCTCTTTCGACGCAGAACAAGCATTGCTTGGGTCGGCCCGGTGGCCGAGATCGCTAAGGCAGTAGTGTCGTAGTGATCTCGGACCGAAGGGTCGCGGGTTCGAGTCCCGCCTCGGGCATGGTTGTATTTGTGTTCGTCCTTTAACCCCTTATCATCACCATATCGTTTCATCCACATAGTTACCATACCGTTAGCAGCAATAGTGGTCGCTAATGACCTAAGATGTTGATGCGACCTTAAATAACCAATTAAAAAAAAGCATTGCTTGCGTTCAGAATAAGCATTCGATTGAAAATGATGCATTACTTAATAGAATGGACAAAAAATATAAATGATTGATGCACACCAGTAAGACTGTATAAAGCATATTCGATGTAACCAATTTTTCAAAAAGAAGATTAATATAGCATTGGTTTGAATAATAATAATAATAATAATTATTATTATTATTATTATTATTATTATTATTATTATTATTATTATTATTATTATTATTATTATTATGTTATATATTGAACGCCAATGATGGAAAGATAGACGTTATAATCAATATTATCACGAACTTTCAAAATATCCACGAATTCGTTGCTAGGTCCGTTCTCTCAGAGACTGCAGCATTTGCACTGAAACCGGTAAACAAAAAGTACCTGCAGAGTTGAAAAACCACAAACTTTCAAGCGTTTCCTTCATTACTGCAATAAAAATAAGTCTCTTCCTGGAATTCCATTTCTGCTACCGAAGATTGTCGCTGCGGTTTGCAAAAGTCGGAGAACAAGGCCAACTGTTATAGTAATCTTATCCGTCCATAAACCTACGTGGTTTTCCCCATTTTTAAACAAAAAATTAACCAAGAACACAGGTATTCTCAGTATACCAACGCTTTGAGGTATAGGTTTTATGAAACAAAGACATTCGTTTCCGGGACGTCTTCCAAAGTTAGGACACATTTATTTCCTAAGAATAAATTGAGGTATTAAGAGTTTAGTGCTGGGTAAACAAATTTCCATGCAGTTTTTATGTTGACGCAATTAACTTATTTTTTTAATAACGTAATAAATAATTTTATGCAAGGTGTGTGACATCGACGATCTCTGAAGTGCATTCTTAATAACAGAAATAATTTGAAAATTGTACGGACTCTCCATACGTTAAATATTTAGGAAACGGAAAGGGTCGTTGACACAGAGCTGCGTGCAACTACGTAAAGTCTAAGACTGCAGATTCGAGTGTCGCGCAAGGTATGATTATTTTCACCATATAGTTATGGCATGGTTGGCTTTTAATATTATCACGTGTCAGAGCTGCTCCCTAATGCCACCAATTAATTAGCCCCCTATTTCTACCATCATTTATCCCTCCTTATTACCACTATCATCATCCATTTGCTGGACAGCAATGTCAAACGATGACTGGATTATTTGAAATTTCAGGTTAAGGGCGAGCGTAATATTGTAAGTTTCTTTCCGCACGTTCCCTCCTGAACATGTAGGACACATTTCAACAATAGAAAAGTAAAAAGGTTGTTGGGAACAAACAGCCATGACAACTGAACAAACCCTTCTTGCAATGGGGTGCGTTGAGTTGCGTAAGAAAATATTAAATGAAAACGGAAGATGAACCTTGAAACAAATGAAATTTGAAACGAAACATAACACAGGATGTTCTCTATAACTAGTATTCAGTTATGATGAGACAAAATCTGCGAGATTACCAAGTCTGTAGACTGCGCTTATTTACACATTTTGATGTTGAATGAGACAAACGGAGTTGACTCTCACGACAATTCTCGTGTGCATCCCTATCTAGTAAAGTGATTTTCGAAGTGAGGTCACCGGATCTCTGAGAATTCGCCCAGGTTTTTCTATGCACCGGCGTCTGTTCATCAACCAAGAAAATGGTTCAACGAGTCCTTTTAACGAGCATATTAATCCTTCAGTGGTCACGATGGTTTTGCTGCCTTATTCCAGGATTCTCTGGTTTGTCTCCGCAGAGCGTCTTTCTGGTTATCCTGAATCAATTCATCAATTATTTCGCAAAATGTATTTAAATCTGTGTTTAGAGTGCTTAATGTTTTATTGAAACGTAGGAATCACATCCATTCAGGTTTTTGCAAATAATAGAAAATAATATCAAATTTATAAAGATTATTGATGTGGCCGACCCATGTTGGAGGAAACATTAATTTTATTGATCTTTTAGAGGAATCAACAGTAATGCTTATCCTAGAAAAGGGGATCCAACTCATTTGGTTGAGGCTAATTGATATTTACAAACAGCACATTATATGCAGAATTACATCCGTATCAGCGCCCAAAGCTGCTCGCATGTCCTTTGTCTACCATCGCTTCGTGTGCCCGCCTTGCCAGACGAACGACCGCTAGCAGTGACATCTCCATTTGCTTGGGTAAACAATGCGAAAAGCCCTCATCTGTATAGGAGCACTTCCCGAGACGCCTTCGACAATAATGGCTTCCCCCCCCCCTTCGCGGGCTCCCCGTTGACACGCGCTCGCTTTCTACCGGTGGGTGTCAGAGTTGAAATCCTCGTCATTCCAAGTGGGTTTTGTGGTGAACATAGAACGTTCGCGAATGTCCAGTTCTTCACGCCTCTCACCAAGAAAAGTAACATTAATTTTAACAATGATGCATAATGCATTATTTACCATTTGAACTGTATAAATGTGTATAAACAACCTGTAACAAGTATTGTATTGCAGCCTTCGGGTCAATGACCCCCATCTTGATCAGGTTTTTCGTCCAGTTTCCCTGATCCATTGAGCAAATACTGAGATGGTCCCTTGTTTTGCTTCTGGACATAAATGTAACTTCATTTTCTGTGCACGTCTTCTAGATTTCATTGGGAAATACAATTATTCAAATTATCGTTTCCGTGTTGTCGCGGCAGGAAGTATTATTCCGAAAGACAACATGGATAAGAGCCAAAATGTATTGCCTTTTTATCCTTGAAAATAGATTTTATTACATGGGAGTTTTTTCAAAATTTAAGTAGTATATGACTTAGTGTAGGGATCACAGAATTTTGAAAATGTGCACACAATTCACTTTTCCCCATAGCACGTCATACGCAGTTTTAACTGTTTTTGACGTAAAATAAATAAATAAACCATGGTTCTCCCTCAGTAGCGGAGGGACTTGGGGAATAGAATACATACAGGGAACCGAATGTTATGCAGTTCGGGGCATGGCATTTTTCATAGTATATTGTGGCGTGTGGGCTTCTGATTTATCCACATGTATAACATTTCAATCATCATCCCCTTCATCATCATTATATATAATTTCTCCCTTCTCGTGATCACCTGTCGTCATTCGTCCAATAAAAGGCAAGACCTTCAATATGATCATTTACCCAGAAAAAGGGAAGGCATCATAATATCCTCACTCTTAACCCCCACACAACACTTTTCGCTTATTTATTTAGAGTTAAATTGAATTATGTAAACAAAATCCTTATGTATTTTAAATTATATTGAAAGAATGAGGGAGAGAGAGTCACAAAATAACAACAATGCGGATGTTGAATTTTTCAATCCAAATATTGGAAGAATACATTTTAAAGTATTTAAAAAGACAAGCTCAATGTTTTTCTCATTCTTCGGTTCTCGTTTTAAACATTACATTCTGAAATATTATCAGGTTAGGACATGATCGCCCATTACTCAATTTCTTGTTTCTTTTCTTCATACGAAAGGGAAGGAAAGAAATTATTTAAAACTATTGTCCCACTTTTTCACTATCCTTATCAAAAAATAACACTATTAATATCATGAGTATCGCTAAAGGCTGCAAAGCGCAACGTAAAATATCACAGTCACGGACAGTCACTCTCCATCAAACCGTTCAATACTGATCCAACGCCTTGGCATACTTGGTCCTTGAGTGGGGGGACGTCGTGCGCATGCGCTGCCGCCTCCCGATCCGACCTGAAGACGTTGGAGGCATTCGCCCACAGCCTGAGCTGCGCTCACGCACTGCCTGCGCTGCATTGGCACGCTGGTGCCGATCTATCACGCCGATCGCAAGAAAACCGAATAAATGTAAAAAATCTCAATGAATTCAAAGGATTTTTTTAATTTCCTTTGGCGTTGACACACGGCTTGCACACTCAAAGAAAACCCCATTAGATGGCATTAAGACGAAAGATTCCTCCTTGGTCAATTATCGTAATCCAACATTAGTAATCACTATAATTCATCCATCTACTTCCCGATTTATCTGTTTTCCATAATCGTGGTAAGCGTAGCATATTTCTATGAATCTTAACATTTTCTTTTAGTATCTGGACTCGCAGCACCATAGTTGGCATTTAGTACCGGCCGTAGAGATTAAATATGTAGTTATTTTGAATTGATACTTTCATTTCTCAACATTCACATTGTCGAATGTAAATTTTTCCACACCTTACCAACTGTTTAGTTGGCATATTTCTCCATTACAATCGTTCATTATCAACCCGAGATATTTACAATTGCAACATACTAACATCTTACAAGTCTGGAATTAGGTTACACTCAAAAAACTATTTTACTGACTCTTTATTATTACATCGCATAGAACTAATATAATCGCACAATAATTTTCAATCGACCCCAAATGCTTATGCCAATGTGTTCCCAATGCACAATCTGCGATCGAAAGAAGCAATGCGCACTCCGAGAGGCACAGACGCCTCCAGCTCTGTGTGTGGCGCCCGGCCCTCGCCTCACGAGAGGGAGAGGAGCGGGCGTGGCGGGAGGGGGCGGGGGCGTCGCGCGCCGCCGGGCAGCGCTGAGGCGGCGCGGGCGCACGTGAGGCGCGCGACGGCACGCGTGGCCTTCCCAGACGCCCTCGGCGCCCCTGCTCCTCCCCTCCCCTCCCCACCTCGCTCCTTACCCCATCGCCCTCTCTCCTGATGGCGGCAGGATTTTCGACACTAGCTTTTCAGCTAGGTGGAATTCAGTCGCTGTCTGGAGGAGAATTCTAGCCACGGCTGCTCTAATCGGTAGTTTTCCGTGGTTTCTCCGATCAACACCAGGCGAATGCCGGAGGAGAACCCTAACAAACGAGCCACAGACCGCGCGCGATCTTTCCTTCCTCTTCCTTGTCCTATCCTCTCCCCTTACACACGCACTTACACTAACATGCACTACGCTACCACATATTCCGGGAGACCGGTCGGGAGCGTAGAGCTTGTCCCGGCTGGGCGGTGCCCGCTGGTGGGAGAGTTCCGGTTAGGGGGAAACCCCACTAGCCGACGGTAGGTCGGCGCCGGATCTCGCCATTCAGCGGGGGAAGATCCCCGCCATCTCCCGAGAACAAACATGCACTACACTTACGGGACTAATGACCGCAGCAGTTGACGCGCCCGGAAACACGAAAAAAACAACCAACCAACCAACCTCACCCGCACACAACTTTACATCGCTTCCCCACCTCACCACTCACTCTCATACTTGCCCTCCCCATTCCCTGTCTCTTCGGTCTCCCTCGCTCCATGCAGCCCTCCCCCTCGTCCCCTTCCCGCCCTCTACGTTTTCTTTGTTGCTTTCGGACGTGCAATTCAAATGTTCTGTGCTCATTTAATGGAGCATGACCTCATCCCTCCTCAATCACTCAACGCAGAGTACTTGAACTGCTTGTTCGAAGGTAGTAAAAAAGTCAAATTTTCTCAGAAACAAAAAAATTCGACTTGAAACCTATTGCACCGTCGTACTGGAGACGAAATCTCCATAATAAAGAAAGCTCAACACAAAGATCAATGTGTTATCATGAAAACTTTATTGAGGTGGATTCATTGACCCTGAAGCTTAATTGAAGTTCTTGTGTTAATCTCATTTAGTCTTCTAGAATTTTACAATATTGCATTAATAAGATTGTTAAAATACATATTATTTTCATTTTTCATTCTCCTATTGTATACAAATAGTTATGCAGAAAAATATTACTTGACCTTTAAACTACCTGTATTGTGTGTTATAATTATATATATATCCGTATTCAGTGAATTGTAATTTACATAATAAGGCAGGAAAGCAGTAGACCTTTTCATGACGAGACTGGAGAGTTCACCCGCCGAGAGTTTACGAATTGAAGGAAGAGGTTAGAAGCTCAAATCATTCTCTGCGGGAACCCCGTATAGCAATAAATTTGTATAAATCATTAATAAATCTCCAGAGCAAATGAACGTCCCTTCATTTGAGTTCCATAATAGACAGTGTTAAGTTGTACATTAATCAGTAATCTGATCGAGTATGAGTTTTCTGTAATGTTAATATATTTCATTTTTCGAATCAAAAACATAAAGTTAATAAAGGAGTATGTTCGTAATAAACATCCACGAATTTTAAAATATTTAATATTTACGTCATTGTGTCACTATTTTTCTGTATATTGCTGTGTATTCAATTAGACCGTTCAAAGCTGATCAGGCATAAATCAAAAACAATGACCAACGTTTTCCCTTATGACGTTTCCACAATAACTTTTTCAGGAAAGAGAAGAGCATTATTTACACACATTAAACATAGGTGTAGTTTACAATACTACTTTGTACTATTGCATTGATTATCTCTAAGACACACGCACACCTTTTTCTTGTGTTCGTAACACTTACATACCTCTCAGCCAATCTATTCTTCCCCATACTTCTTCTATTTTCCTCTTATGTACTTGTTTGTGGTTGATTTATTTGTTTTACGGTTTGACATGCAGAAAAACAACACAATGGCTTGTATTCACAGTCTTTAGATCATATTGAGGTCTCTGTTACCTTCCCAAGCTTTTCGGATCTTGAACTTTAAATTGACATGATGAGTAAGTTGAGAAGTAACAGTCTTATTACTGAAACAGAAACTTAAATTCAGCTTTGTCTGTGGACATTGGACGTTAAAGCAAATCCCCTTTTTTTCAAAATTCAAGACCTAAAACAGAATATTTAATAAACTGCGTGTTACAATTTGACATGGTGCGCTAAAATATTAATTTCACCGCATATTATTTCAACAACAAATTACCATTTGTAGGAGAATTTCTCTTCTTGATTTTTTCAAGATAGTAAGTAAATTTGGCTAAATGGAAAAGCTCTTCAAAAACTCAGCATATGAGTTTGACCTTATCTGGAACTGCAGATGGAAGAAATGTTAGTGGAGTTGAAGTTTTCAATAAATGTTTTAGTTGACAATACAATACATTTTCTTTATTGGAGGAATTTTTCGGTCAATTAAACATCATTTCACTGTAAACAATCTTGAAATTATGCATACGATTCCTTAATATTCGTCCTCGTAAATTAATTAAAAATGAACAAAATATAATACATTAATTATTAGTGATTTATTGAGATAAGTTCAAAATCCTTAATTCTGATTTTACATATTTAAATAACAAAGGAAAAAGTATGGCAATAATAATAATAATTAATAATAATAATAATAATAATAATAATAATAAAAGAATAGCTTATCGTTTTGTGATTCTTGGCAATCCTTTGACATGATTTACTGTTGCATTTATTGATCGTTTCACGTTTCTGTTGAGCGACCAACATCATTTCCTCCTCTTTGCCTTGTGATTAATTAGCATGTGTCCCTCTCGATGTACATAATTTCGTGGATATTCATACCCATTTTTCTTATTTCTCTCTTCCTATGCATGAAGCGACCTCGGTGGTTAGCGTGGTCGCTTTCCACGGCGCAACCCCGGGTTTGATTCCCGGCCGAAGCAAACTATTCCTCACAAATACCCCAGTATCTGCTACTGTCTTACGTTTAGAAAGCCCATCCTAAGGTTATGAAGAGCAGAATATACGGTGAAGGGATTTCTTCGTGCTAACCACACGAACCCCTTATTCTAAAGCCGAAAAGCTGGGTCACCGCTGGTCGGCCAAGGCCCGTAGCGGGCTGCAGATTCATAACAGAACACGATGCATGAATCAGTTGCAACTTTTAATTCTTCTTTGTAATGTCTCTTCCGCTTTTGTGGTGCTGTGTAGACTACATTTGCTTTTGAGCATTCTGCCTCCAGTTCTCTTCAGCCACTCTCCGCTGGAGCTTCGCGCCCCGTTGGCCGCCCGGATCGCGGCGTGAGCCAACGTGGGGAGGGGGGCGGGGCGACCCACATTGGCGGGGGCAAGAAACGCGTTACGTAAGCGGCGGCGGCGGCGCTCCATATTCGTCGGGGCCAGCAGGTGGCGGCGGCGGTGGCAGGCTGGGCAGGGGGTCCGGAGAAATAAAAAGGCGCAATTTTCCACAGCCTCCCTCGAGCCCCCGCGTCGCCTAACGGACCTCGCACCGTCGCTCAGGGCCACCGCAGCCTGTGCAACCCGACCCTTCCACCACGGCAGATATCGCCCTTTTTGAGATTAGCCCAGCCCCTCCACTCCTTGGCCTGTGACCGGGAGCGGTAGCTCAGTGCATCAGCTGATGTCACTGCAGCGCCTCTGACCGGGAGGTCCTAGGTTCCCACTCCCCACGGCGGTAGGATTTTCGACACAAGCTTTTCAGCTAGGTCGAGTTCAGTCGCTGTCTGGAGGAGAATTCTAGCAGTCGGTTGCTCTGATCGGTAGTTTTCCGTGGTTTCTCCAATCAGCGCCAGGCGAATGCCGGAACAGTACCCTACCAAACGGGACACGCACCGCACGCGATCTGTCCATCCTCTTCCTTGTCCTATCCATCTCGTCCCGCCCATCCAGTTCCACTTCATTTCGTCCCATCCCATTTCGTCCCTCCCCATCCCATCCTTCCCTACCATGCCCCGCTCCATCTCGCCCTGCCGAATCCAGCCCGTCCCATGCCGCACTTTTCCTCTCCACCGAGCACGCGGTCTTCCTGTCCTCCCTCGGGCGAACAGCTCCCGCGGCGCCACGAGAGGCCACGCGACGGGCCTGCCCGTCAACCACCGGCCAAGCCCTGGCGGCGGCTTTGAGAATTCGCTTTCACTGCGACGCCCACTCGGAAAAACAATTATCCTCTCGCTCTGTAAAAACATAACTGCCTCATGCAAGGCGACCATCATTCCCTTGGATTCTACGAAATAAATCCCGTCTTCAGACCTCGCTAGAAGAGGTTTCAGCCTCTCGTTCGAGACATCTTTCCCGTAGGAGAGTTCCATCTCCCTTCCTTTGTGCAATTTGAGAGGCCGTGGAAATGAGGTTGATGAATCGAGGGAGGAAACTAGAGTGGTAAAGCTTCAAATTCGCTAAAATACACATTCCCGTGTAGCCATCCCACGACACAGATTAGTAGATAACAATATCAAAACTTTATCCAGAACGACAAAAAAATCACTATTTTACAATTCTGCACCATAAAATGAATATAATTGTTTTTTGTTGATAAAAATGAAGATTAAATCCCGACGCAAATTAAAGATCGATATAAATACTGAAATAAAAACTATCACTTTTCATACTTGAAAATTGACGGTCTTAACTTTTCTAAATTACACGTTAAAAACCTCTGTTTGTTGGAGTGTTATTTCCTTTAAAATATATTTTACAAATAAGTTTATATTATATTAATTAATAATTGATATTCAAAATCTCTTGCTGAATTCTATGA
>CAXIVR010000004.1:20022509-20190009 GCA_964035755.1 Teleogryllus oceanicus
CATATATACATTTTAGGACATCAAGAGCGTTTTTGTTTTGAATAAAAAATCCTATTCAATGTATACTAAGGAGTTCCAACAGTAGTAAGGCATTTTCTATTATTTTTTATCAATTTTGACAATATATACATATATATCTCAAATTATTATATGTATATAAATATACATAAATATACAAAAATAAACATATGTCAGTGTCAATCTACAGTCATTAAAACACTTGAACAACAGCCCTTACAATTCAGAAAATTTAATCCTTTAATATATTGTTGCAGTTAAAGAATTTGTATTTTAAACCCCCAAATTTGAGATATACTGAACGTTGATTTTTAGATGTAGCAAAACGTTGCTGTTTGGTGTAAACATTTAGCAGAAAAAGAAAATTAATTTTAATCTAAGTATTTCAACAGTGATAACAGTGATAACTATTATAATGTTATATAATTCCAAATTATGTAATGAAAACCGGGCACACAAATGTTTTTCTTATATTTGAAATATACTATTCAGAGAGTGTTAATACAGAGGTTTTCTTCTGCTTACAGCCTTTGGCAGATGTTGTCAAACATGTTGAGAAAGGATACAAAATGGAAGCACCTGATGGCTGTCCTGTGGAAGTATATGACATCATGAAACAAGTATGTTATTAAAAATAAATAATCATTTAATTCTATCCTTATTACTGTTATTATTTTCTTCTTCGTCTCTTCTGTGGAATTGCTATCAACATCTTTACTTTTCTAGTAGAAAATTAATTTGCAATTTTGTAAAATTCCTTTCTTTGCTGTATTTGCCACTACAGCAGGCCTTTAAATACTGCACTCCTGGCACACAAGTGTGCCAACAGTGCTCCAGCATTTGTGTGTATTATTTCTTGATTAAAATTTCTGTACACTTGGTGAGTTAGATGAGGTGAGTCTCTCCTAACTCGCCAAGTATAGAGAAAGCGGGTAGGGGAATAAGATAGGCTGGAGTTAAAAATTTTTATATGAAAATCATATTTGAAGTGGGGGATGGGGGGAGTTTTTTACTGGATTGAAATCAATTTGCCCAGAGTACTTTGTACAAATGCAAAAAATGAAAGAAAAAATTCGTTTAATTCGTTCAGTATTCAGATTACAATAGGTTATAATATTCTGAAAATTAATAAAAGAAAATCTAATTTTTAAGAATATAAATAAGAAAGTATTCAATTACTGTTTTATTTATAATGAGCTGTAGGGTGCAAAAAAGGTTGAAAATTTTGGGAAATTGTAGAGAATTTACAGGGCCAACTTATATTTAGCCCTTTTCATGATCTGTGTCAAAATTTTGGACATTCTTAAAAAACAAAGGAAAAATAACTTTTTTTACTTTCTCAGCACTGCTTACGCAGTAGAGAGAGTGTTATGTCATGCTGTGTGAAAAAACAGCAAATGTTTGGCAGAAAAACTCTTTCACTGGGCACTGGTAAAGGAAAAAGTGATTAAATCCAGTTGCTTAACTTAGAATAAATCCTCTAGCACTTGGTATAGCCAGAATCCATGTTTTGTCCCTGATACCTAAAAATCAATTGTCAGTAAACGTTGGTCTGTCTGTGAATAATGCTAGCAGCTAAACCATTCAGCCAATTTTCTCCAAAATTGATATTCCCCAATCAATCTGGTCAATGTCGCGTCTCTGTGAATTTGAACAAATTAAAAAATATTTTAATTTGGAGGGTACTTTACGTGAAGCCTCTGGGACATAAAAAAAACAATAGTTCCATCGTTTTTTATTAAATTTGGTGTTTGATAGTGTAAAGGACGTTTGGGGTGCAGGTGTCATATTCATTGAAAACCCTGATTTTTCATAAGTTGCAAAAATTCAAAATTTTTTTGGCATCTTCCTACAACTAAAATATTAAAGATCGACCTTTCTTCCCTTAATGAATCTGTTCCTTAAAGAAAGATTTTGGAATAAGGTTGTGTACAATTTTTCGAAATTTTGAATTATATAATTTGGAGAGAAATATAGCCAATTTTTAATTTCGTTAAAACAATTTTTTTTTTCTCAGAAACGGATGCATTGTTTTTTATTCAATTTTGTTGCTGGATTGTCTGAAAGATGTATAAGAGCAAGTTTTGTGTTGGATGAAATCACTAAGTTTTTGAAAATTGAAAAAAATTTCCGCATTTTTTTCCGCATCTTCCTACAATTACAATTATGAAGAAAAACATTTTTTTCTTAACGAAATGTGTTCATGTTAACGATCTAAAAATGATGTCATGTTCAATTTTTTGAAAACCTTTTGTGCAAAATTTTGTGTCAAAGGCGATTTAAATTTTCTTTAAACCATTTTTGCTTAAAAATGCACAAACTTTTTTGATTAAATTTACACCTTAGATAATGTAAAGGACACTTAAGAGAATCTTACATTTGTTGAGAGGTCTCACGTTTTTTGAAATGCCTGATTTTTCGAAGAAAAAAAAAAAAAGAAAGAAAGAAAGAAAAAGAAAAAAGAAAAGCGTTGTCCTATAACTACAATTGTGAAGATACATTTTTTTATTTTCTCGTATACAAAAGTATATACAGAGTAATATAGAGAAAGTATGTGGTATAGAGAATGTTATGTAATGCTGCGTGAAAAAAAAAGCGGATTTCCAGCAGTAAATCAAATTCATTGCTGGGCCCTGCTAACGAAAACGTGGATAAATCCAGTTGCTAAATTAAGAAAAAAATCCTCTAACACGTGGTGTCAAAATCTCTGTGGGTCTTGATACTGAAAAGTCAGTTGATGCCAAAACGTCCATTCGTCTATCTGTCTGTGAACACTACTAGTGCCTAAACCATACATAGAATTTTTTCCAAATTGAAGAAACTTCTACCAATTTGGCTCTAGTTGAAGTATCGAAATTATGAAAATAATTTTTTAAAATTTAGGGGTACTTTACATAAAGCCACTGGGACAGTTTCAAAATTTTTCTTTAAATTGCTCCAAATTTTTTCTTTAAATTGCTTGTCAAATAGAGGAAAATATACTTATAAAGGTGGCATAGGTCAGATTTTTACTATCACAACCGTAAAGGGCCATTCTGGGCCAAAACCATAAAGCCAGTCCACACGGAAATTAGAAAACTTTGCTACGAGAAAATCTATGCCATTCTGTAGCACCTCTAGTTACTTTCTCATATACATACGTATATACGGAGTAATATATGTAGTATAAAGAAATTTATTTAATGATGCGGAAAATCGATTTAGAAATTTCAACGGAAATACACGTTTTGGGGTTCTCCATCCGTCTGTCTGCCCACCCATCCATCCATCCGTCTGTGAAAATTACTAGACCCCAGACATTTTCAAAATTTTTTCCAAAATGGCTTCAAATTTTTCCTTTAAATTTCTTGTAAGAAGATTGATAGAATAGACACTTATAAAGATGGCAGAGTTAACTCTGAATTTTCAAAAATACAAAAGTTTAAAGATTGTTCGGCGTCTTCGTACAACTACAAACTTGAAGATAGAGATTTTTCCTTCAAATAAAATTTGTTGTCCGCAATTAGTTGTTTAATTAAGGTCATGTACATTTTTTGAAAATTTTAGTAGTTTTCAAGCAATATTTGCAATTTAAAAAAATACAGAAACAAGATTTTCTCAAAAACTGCTCAAAAATTTTCTTTTAACTTTTGGTAGGGATAGTGCTAAATGCACTTTATAAGATGATATAAGCCCCTTATTGCTCTATTCTTCATCATCTGCTCCCCCCCCTTAACGAAAATGTAATTTATTTTGATTCTTTACAAAAATGTGTCTGTTTTTTTTTTCTTTTTTCTTTCTTTCTCTCTCTCTCTCTCTTTTTTTTTTTTTTCTCTTTTCTTTTTTCTTTTTCGCATTGTTCATATTTTATTACCGGCAATTTGTTCTCCTGATTGTTTTGATGAGTACATGTGCTTTAAATAATGTCAGATATAGTTTCTCGAAAACTCAACAGTTATTTGTGAAAATAAACTGAAAATTCTGCATTTACAGAAACTCTCACTTGCAAATTTCTCAAAAATGGTTCCAAATTTTTTCTTTGAACTTTTGCAATGGATAGTGATGAGTGCAGATTGCAGTGTTTAATAAGACGTAAAATTAATTTTATTATTTTTTATAAATTACACAAATGTCATTTTTTCAAAATATTTCGCATGCCGTTAAATGTTTGCATTTTTCTTATAAATGATATTCCTGTGAAAAGACTTCAAATTTTGCATTTACAATAATGATTAAATGCCATTTTCTTAAAAATGGCTCCAAATTTTTCAATAAAAATTGCCATTTAGGATGAGATTTTACTCTCCTTTAATTTTCTTAAAGTAATATTTTGGTTCTACTATTAGTAAACCAAAAAGTTAAGAATTTTTTTAAAAAATTGTAATTTGGACGGCGATAGATGACAGGTGGCCACAGGATGGGGCAAAACCATAAAGCCAGACCACACCAAGGAAATTAGAAAGCTTTGCTACGAGAAAATCTGTGTCATTCTGTGGGACCACTAGTTTTTTAATGAAATGAGTTCATCAAAAACAGATCTTCAAATAAGGTTATGTTGAATTTTTGAAAAAAAGAGAATTTCTTGTAATTTGGCGACAAACATAATCACCTTCTCCGAATTTACTGCACTTCATGAACGTAATTCCAGGCAGTTGAATGCTTTGGAAGTGAGAATTTGAATGTTATATCATATTTCATTGTTTCTTGCAATCAAGCTTTTGTTATACATTTACAAATTAATCTTTTAAAAATTATTTAAAACCTATTTGAAATATATGAAATAAAAATTGTTAGCCTTCAGGGAATATCAGATTGGAATGCAACAGTGACTTGGGAGCTACATTCTGTGAATTATATCTTTTTGTTGGGACATGATTTACCTTCATGAAAAACAGTTATAATTGTCAAATTTGTGTTTTTTTGCTTGAAATTATTTCCCTGTACCATAGCAAGTGGTGGCACACCTGTCAGGCAAATTCTGCCAACCCCTGCTCTAGAAGGTTTCAACCAAATTGTTCATAACTGAAATTTTCTTCTTTCCTTTTTCATTATTGTTGAGTTTTTCTAATAAAGAATTTTAATATTTTCCCTTTTTACCGTCACAGATTTCTCTTGCAGTGAAATCTGTGCATTACAAATCTTTATCTAATTTAGTGTTAATGTATAACTTATCGCCAGATGTTAATTTTGGATCTACCTATATTATTATTGGTTTGTTTTTGTTTTCCAGGCATGGGATTTGCTCCCTGATAAAAGACCAACATTTCGTGATGCGAAGACAAAGTTGGGGCTTTTAAGGGCACAGACAATTTCCAATTAGACATAATTATTTAATTAAGTGCTTCAAAGAAGTTGTGGTTAGGTATTGCTGATTTTGGGAAGTGTAAAAAGAACCTTATACGTCCAAACTCTTCTGCCAGGATCATATCCTTACAGTGTACATTTGAATGAATGTGTGAGTATTTGCCTATGTACAAAGAAGATAACACAATAGTTATTTTAACTATGAGCTCATTAGAATGATGAACAATTTAAAAAATGTTAATTCCCTTTGTGAGCTAATAAGTGTGCTTTGTAGAAAAGTGACTATGTTAAATCAAAAAATGAGTCAGACAAACCCTGTGAATTTCTGTTCTTTATATTTAAGTCATGCTGCGATATGTACTTAGATACCGAAAACGGTGAAAGGTATTGCAGCATCCAATAGATCAGTGTTACAACAGTGAATTACTTGTGTATCATCAGCCATGCAGCTATACTTGTGCAGTGCATGTAAATTAATGGTCTTTCTTGTACAATGTTTGGTCCATTACTGTGTCTAATTGTGCATGAGAATTGATATTGGTAGAAAGGAAATACTTCAACTGTTAACCTTGTTTAACGCTTACAGACTCCTATTTAATTTTCTATCCACAAAAAACATCAACATTCTTCTCTATGATTTTTAATTTTAAATGCTTTCCAAATTACATGTTCCAAAAAGTGTATTTAAAATACATACTGATTATTTACTATTCTGGAATGTATAAACTGCCTTTTCCAATACGGACATAAGAGATCTTTTGTCTTCTATAATTGATCTCATTACCTTTTTGGTAGAATATATCCAGGAATTTGTGATGATAGGTGGCATAAATTTTGTTGTAAATTGCATTTTTGGTTTTTTGGGAAAGGAAAAAGTGAAATTTTGTGCTTGTTATTAATGTAACTTGAATGAAGAGGAATGTTTATTTGCACTGTTCTTTGTAAAAGAATCTCACTGGAGGAGAAGACTTGTAAACTTTTGTTTCGTGTACATTAGAGTGAGGAAGGAAAGGTTGCTCAAAGAACTCAAGAGTGGTCTTTGTCTTGCTTGGGCAAGATGTATGAAAATTGTTTTATTTTGTGTACATTATATTTGTAAATAGCTCTGTATATAATATATATCTATAGATTTATATTAAGAAACTATTTCTTATGACAATCTGGATTGATTCTGTTTGATCATTTTCCTTATATTGTACCTTTTTAATTTAGTTTACCTGTGGTTAAACCTGATTTAGTCATTAATAATCAGTGTCTAATGCCCACGAATTAAGAAAGGGCTTTTCGTAATATACATATGCAAAGGAATAGACATGAAGAGATGTGTTCAGTTAACTTGTTTTATGATTTAGTACTTTTTTTTGTGACTTGCCTTCAAAGATCTATGAATTTGAATAGTTTTGGAGATCATATAAGATTGTTTATGTTCATATCAAATATATAAATTTTTGACTTTCTTGGGCTTTTATGTTTTCTTAGCATTACTCAGTAAAGAAAACTCTTTGAAAAATCAAGTAATGAAATGCCTGCCCTGAAAACTGTAACCTCACCTCATGTGAGAAATAAAATACAATTCAGCGAATGTTTGTTTATCACATTATTCAGAGATAGGACTATCCTTAGAATGAATGCAAGTGGAGCTGTTGTTACAACTGGTGCCATCTAACATTGAGAAATCAAACCTTAGAATTGATCAGATTTGTAGCACTTGAACATCAAAAGATCTTTTATATTAAAAGAAATAAAAGATGTTTCAGCAGAATGTATTACATTTAATTTTTAAAAAATTGGTAAGTATTATGAAATGATTGTGTATGTCCCCACTTCAAATTGAAAGTACTTTGGCTCCAGTTCTGTCCAGTACTGAGGACTGCTGCTTCATTTGCTTCACCTAAAGACTGTCCTTCAGAGGTATCTCAAAATAGAGAATTACACAGACATTTTTTCTAGTCTGATGTTCCTTGACCTTTGATGTAAAATCTTAGAGAAAGTGTATTCTGCAAGTATTATGTGTCATCATGAAAAGGTCTCTATTGGACAGTAATAAATTATGTTTATTAGAAGTAAGGAAAGGAACTGCATGCTAAGAGCGCAACAACGTTTATTATTTTGAGAAGGTAATAGGAGTACATTTACACATTAAAGATGTCTTTCTTGAGTATTGTCTGTGAATACATCATGGTGGATGAAAACCTTATTGAAAATCATTAAAGCAGATTGTAATGTACGTTAATAGCTAAGGTGCTGCCCTTGCTGGAAACATCATTCTTGACACAGTGTAGATATAAATAATAATCTGATTCTAACCAAATACTTGAAATTTTCTTTGTGCATTTCTGTGTATGTAACAATCCAGACAGATTGATAAAAGTATGAACATGTTTTTTGTTACCTTTTTCTTCTAGTTATAAAATGTTTTGATCTTAGTCTTTTGGTAGTGTGAAATGCATGAAAAATTTACAAAATTTCACAGAGTACTGTATGGTAACTACTTAGAAAAATATTCCAAATACATTTTGAGAGAATGTGTTGGTCTTCGGTGTACAAGCATGGTAGCAGCAACTTAGTGGATAACCCTGCATATGTTGTAGGCGAGATCATTGTATGGTAATCTGAACAAAATAAAAATATGCAACATTTGGATTTAAATATATTGTTTTATTCTCCAATGTTCCTCTTTTAATTTTAATTCAGTTTCCTGTTAAGGGAAATTTGGAAATCATTTTTTCTTTTCTACAAATTTTTCTTTTTTATTAAGTATATTATTATCTCCATGGAAGTCGACAGAAGAAACTCATTCATTACCATCAATTCATAATAGAGGACGCTTTGATAAAACAGTTGTACTAAGATATTTAACAGCTTGAAGTTCGTTTTCTAACACTTGTATTTTGTATTCCACTCCCTGAAGAGTGTTTGCATAACAGTTCAGAATTCGTGTGATTCGAGTAACCTGCAATTGGATTACATATGTACTTTAAATGTTGGTCCACATTGGTTTGTTTTCTCAAAACATGCTTGAAAATCCTAGTTTTCTAGTTTTTTCTTGATTCTTATATACATTCTTATTTTAAAAGGCATCTGAACTAAAAGTTCACTAATACAGCCTGGAAGTTTGGCAAAATGCCTTTTTACTTTCTCGTATGCAGAGAAATATACTTAGTTACGTGAGTGGTTCACAACTGTAAGAGACCGTGTTCACTTTTTAAGAAAATTGTAAAAATGTGATTTTATGGTAATTGAAAAAATTTATTGTATTTTATTGTAAAAATGGGAAACCATTGTCGGTTCCCTGCCATAGTGAATCAAGATTTTAGTTTGTATTGGTGCTGAGCATTTGTTTTTATTGCATTACTTCACCGAAATTTATTATATGTTGAAAACTGAAGCCCAATTTCTTGAAGTCGTGCTGAATGGACTTGGTCTTTCATGGCTGTGAACCCTTCATGCAATGCTGCAGAAGATGGATTTTGAGATTTTAATAGAAATACACTTTTTTGGTCTCTTGACTCTGAAAACAAGTTTGTCTGTCAGTCAATCTGTTGTATGTGAACAACACTAGTGCCTAAAATATTTATTAGAATGTTCCCAAAATTAATATTTATTGATTAATCTGGACTGAGTTGAGGTCTTGAACTCTAACAAATTCTTTGAATTTTGTAGGTACTTTACACAAAAGTTCTTGGGACATTGTCAAAATTTTCTCAAAAATGCCTAAGTGGTCGCCCATAAATTACGTAATGCTAAAAAGGAGGTAGGGGGTATTAGTTAAGTGTCACATAACATCAATATTTATTTTGTTATGCTTGTCAACATTTGCTGAGATAATTCCTTTCTTGAGTTCTGACTAAAACATTAAAATATTAACTAATTAATTTGTATTAAGAACAAATAAACTAAAGTTGCTAGTTGTAAATTGTTATACTAAATGGAAATATTTTTTCAACTTTTTATTTTTTCTGTAAGATTACGAAGAAAATATTCAAAACTGATATGATGTTTATTCTAGACTCCATTTAAATTAGCGCTGTTGATTCTTGCTCCTTCATCATTCATGACGGTGTGTGCACAGCTGAACAACCATTTCTGGCCCAAGCATTCTTCCTTCACTCACAACTTGCCTCAATCTTATTGTTAGGTGCAGCCAGCATCACCAACTAATTTCTACTTTAAATATAATTAATTTTAATATATAACACTAGTGAAAGAAATACAAATTGTTTTTACTGTGCTAATTTATTTTTAAATTCTTGTGTACGTACATATATACACAGTATTATATGTATTATAGAGAAAGTTACGTAATGCTGCGGAATATTGATTTCGAGATTTCAACAGAAATACACGTTTTGGGGTACCCAGATACCAAAAAAGGTGGTGTTTTTTTTTTTTTTCAAAATGTTTGTCCATCTGTGAACACCACTAGCTTCTAAACCGTATGTAGTATCTTTTCCAAAATGGATATTCCCCAATAGATCTGGCTCAATTCAAAGCGCAGCGATTTTGAAAAATTTTCTTTAAAGTTGGCTCTTAGCTGGCAAGTGGATGGGGCACATGGGTGTTGGGGGTGTTGCATGGGTTATGTAATTATTTAGGGGGTGTTCAAGCGTGTGTTACAAGGCAGGATGGGGTATTGAATACTCCAAATTGGCGTTATATAATTTATGGATAGCCCCTAAGCCATATTTATAAGACTTGTAACTACAGGAATCTTTAACTGTAGTTTTGGAATTGTTTTAGATGATTTTCATTTTGCCTTTTTTTTGCCTATTTTAGCTTCTCATCCCTGTATTCTGAATTTTGTCTTGTGTTAACCTTTCTCTTCCCTTTCCATCATTTTTCTTTTTACTTCTGGGACTGATCTCAATCAAGCTGGAAATATACCTGTAAGCCTTGGCAATATGAAGGACTATTGCAATTTGTCTTTCTCTGCAAGTAGAGACCCAATATTGGGCAAGAATTATTGAATTTGAACTCCAGGCTCAGGAAATGTTAAAATCTCTATGAAAAGGCAAGAGTTATGGATTTCTTTCATTGATGCCCATAGGCTTTGTTCACTCGCAAGGAATCCCACCCTTCCTATGAATATTGCCTTCAACTCCCTTTTGAGGATGAGCTCTCAGTACATTTTCCTTCTCAGGCTTGAGGTTCACACATGTTTTAAGAAGGAAAACTTTAGTAGTGTTTTTACTTATGACATTCCAGAATTCAAAAGAGAGAGTCCACAATAGCATTTCTTAGAGTCAGCGTTGCAAGTAAAACAAATTGGTATACATCATACCAAAATGAAGTGTGCCAATAAAAATAATTTTTAATTTGCTGTTACAATAAAAAATTGAATAATATACATTATGATTTTGTTTTATAATAACTCCTTTTAACATGAGAAGATGGAATTGTGAGCAGTTAAAATGAAACCTTTCTCAGAAGGGGTGGGTGTATAAATGTTACATGTAACAAAGGGGGTTAAAAAGAAGGTAAAGTTTGATGAACCATTGGTCATTCAATTAATTATTTAAACCATTTTATTATTTATAAAAATGTAACATTTTAAATTACATTCTAGCCATTACATTTCACATAGAGGTAAACATTAGAAAAAAAGTTGATAACTAGACATTGAATGTTTAGGCATTAAAATATCGTCTTTTAGGCGCCTAAAAAAGTATTGAAAATGTCAAGAATAAAGAGAAAAAAGGCACTTTCATAAATTACATACACAATAAAATGAAAAATTGTAATTTTTGCCTATGTTATTTAGTAATCTTAAATGCACGAAATAAGTTCGTACATTTTAATGTAATACTGGATTTACATATTTACAACTCTTTTACATTTTATTCTTAATAGTTTGCATTAACCAGTAATATTTGCAATTTTCCAGGAACTTTTCAAGGATCACAATTTCAAATTTGCGACGACTGGGAGACCAAATTAGTTTGAATGCGGAGAAGGATATCTGAAAGATGTGATTGGTATATATTTTAGAAGTCCAACACTAGCAACACTGAAACCTGCGAATTTACATTTATTTCCACTTAAAACTTCTGTCCCTCTTGTCGATTGACATGTCAGTCGATCATGGCTGGTATTTGTGAAATAGGGAAATGGAGAAAAATCAAAATCTGTTGGTATACCTTCAGGAATTCTCTCGTAATTTAAAATACCAAGACGTGAATTGAAGATTTGTAATAAATGGTCACGTTAGACCATCACCGATTTTCTGATATCTTAGCATTGTGTATAAAAATAATAAATAGAAAGGCGAAAATGTCCTAAAAAGGTATTTATGCAAGAAAAAGGCATTAATGCTAAAATAAGCAAATATAAGCATTATAAAACTTTGTCATATATCATCATTTGTCATGATTCATGCACATATATTATCAGTCTTTAAATAAATTTGCTAGAATAAAATACGCATTTCCCTAAACATCCGATGTCTATTGATAACATTGGACAATAAAGATATACTAAAATCTACTAAAATGGTCACTTCATTTAAATTTATCACCGCAAGGGTGCGGATTTTAATGCAATGTAATTTTTTTTCCACTTTAGAACAATGATGTTTAGTATATACATTACTTTTATTTAATGATAAAAGGAAATTATCCATTTTTGTAGATCACTTTTTACTTTCTTGTATATGTACATGTATATACGGTGTAATATACGTATTATAGAGAAAGTTATATAATGCTGCGTGAAAAAATGGCGAATTTCCGGCACAAAAATTTCATTGCCAGGACCTTTTTAGGGTACTTTGGGGGTAATTAACATAAAGCCCCCTGGACATTTTCAGAATTTTCTGAAAAACAGACCCAAATTTTTTCTTTAAATTTCTTATAAGAATAGAGTAAAATATACTTATAGAGTTGGCATATGTCCTATTTTCACAGTTAACTCTGTTTTCGAAAATTGCAAAAGTTTGAATTTTTTTCGGTGTCTTCCAACAACTATAAAATTGAAGATTGAGATTTTCCCTTCAAATGAAATTTGTTGTCCATAAGTAGTTCTTTCATTAAGGACAGGTACATTTTTTTTTTTAATTAGTAGATTTTCTGTTTTGATCTGTTTCGAAACTTTAAAAAACTCAATAACTTTTTAGAGGATTAGTAAAGTTACACTTCTATTTCCAGTATACAAGCGGTTACACGGTGTATCGGAGAATTCGCCACGGACATTATTTGGGTTGTTAGTGGATGTACTTCAAATGACTTCAAATGAAGTTGAATGAAAACTCAATAGATTCCTGTGAAAATAGCTTCACATTTCGCATTTACAGTGTCACTGAAACGCCATTTTTTTAAAAACGGCTCTAAGTTTTTCAATGACAATTACCAATTGGGACAAGGTTTTACTCTTCTTTAATTTTCTTAAAGTAATATTTCGGTTCTCCTATTAGGAAAGCCAAAAATTGAGAAGAAGGCAAAAAAGAAAAAAGAAAAAAGAAAAAAAAAAAAAAAAGTATTTAGGCGGTGATAGATGGCAGCAGGCAAGAGGATGGGGCAAAACCGTCAAGCCATTCCACACAAAGGAAATAAAAAACCTTACTAGGAGAAAGTCTGTGCCATTCAGTAGCACCACTAGTTACTTTCTTGAATACATACGTACATATAGAGTAATATATGTAGTATAGAGAAAGTTATGTAATCCTGCGGAAAATTGATTTCAAGATTTCAATGGAAATACATGATTTGGAGTTCCCTGATACCAAAAAAGTGTTGCTTTTTTCCAAAACGTCTGCCCGTCCGTCTGTGTCGTAAGTGTGAAATATTTCTTTGAATTGCATGTTTTTGTTGTCCGTCGGTCAGTCTGTTGGTCTGTCTGTCGGTCAGTCTGTCCGTCTGTCAGTCTATCCATCTGTGAACACTATCAGTGCCTAAACCATGAGTATGATCTTTTCTAAATTGAAGAAACCCCTTCTTCAAACTTTTCGAATGGAGAGTACTAATTGCACTGTTTAATATGCCGTATTTAAAAAAATTACACAAATGTCCATTTTTTAATTAAAACTCACGCCCTTAATATGCATATTTCTATCGATTTGTATACATTTTTGCATTTCTAGGTAGAAATGCTTCAGAAGACTTAAAATGAAACTTTTAGAAAACTCAAGACTCCTTTTAAATAGATCTTTAAATTTCGCTTTTACAGTAACGCTTAAACGCCATTTTCTTAAAAACGACTCTAAATTTTTGGACGAGGTTTTACTCTTCTAATATATTCTTTAAGTAATATTTCGATTTACTATTAGGAAACTAATAGGTTGAGAAATTTTTTTTAAAAAATGTATTTTTGTGGCGGCCAAGATGGGCCAAAACAAAAGCCATTTTAATTAGAAAACTTTGCTACGAGAAATTTTCAAAATTTTTTTAAAAACGGCTTCAAATTTTTCCTTTAAATTTCTTGTAAGAATAGATTGATAGAAATACACTTATAAAGATGGCAGAGTTAACTCTGAATTTTTTAAAATTGCAAAAGTTTGAATTTTTTTCGGTGTCTTCCTACAACTACAAAATTGAACAAACAGGTTTTTCTCCAAATGAAATTTGTTGTCCATAAATAGTTATTTCAGTAAAGTCAAGTGCATTTTTTAAAATTTCGTGCAATAGTGCGTGCAATATTTGCAATTTTAAAGAAATACAAAAACAAGATTTTCTCAATAATGACTCAAAATTTTTTCCTTAAATTATTGGTAGGGTTAGTGCCAAACAAACCCTATTTGATGGCTTCAACGCCATATTGCTGAAATTTTGAAAAACATTCTTTACAATTTGAGGGTACTTAACATGAAGGCCCTCGGTATTATCAAAATTTTCTCAAAAAGGCTCCAATTTTTTTTTAAATTTCTTGTAAAAATTGAGTAAAATTTAAAGTTAAAGGTGGCACTGATCTGATTTTCAGGGATAACTTTGAATTTTCAAAAATCGCAAGTTTGAATTATTTTCAGCATCTTCCTACAAGTATACAATTAAAGATAGAGATTTTTCCTTCAAATGCAATTTGTTGTCCATAAATAGTTTTTTCATTAAGGTTATTTAGATTGTTTTAAAAATTTTAGTGGTTTTCGTGCAATATTTGCAATTTTAAAAAATAACAAAAACAAGATTTTCTCAAAAATGGCTCCAAATTTCTTCTTTAAATTATTGGTAGGGTTAGTGCCAAATGAACCCTATTTGATGGGTGCAATGTCATATTGCTCTTTTCTTTTGTTTTTTTCAAAAATTACAAAAATTTAAATTTTTTGACATGTCTCCCACATTGGTAATATTTGCAATACAGGTGAGTTTTACACATTATTATATTTATGAATACATGTGCTTGAAGTAATTTCAGATAAAGTTTCTCGATAACTCAATAGTTTTTCTGTTAAAATGAGGTCAAATTTCGGCATTTTCAGAAACACTGAAACGCCATTTTCTCAAAAATGGCTCCAATTTTTTTCTTCAAAGTTTTCCAATGGATAGTACTTAATGCACTGTTTAATATGACATAAAGTTGATATTGGTGTATTCTTTGTTTGTTTGTTTTTCAAAAAATTACACAAATGTAATTTTTTTCAACGTCTCTCACGCCGTTAATATGCACATTTCCATCGTTTATACATTATTGTATTTGTTAGTAGAAGTGCTTCCAATGACTTTAAATTAAGTTTTTCGAAAATTCAAAAAAATTCTGTGAGAAAGAGGTTCAAATTTCACATTGACAGTAATGCTTAATTGCTATTTTCTGAAAAACAGCTTCAAATTTTTCAATGAAACTTTCTATTCATGACGAGGTCTCGCTTTTCTTTAATATTCTTGAAGCAATATTTCGGTTGTATTATTAAGAAAGTGAAAAGGTGAGAAAAAAATGTACTTAGGGCGATGATAGATGGCAGCTGATCAGAGAATAGAGCAAGACCTTAAAGCCAGTCCACACCAAGAGAAATTAGAAAACTTTACTATGAGAAAGTCAGTGCCTATCTGCATCACTTCTAGTTTGCATTTTTGTTGATTTTGACTAATAAGTCATTTTTTTACCTTTTTCCGTGATTGTTAATGCATTCTTCACTGATTTCATTGGTTTTAATATCATTTTAATGGTACCTACTTGAAATAATATTGTCGAGATGCAACAAATGTTCTCCACAGAATTCCTGAAAAGCCTATTTTGATTTCTTCACTCAGAAATTACAATGTCAGCTGATGTGAGTATGTAATCAAAATTCCTATGTTGCCTATCAGCGCCATTGTTGGTTCGACCGATTTCTGGGTAACTAAAGACAGAGATTCCCTGGTTAAGAATAGCCCAAACTAAAAGTTTGCAAACTGAGTTCACTTGAACAAAAGACCAGGAGCGGTGGCTCAATGCATCAACTGATGCCACTGCATTGTCTCTGACTGGGAGGTCCTAGGTTCGAGACCCGACAGGAACACTAGCTTTTCAGCTAGATCAAATTCAGTCGCTGTCTGGAAGAGAATTCTAGTGGCTGGCTGCTCTGATCGGTAGTTTTCCATGGTTTCTCCGATCAACACTAGGTGAATACTGGAGCAGTACCCAAACGAACGGGCCACGGATTGCACCGATTTTTCCTTCCTCTTCCTTGTCCTATCCTCACCTCCCCTCACTCACACACTAACATGCACTACACTACCACACATGCCGAGAGACCGGTCAGGGACTGAGAATTTGTCCCCAACGTAGGACTGAGGCAGTGCCCCGCTAGTAGGAGATACCTGGTTCGGGGAAACACCGCTAGTCGACGATGTTCTTTGGATTGTACCATACACCATCTGGTATTTATTAAGTTTGTTTTGTTGGTAATTTTCTTGCTCGTAACTAATGTGATTTTTATTATTTTTTATTATTAATTCGTTGCGTTCTTACTCTTACTTTATTGACACAATGCGTCTCTTCGCTCTTGGTCAAGCGTTGAGTGCTTCTTTATGGAGTAATCCTCCATTAGTATCAATTATCAAACTGTATTTATGTATGTCCACTCTTGTCTCATCTAGTCAGTTCTCAAAGAGGACCGCCAGGTAGCATCTCCGCATATGCCCCTCTTAATCTACGCGCCCCTGTATTACTACCCAGCAGCTAGAATTGGGAAGGAATAAGGATAAGGGTAGGGTTTAGGACAATTCACAGGGGTTAGACTAGTCCTTGTGAAGCAGCCAAACTCGTTTTGTTGGAACAAATTTCACATGGGATTCGATGAGAATCAAATCCGGACCTCAGTGGTGAAAGGCTAGCAACTTTGCTATGAGCCACAAGTTCAACTTGTTGTAGTGTTGAAACCTAGGTAGATACAAAGAGATATCTGTTGTAATGTACCTCAAATAATGATTCTTTTGAAAAGCACTGGATATTTTCCTTTAAATGCCATAACATTCAGCTTTTTGTAAGAGATTTGAAAACTATAATCTTCACTCAAATTGGTTTAAGCAGAATGTGGATTTTGCATGTCATTTTCTGAGTTTTGCAAAATTACTGGATTATCAGCAAACATGAGGGTATTCATACATTTCTTTTGGGGGTATAGTCTGATCCTATCCATTAATTTTTATTTGGTTTGTCATATCTTTCCCGGTTCTGATTGCTATTTGTGTTTGTATATAACCTTTTCTTACTTTGATTAAATGCAAGGGGTATCCTCTTTTCTATAATATAATATTCCAGAGTACACTTCTGTTGACTTGATCAAAGGTTTTTTCATAATTTATAAAATGAATATGGGTTTCAAGGTTAAACTCTCTTCTTTTCTCTATTAGCTGCCTAATTATTGTTATATTGTCTTGGCAAGATCTTCCCTTTCTGAAGTGATTTTGTGCAACTAGTATTAGAACATTGGCAATTCTCTTTAGCCTGTTGTTAATAATTCTTGCATATAGCTTATAAGTGGAAGTTAGGAGGCTTTTTCCTTGGTAATTCTCACACAAATTTCTTTTTCCTTTTTTAAACAGTGATATGACCTCTGCTGTTTCCCAAGTTATTGGTATTTCTTGTATTTTTCAATGTTTATTGATCAGATGTAAGAGTAATTTGTTGCAGTGATTTGTACAGTTCTTCCAATGTAATGTCATCTCCTGGATATGTGAACCATTGGTGTATGTTTCCCCTTTGCTAGAGTTGGGTGTTTGATTGTGTTCTGGATTGTCCCAAACCATTGGTTCCATTCATAATTCTTTGTTATGTAATATCCAGCTTTGTTTGTTTACAGCATACATGCATGCCACATCTCTTTCTGTTTTATTTAATTGTTTCATCATTTTGTATGTTATATCTCGTTTGTCATGTATATCATGTTTTGTATTAGTTATTAATCTATTCCAGGATTCATGATGATTTTTAACTATTTTTCTGATGTAGTTTGGTTTTTTTATATTTTAATGTAGCTTCTTCAGTTTTATTTTTCGTTTTTTTTTTTTTTTAAATTTATTATTTTTCCTAATGTGTCAGCTGCGGCTTGTATTATACATTTCATTCAGTTTTTTTATTTACATTTTCTTCAGTTATTGTATTTTGAAAGTATTGTAGCCTTTTTTAAATCATCCTGAAGTAGACATACCTCAGACTTCATTTCTTTTCTGTTGTCATTTACCCCTTTTTCCCCATTGGGTTAACAATATTATTTTAGCAACTAATTGGAAGTTGTGTAAGTTGATATTACTACCTCTACAAGCTCTTACATCTTGCACAAAATTGGCTGGTTTCTTGTCGACAATTATGTAGACAATTGTCGATCTATATCTCTTTCCAGTCCATGTGAACTTGTGTATATCTCTTTTCTTGTAAAAGCTATTCATTATTTTCAGTTCATTAAAAGTAGCAGTCTTAATTCATATCTATTGTTATTTACGGTATTTTCTCCACAAGTTCCCACTGTACCTGGTACTGGTACATTACTGATTCTAGCATTGAGGTCACCACTTATAACATGAGTCATTCTTTAGTTTTATTAATTTCTTTTGGTATTTTTCATAGAATATTTGTGTTTCTTCTTTCTTGCCTTCTTCAAGTGCTTATACTCCAATAAAGGTTAAATATCCTCTGTGTAATTTTACTCAAACTAGTACAGTTCTTGCATTAATGTATTTACAGCCTTATATTTTATTTCTCCAGCTCTTATCAATTATTATCAATTTCTATCCCGCATTTTACTCTTATATTTTGTTCTACTCTATTATAGGCCATTATGTTCTCATCTAATACTTTTGTTCCTTTAAATTTCTTTTTGGTTTCAGTTACGACTAATTTTTTTTCCTTAATGCTTTAATTCTTGATTTTGTTATATTTCTTGTATCCCTAATCTATGTACATTCCATTTAGGCATTTTAAGCCTTTCCATAATTCCAAATTGTTTGTCCTTAACTTGCTTTGGTCGTTTTATATGGAATCCGTCCAGCTGTTTGTGAAGATTGTCAGTTTGTTTTCAATTCATCTGACTGCCTTATAAGGGCTGTGTAGATATAGTTGGGTGGTGGGGCTGCCACTTTGCAGCCTCCCAACTTGCATACTTTTGTTTCAGGTAAGCTTTCTTAGGTTAGCAGCTTTCTCTACTGCTTCAATTCTACCTGCCCTTCAAGATGTCTCTTCCGCTACCTTTGCTGTGTTGAAAGATTTCTTCTTTGCTGAAGTTGTTGAAGTCCTCTTCTGAAATTGTTTTTGTCTTTATCTGACCCCTACCCATTCACTTGTCTGGCAAGGGAGGCCCTACCAGTAGTTACACTACTGCTGATATAGCTCTCAAGGTCACAGTGTATACAAGCTCCACCAGCACCATCGAGGTCACAAACTCCGTGGGTGGAGATCTAGAGTTGCTTGCACTTGCTAATTACTTTTGGATAACAATAAATGATTTTCATGCAGGGTCTGAAATTTCCTTAGGGTGTGAACTGCACTTAACCTATTGTAGGGAATTAAGTCCAATAATTGGACGAAACAATTAATGAACTGCCACATCAAAGCAGTGTTGTGAAAGAGATGAGTGCAAATACAGGGAACTGAATGATTTTTTATAAGCGCTGCTTAAGGTAGCTGTCTACCTGAGAATTATGAAAAATCATGAAATTTTGTGTTTTGCAATTTTTATTGGCTTTGTTTTATTCTCTTTTAAATGCTTCACACAATTTCTTGCTATGATTCTTAGTTTTTGAGAAAACTTTTTTTGAAGTAAGTGTCAACTGTCATTCCCTGAGTGAGTGAACTTCAAATGCATTTTCCCTAATTGGGAATTTTCAGCACATTCATGCAGGTCAAACATCATAAATAAACAATTAAAGATAATAATACAATTCTTTTTCAGTAACCTATAATTTGCTCTAGTTAATGAACTAGAATAGTTAATCTGTTTCTCTAAAGTTTCAGTTTTATGAACCGAAATGTCCAGAAAAAGTTTATAAACAGTTATTTTTTCTCAAATAATTCTGTCTTTAGTTTTCACAGTTTCTTTACCATTCTAGTTCAATAACTACAACATTCAATTGTGATTAATTAAAAAAAAGAATTATCAAAATATATCAATTTGTCGTAGAGTTATGATCTTTGAAGTAAAAATCTGCATTTTTGCCAATGATTCAGAAGCAAATAAAAGAATTTTTTTAAAAAAAGTATTTGATCTCTAAAAGGGTAAAGAAAAGATATCAAATGTAGAAGGGAAAACAAAATACACCCATAATTCTAGAATTTTTTTCTCAGGTAGACAGCTACCATAAGGATGAATGTGTAAAGAAGCCTCCAGTATTGTGAAGATGAATTGTAATTAAAATGTATTTAAAATTTATTCAATATAAACAAAAATCATTTAATATTTCACTTGCTTAATAAGCAATGCATACTTACTGCAAATTACAAATACCAAAATTATGTCAAATGTTCCATCTTCTCGTATCTTCCATTAAGCAGCCACCTAAACTATCATTTTTCACTATAACTGAAGTGACTTCTTAAAAGAGGTTTCACTGTACTTGCTTATTTTTGAATTGCCTAGTTCCAGACAAGTACAAGTGGTTCCAGATAAGATGTATATAATTTTACCCTTGCTTCTGTTTTATCAAATGGGAACTTTGTCAATATTACCTTCAAATTTTAGTGATTAATTGACTGTGTTGTGCTAGGATTCCCCAAAAAATGTCAGGTATCTATTAATTGTTGGTATTTGATTTGGTTTACATTACTGATTCTTTTGAACAAAGCAATACTTAGAGAAGTGGGTGCCTTCAGCTTTCTTTGATTTATTATAGTCATCACGTCATTTACTGTGCCTATTGTCTCTATTTTTCAGTATTTTCTGTCAGTATTTCTTTACGGAGTAACTATTCTAATATGCTATTTCAAAGGAATGATTCCTCATCTCTTTAGATTGTCTTTCAAGTGTTCACTCTTATTCAATATTTTATTGACAACATCATTTTGGTTGATTTATTCTCTTTTTAATGCTTTGCAAATCTACTACCTATACAATTCTTAGAATAATAAATTCTAGTGGAAACCTGCATGATTAGAGCGCATGGGGAGTTTAAAGCGAAATTAATTTCTACTTGCCTGGGTATTTATTTATCTTAATCATCTATTCCGAGAGGAAAAGGAATGAATTCTACCCATAGTGTAGATTTCTACATACTAAGCAACGAATTCCACCCCTTCTGTGGTTTGCCCTGCCATCGCTGAAATGCCCAAATCCACCCTGCTCCTTTCCATACTTCTTGCCCTGTGCTGCCTCACTTGTCTCCGCTCCTGCCCACCTTATCCTGCCATGTTCATTACGATCACCATTGCTATTATCCTGAACATTACATACCAATTCAGAAATGTAGTGGAAACATACATTGAAAAACAAATGCAACTTCAAACTGCAGAGAACTGCACAATTTAATACTGTGAACAAAAGATGTGCTGCGACTTTACTTTCTTGTTACTGTCAGAAATGGATACTTACGTGTCTGCAAAATTGTTCTTGATGAGAACATTTCAAACAAATATTTTTTTACAATTATTAATATTTATGTAGCATTTACATACATGTAAGTTACATGTGTAGTCAGTGGGGTTTTCCAATTTTAAAGCAATACCTTATTTGCAGAGATAGATTGAGTAGATCATCCAGAAAAGGGATGCTTACATAACATGTTTTGGAAATAATAGTAAATATTAACTAAAAAACTTACATAGGAGTTGTCCAGTTTCTCTTTAATAAATTCATTTATTATGTCCTTTTGCTTTGATGTCTCCTCCAGACTTTGTTTCACCCGAAGTAGATTTGTATACCTGCAAGACATTGTACATCACTACATTTATCATTTTCATTCATTCTTATGCATTTTAAATAGTTGTATTTTTTAAATATGTTCTGTACTTTCTTAATATTTTTCCTAGGTCTGTAATTCTTGGTTGAATAAATTCAAATATTTGGAAGCTTTAATTGATGTGGAATGAATATTTCCAAATTTTTGATAGTTTTTGAGAACAGTGAAACTAAACATTGCATTTTTCTGACAGTGCTTAAATGAAGCTTTCTTAAAAACTATTCTTTTCTTATTAAATGGTTTCATTTCAAATTTTTAATTTAAAAATATTACAATTGTTTAACTTTCATTGTTATTTACAGGACATTTTTTATTATATGTGTATTAGAGATATATTTCATTGTTAAGTCAATTAATGAACTCACAAAATTTAAATGATCTCACATGTGCTAGCTAAAAACATTTGTTTGAAAGTCCAGATAGAGAGTAATTTAGAGTAAATAATCTTGGCTGTCCAGGTGACGCCACGTCGAAGGTTGTGCTGCCGACATTTCGACATCTTGTCGTGGTCATCCACAGGTCTGGTTTGCCGTGAATGCCCAGCTCTGAGGAAAATCATGTCGCAGACCAGCCCTGAGGAAGACCACGACAAGTTCGTGAAAACGTCAGCAACAAAGCCTTCGACGCGGCGTCATCCAGGCAGCCAAGATCATTTTCATGACTCTGGCCGTGGAAGCCTCCCACTTCACGGTGTTTCGAGCGTTTCAAGAGCAAGTTGATCTTCCCCAAAATCGCATTTTACGTTAATACACTCAAAATCATCTTTTGCAAATCTCAGGTAACAACACTTTACAACACTTTGCCAGATGACATTAAACGATTAAATTCGATAGAAAAGTTTAAATCCCAAGTGAAATCGTTCCTGCTGCATAACTGTTTCTATACAATTAGAGACTATACTGAGCATCACAAGTAAAGTAACATTAATTTTAACAATTATACAGAATGCATTATTTAACATTTGAACTGTATATATGTGTATAAACAACCTGTTAAGTATTGTATTGCAGCCTCCGGGTCAATGACCCCCATCTCGATCAGGTTTTTCGTCCAGTTTCCCTGATCCATTGAGCAAATACTGAGATGGCCCCTTGTTTTGCTTCTGGACATAAATGTAACTTCATTTTCTGTGCACGTCTTCTAGAATTTAGTGGGAAATACAATTATTCAAATTATCGTTTCCATGTTGTCGCGGCAGGAAGTATTATTCCGAAGGACAACATGGATAAGAGCCAAAATTTATTGCCTTTTTATCCTTGAAAATAGATTTTATTACATGGGAGCTTTTTTTTTTCAATTTTAAGTAGTATATGACTTAGTGTAGGGATCACAGAATTTTGAAAATGTGCACACAATTCACTTTTCCCCATAGCACGTCATACGCAGTTTTTAACTGCTTTTTTGACGTAAAATAAATAAATAATAAATAAACAAAAGGTATTATCCCCGCACGTTTTCTTGAGCCCTCATTTCGCTAGATGCGTGGGGAGTGGGGGATTTGATTATTTTCTTGACAGGACTACTATATGAAATCTGTGGCTCGTCAATGCAAAATAGTTTCTATTACACGGCAGCAAACATTTTTGGTTATCAGAATTTCTTTCTTGTAGGCATTCCCTTTTGCTATCATTTATTCTGATTTCAACTAATGCTAGTAAAGGAGTGGGGGTAGGGATGCCGAGGCTCAAGAAAACGTGCGCGTATATAAGAGTTAACCCTTCTTTGAGCTTGGAATCTTACCATTGTCTTGCCTATTTATTTACAAATCCATACGAGTTGTTTTTGTCAAAACTGACTTAACTGTGGGAACATGTTTTCATATAATACTGATATTTATAATTACAACTCGTAGAAATCAGTTGCCAGTATCAACAGCTCACTACAAGATATCCACATACCGGTATAATCAAGGTTGAGAAGTATTTAAATACTAGTTTCATGTGGAGTTCCTCAAGGATCGATTTTAGGCCCTATTCTGTTCCTACTTTACGTAAACGATATGCCCTCGACGATTCGAAACGGAAGAACGGTTCTCTTTGCAGATGATACGAACATCCTTTGCAATAAAGAAACCGTAAATAGTACAATATCAGATGTTTCAAATTGGTTCCGAAATAACAAATTAATAGTAAACGAAAAGAAAACGGTTTTAATGCAGCTTTCCATTTCAAATAAACAATTCTGTGCTCCATTGAAAATGAACAGTGTACCATTGACTGATGTTAAGGCAACAAAATTTTTAGGTCTCTCAATTCAGTCAAACCTTAAATGGAACGTCCATTTAAATGAATTGAACACACAATTAAGTTCATTATGCTACGCGTTCAGAATTCTTGCAAATTCAGTCAGCCTTCATACTGCTCGTTGTGTATACTTCGCGAATGTTCATTCTCGCCTGAGATATGGCATAATATTCTGGGGAAATACATCTTATAGCTCCCAGACTTTTAGATTACAAAACGAATTGTACGAATAATAACCAAATCCCACCCACGTGATTCATGTAGCTCTCTTCATTAATCTAGGAATTCTACCATTACCGTGTCTTTTTATTTACGAATCATTGGTTTTTGTAAAAATGACTTGCTCAAGGGCGGGAATATTTTTTCAGAAAATGCCGAAGTCTATTACTATAACACTCGACGTAGAAATCATATTCATCAGGGGACAGTATCAACAGCTCATTACAAAAAATTCACATACAATACGTGTACATTATTTTACAACACTTTGCCAGATGATATTAAACGATTAAATTCAATAGAAAAGTTTAAATCCCAAGTGAAATCGTTTCTGCTGCATAACTGTTTCTATACAATTAGAGACTATACTGAGCATCACAAGAAAAGTAACATTAATTTTAACAATGATACATAATGCATTATTTACCATTTGGACTGTATAAATGAGTATAAACAACCTGCAACAACTATTGTACTACAGCTTCCAGGTCAATGACCCCCATCTCGATCAGGTTTTTCGTCCAGTTTCCCTGATCCATTGAGCAAATGCTGAGATGGCCCCTTGTTTTGCTTCTGGACATAAATGTAACTTCATTTTCTGTGCACGTCTTCTAGAATTCAGTGGGAAATACAATTATTCAAATTATCGTTTCCATGTTGTCGCGGCAGGAAGTAATAGAGCCAAAATTTATTGCTTATTTATCTTTGAAAATAGATTTTATTACATGGGAGTTTTTTTGTTTTTCTCCCTTTCAAAATTCAAAATTTATTGCTTATTTATCCTTGAAAATAGATTTTATTACATGGGAGTTTTTGTTTTTTTTCTCCCTTTCAAAAATTCAAAATTCAAAATGTAAGTAGTATATGACCTAGTGTATGGATCACAGAATTTTGAAAATGTGCACACAATTTACTTTTCCCCATAGCACGTCATACCGTTTTTTAACTGTTTTTGACGTAAAATAAATAAATAAATAGTATTTGAAATGTGTGTGTGTGTATATATATATTGTGACGTCGTGGGAATACACAATAACACAGACACGAGCTTCAATGATAAATATGTACAGGTTTATTCACAATATGTACAATAAATATTTAAGTTACTTTTAGCTCTTGGGAAATGTTTACTCCCCTGATCGCAGGAGCGATCCTTAAAAATGTAATCTGACTCGTGGCCCGCGCCACTCCTCAGCGAACCTTATGCACACAGCACGTGGCTCCCGTGACGTAGGTCACTCGTGGAACATATCCACCCCGGCGTCCCAACACATGGGTTGCCGTACGAGCCTCGCTCGGCTCCGCACCACCCTGGGCGCAAGTTTGTGCATTCGCACGAGGGTTCCACTCAGCTCGACAAACCCCACCCCCGCGCTCTCCGTTCCTTCTTATATAGCCCCACCCACGTGACCTGAAACGTCACTGGGTTTTTCACACGGCCCGCGCTAGTCGCGTTGCCAGGCATTTTGGGCATCCCTTTCCCTGGATTCTAAGAATTTTGCACGCGGCACGCGGCAAAAATACGCTGTCCCGTATTTTGGGCACCCTTTCCCTAGCTCTCGGAATTCTTCCAATACCGCATTGTTCTTACATCCTGCCTGGCCCTTGCGTCTCTAATCCCTTTGGCGCCGCCATTTTGAGTGGAGCGTACAATACGTTACATACTTCTCCATACCCTATTTTGAATTTTTTATGCAGGAGGTATCCACAATAAAAAATTCGTCCTGCAACTAGATTTGTGGATCTGGATATGATTCTACCATTTACCTGGCCATTGGGCTCACACTCTATTGATCTCTTTAACCTACTATATACAATTTTCTACAATCTTAAATTACAAAAATCATCTGAGATGATACAGTCTGCTTCAATTACATACGTAGTATACACAATCATGATGTGATACTTTCCCTGATACCCCCAGAACCAACAATGTCTTCAGAGCTTCCTTTAAACCCATAATTGCACATACATAATACACACATGAACAAACAATACACACATGAACAAACAGAATACACAAACAATACACTTTCAACAATTTGTTACATATATACAGTGATTTTTCTCTTGTCTTGATTTTATACAATGCAATCAAGTGATTCGGTTCAGTGTAGCCCTCCGCATTCCCAGTTCAGTTCAGGTTCCATGTATCAGTAAAACATACGGCTTAAGGCATCAGCATTTACGTGATCCTTACCCCTTTTATGAATAATCTCTAATTTGTATGCTAACATTAACGGTGCTTTTTTTCGATCATTGGGCCTACCAACCTTTTGACACACATCGCAAGTTTTCACATAGGTCTCCATATCCTGGAAACAACGCGGCCAATAAAAGTATCGCGACATGCTGGCTTTGCTCTTAGTGCAACCTAAATGTGCATTCGCTGTTTCATGGCACACCTTGAGAACGGCTGCCCGATATTTAGTCGGAACTACTAACATATTAAATTTTTCACCGCGCTTGCTGTGTCTTGACCGATACAAAATACTATTTTTCACGAAATACGACTCTCGCCCTGCTTCCGGTACGTTGTGCTCATTCGCGTCGTATAATGTTTTGATTTCCTGGTCACTTTGTTGTGAAGCTGCGAACTCAGTCTGGGTAACATTTATGAGTTCATTCACTTCGGGCGTTAGTACGCTTGTACTGGCCTCCCTTTCACTAACGGCTTCCTCCTGCCTCAATTGTTCAAACCTTCCTACCTGCTCGTCCGCGTCCCTTTTTCTTGTCTCTCAGCCGGCCCTGACTCCTGTGCCGTTTCAGCGGCTTTTGCCCGTGTCGTTACGGCGGCAACTAATTGTGGCTCAATAAATCCTGCCTTTACTTCTTCCAACAGAGCAGCTGTTCTATTACTTAATAAGTAATATCCACCGTCGCATTCGCGAGGCACGACTGCGGCTTTAGTTACTACTTTCCCGAATGGCCCTTCAATAGCGACTTCTGCCACCGGAGATTTCGTGGTGAGGCATCAAGCGGCTGCAAAATCCACACGCTTTCTCCCGTTAAATTCTCGTCGCTAATAAATTTCTCGTTTACAAGATCGAAGCTGGCACCACAATCGCGTAAAAATCGGCCTGGCATTTGGTTAATTTTGCCAACGAACACGTAAGGTGAAAACAATTCCGTAGCTGTTTTGTCTGCCACATGATTCATTTTTTCGGCCACGCGGCGCTGCGGGCATTCACGGACCATGTGGTCTGTGGCACCACACCCGTAGCATTTCCGCTTGTCTGGCTTCTGACGCTGCCCTAACATCGGTTTTCTTACCGCTCGATTTTCCCTGAATTTCCGGTACTATCGGCATCGGCTTGCTCGTGCTTGCAACCTGTTCCCTACAGCTTCCGATTTCCTATAAGGCTTGAACGAAGACCGTTTCCAGCCTGCCCTATTGTTTTCATAGTTGTCTAGTTTACGAGCTAGTTCTAGGGGCATCTTAAATTCCCCCCACTCATCAATAAAGTGCTCTTTAATATCAATAGGCACACGACGCTTCAATTGATCGGTTACAATTAGATTCATTAAGTCCTCGAACGTATGAATATCTAGTCCTGCTACCCATTCTTTGCAATAGTTTTTCAGCTCTCTCGCGTATACGTTCCAGGTAGTATTCGCGGCTTTTACATGTTTCGTGAACAATTGTCGAAACTTCTCGGCATTGAATCGATACATCTCTAATAACCTATTCTTTAAATCGGCATATTCTGTTCTTCTACCTTGCCCTTCTAAAGTTAGCGATGCATTGATTTGGGGTGGGAGCAGTCCCATAAGATTTGCCACCCACTCTTCTTCTGGAATTTCTAATTGTTCCGCCTGACTCTCAAAAACACTTAAAAATGCCGTTATGTCGTCGTCCTCCCCTTTGAATCGGCTCATAACTTGATTTAATCGAATGTGCATTTTGCTATTTACTTCGGACTGTGGACTAGCCCTACCCGCCAGTTGGCCCTGTTCTATTCTCAGTTTTTCTAACTGAAATGCGCGTTCCTTCTCTAATTCGCGTTCGGCCTTTTCTCGGTCGCGTTCGGCCTTTTCTCGCTCGCGTTCATCCTTATATGCCTGAGCTATCCCTTTCACAAATTCCTCCTCGTAATCGGAATGCTCCTCTATCAATTTTTTTAGTACTACCAAAGTTTCCCCACCTGTAATTTGGAGTCCTAATTCCTGTGCCACGTGCACTACACAATCTTTCCCGAATCTCGGTAAGTAAGCCATAACTGAAACCTGAACTAAACCTTACAATGCAGATAGCTATACTTACACCAGATCCTTGCTGACTTCTTGGTTTTGTCAAAGCCGGTTGGCCTTGAGACGTTCTTCCTTCTCCGTCCTTCCTTCCTTCCTTCCTTCCTTCCGGCGTTGCCGTGAAGACGTGGCGTCTGGCTAGGAGCGGACCCTCTCTGCTCCCGTGCGTCGTAATTATGTCTGCCCGTCGACACACCCACGCACTGGCCCACCCACTGTTCGTAATACTGTGACCACGTATGAGTATGGTGCGACAATGCCGTGCCGTTCCGGCGTGAATGTTTTAATTGCTGCTATTAATTATCACAATTGAGCAACACTTCCCCAATTCTTATAACCGCATCCACCAATTATGCTATTAGGTGAATGATATTCCCCGTGGAATTCGTATAACCGCTGCCACCAATTATGCTATTTGGTGGGTGCAAATACTCCCGCGTGGGCTTCTTTATAACCGCTGCCACCAATTATGTCTCCCCGTCTGTGACGTCGTGGGAATACACAATAACACAGACACGAGCTTCAATGATAAATATGTACAGGTTTATTCACAATATCTACAATAAATATTTAAGTTACTTTTAGCTCTTGGGAAACGTTTACTCCCCTGATCGCAGGAGCGATCCTTAAAAATGTAATCTGACTCGTGGCCCGCGCCACTCCTCAGCGAACCTTATGCACACAGCACGTGGCTCCCGTGACGTAGGTCACTCGTGGAACATATCCACCCCGGCGTCCCAACACATGGGTTGCCGTACGAGCCTCGCTCGGCTCCGCACCACCCTGGGCGCAAGTTTGTGCATTCGCACGAGGGTTCCACTCAGCTCGACAAACCCCACCCCCGCGCTCTCCGTTCCTTCTTATATAGCTCCCACCCACGTGACCTGAAACGTCACTGGGTTTTTCACACGGCCCGCGCTAGTCGCGTTGCCAGGCATTTTGGGCATCCCTTTCCTGGATTCTAAGAATTTTGCACGCGGCACGCGGCAAAAATGCGCTGTCCCGTATTTTGGGCACCCCTTTCCCTAGCTCTCGGAATTCTTCCAATACCGCATTGTTCTTACATCCTGCCTGGCCCTTGCGTCTCTAATCCCTTTGGCGCCGCCATTTTGAGTGGAGCGTACAATACGTTACAATATATATATATATATATATATATATATATATATATATATATATATATATATACACACACACACACATTATAACACGCCCACCTACTACCTTCCAGCCGGTGGCGATGAAGCGTGAAACTATGAATGCTCGTGAAGCGAGCTTTGAATTCTCAGGAAGCAGGATCTTTCGGGTATGAGAAAGGTCTGAACCCTTGACACAATGAATTATATAAAATTCTGGTAAAATGAGCATATATTCAGTAAAACAAATTACACAGTGGCACAAATATACAATAAGTATGTACTTTACGTAGATGGTCACTGCAAAGAAAACAGAAACAAAAAGAACAGAAATAACACAACCATAAGAGAATGTATAGGCGTCTCAATTACTTCAATACGCACTATTTACAATACTTTTGCTTTGACCTCCTTCTCAATTATTTCGTGTACCTCATTTAACTGTGGTTAATCTAAAGTTTTCTCCGTGCACGGCCCTTTAAGTGATTCTCTACAATTATTCTATTATAGACTTCGCAGAGGTCAGACTTGAGCTGCGCATTTATTATAATGCTGTTAACTCTAGCACAAGAATAAACGTGACACACGTTACTAAACCGTACCCTTTACAAAATTATAGCAACTGATTATCCCTAACATCATACAATGGAAACAATACTTTCAATAAGATTACTTTTACATTACATGAAAATTTATAATTTACTTTAGAAAAGTTGTACAAGGTATGGCATTCAACAAATTTACTGGTGCGTACAGCGAATGAAATCAAAACTGCCGCTCATACGTTCGAAATATTTCCCAGTAGTTATATGGTACTTTCACCTATTTAGGACGCTACGCCTGGTGTTTAAAGCTACACAGTTTCCCAACAAATTGTCGCATAGAAGTTGCCAGTTCTTTACCTCGACATTTCCTTCCCGCTCGCCGTCAGTTAACCTTGGGGTGTTCGGTCGCTCGCAGTCCTCGCTACGTCACTTGACTGGTTCGATGTCCCGCGGTCACACCACTTCCTTCGCTCGATCTCAGGATGCCGCCACACGTCCAAATTCCAAACCTTTCTCTCGTCCTCGGGCTCGTACCATCGACGGATTGGTCCAAGTCCTTCTCCCCTACGCTTGAGTGTTGGAGTCGTCCTTCTGCCGCCTGCCGCGTACCCGTTGCTCGCGCTTCCAGTTTTAAATAACTAACGTGCTTGAATTGACTACTTCTAGCACTCGGCCGACATACCACACTTTGAGCGTGCGTGGTCGTGGCGTACAAAATTAAATACTGGATTTCGTTCAGAGTCCTTCTGCGCGAATTTACTTCGATGATGAAACTATTTCAAGTTCGAGCAGTCACAACGCTTGCTTACTCGCGTAATGTTAGTGCAAATGCTGTACATGCACTTTACTTCTGAATTCTATCACTTATTACCGCGTTTCTTAAATCAGCTTTACTTAAGCAAGTAAAATTATACTCCTGCACTAATCAATTATTACCGCTGAAGAATTTAGTTGAGTCGCCGTCGCCGTCGCTGTCGTAAGAGAGCTCTACCAAAGTGCGTCACGGTATTTATGCGACACCGCCTGGGGAAAAATTTCTGGAGGGGTGAATTTTCTCCTCCTTCGCGCCCTCTCGAGAAAATATTATCCGCTAACTTTGGACATCGAAGCGCGAGAACCTGCGGGTAGATGTCACCTTCTCGGACCATCGCTCCGCCTCGTACCCTATTTCTCAGTTCTCTGGTCTTTTCTAGTGGCTTATGGTGGCGTTACGGGTTCGTATAACCCCATGACGTCACAATATATATATATATACATATATAATTATGCATAATTATATTTTGCATTGACAACGAGCCACAGATTTCATATAGTAGTCCTGTCAAGAAAATAATCAAATCCCCCACTCCCCACGCATCTAGCGAAATGAGGGCTCAAGAAAACGTGCGGGGATAATACCTATATATATAAATGTAAGATATTATATATATATATTGTATTTGAATAACTGTTTTTTTTAGTTTCTTTTTTGGAGATGTAAGTTATTTTAGAGATTATTTAAATACATAAAATAGATGTATTTAAAAGAAGGAAATACTTAAAATTAGTGATGGGTCGATACCTGAATTTCTCGATACTCGATACCATACTACTTTAAAGGCTCAGCAGCAGAAATAGTTCAATCAGAACTGGAAGGATATATATATATATATATATATATATATATATATATATATATATATATTGAGATATACCAAAATTTTCCTCTCTCTCTCTACATCTATATCTGCTAAAGATCTTAGCGTCCGGCTTGCTGGGTCAATGGGTCACGATATAATTATAATCCTTATTACCTCTATAAAGGATTATAGGATCCGCCGACTATACAGCGCAGCTGGGAATCTGAAATAGAATGTTTCTATTCCTAGTTCATTTCTGTTCGGATTGACTAAATGAAAAATCACTTTCTTTTCTATAGAACAAAATTTTAACAAAGTTTATTTTTACTTTTTTATCAAACAATTTAATGAATTTAAGTTAGGCCTTTGATCATGATCTCTTTCAATTTACAATTTTACACCGCGGTTAACTTATCTTTTCTTCGTTGATGTCCCTCGTAGACTTCTCAGTCGAAATATCTTGCGATCTTGCCGTAGTCCAAAGTTCCAACGAAATCCTCTTCTGCCCTATCCAAGCTGGTCTCAAACTATCAAAATTACCAGTCCCGATTACGTCCTATGACATAGTCCCGAACTTGATTACCACTCCCGACAAAGTTCCAATTTATACTTCAATATTGCTTCCACATGAAAATATCTACGATCAGTTCAGAAGCGCGTTTCCGAGCAGACTGAAGTCTTCCTGCATGATTCATCCCTCGAAGACTTCGTATTAAACTACCTTCATTTTTTCATAACATTTGACCGTCCTTCTCTACCCAGCCAATCCATACGTTCGTTATATTTTGGTGTAGCTGACCTCTTAATGCCTTTACAAAAAACAAAAACTACATTGTTTATTCCCGGTCGTTGCTAAGCTCTAGCTCTCGTGATATTTCGTAATGCATGTTCCACCATATTGTCTCCAAATAAATGTTAATTTATTTTAACGTGACATATCGGTATGTCACAAAATATATATATATATATATATATATATATATATATATATATATATATATATTAATTTGTTGCGTCCACTCCTTGACGCAACGCGTCTCCAAGCCCCCTTAAGGGGCGTTGAGCGCTTTTGCCCTTGGGAGTAATCCTCCATTAATGGCATTATTTTTTAATATTAGTCCAGTCTCGTCACGTCGCAGTCAGTCAGTGCCTTTTATCCCTTCGGCCAGGGGCTCGACGCCGTTAGATCCCGGGGTTCCTGGCCGGTCACCCAAACACGAACCCGCGAGTCTTGAATGCGCTTAAACTTTGTGACTTCACGGAGCGTAGTAAACGCATTCGGCTAGCGCAGCCGGCTATTTTAATATTTAAAAACTATTGAGATGAACATACATTTTTTTAATTTTTTAAAGATTCTTAATAAGGAAAACTAACATTCTAACTCTTTCTGGGTCCATTCTATTTCTCTTTTTATGTCACACATCATTCCAGCTGTACTCCGAAAACACTGTAGCTGATGGTATCGAACAGCACTTTTTCTTAAATTGGGGAGAGTCACTTTGTTTCCCAGGAAGACAGTACATTTGCATCAGGAGGAAGAAAGTCCGCACATTTAATTCATCTTCTTGTGCTGTGGTTTCGTATACACAGCATAATATTTCGTGGTCACTCTTCAGAATATTCCTATAAAGAGATCACATGTCAATGTAATTTCGAGGGTTCAGTAGTTGAGGATGCCTATAAAATAAATTAAATGAATTAAAATTTTGAACAATAAATGCTTGTTTAATTTGAAAATTCTAATGTAGATAATGAAAATGAGTTATTCGGAATCACATACTGTGATTTAACTTTTTTTAAACAACTGAAATATCGGAGAATCGAAATCGTGATTAAACGGTCGTTATTTTCTTGTAGGCATGGTGTATCTAGGTTCAAGATGTTGAATTAATTCCTTAAATCTATTGCTCTCAATAATACCGATCGATTGATTATCTTTGCATATCATGTAAGCAAAGTTTCTTGTTATTGCTTTTGAACGGTTATCTCGTGATTTAAATTTGTTCTTTGTGGCCAAAAAATCAATGAGTGTTGGTTGATTTGTATTGGAACTTGATGATCTTGACAGGACTGGCCATGGGTCATTAACTTCTACCACTCCACTTGTACCATCTGCGACGATTCCAACGTCCGGTGCAACATAGTTGGCTTGGCTCTCTTGTGTTCGGTGGAGCTGAATACTACTCGGTGTATTGATGTAACAAGGTTTTTTTTGATTACTTGTATTGTGTGATTTTCCACCAAGCGAACATTTTTTACGTATTCTACAATTAGGACGATTGCTATCTTTCGAGTCCTCTTCAAAATAATTCCACACTTCGCTCTTTTTGTTTATGGAATGCACTGATCTAGTCGTCTTTCTGTCACTTTAAATGCAGATCGGAACTGAAGAGCTCCGTCGGATGCCTCCGCGGTGGGCTAAGGAGGAAAGTATCCCAGGAAGAAACGCTGTCATCGAGCATTGCTTATCGTGCCTGTCGTCACTAGCTTGCCGGGAGCTCACAAGGAAGAGTTTCCCAAAGCTGAATTGGTCGCGAATTGCGTGCTATCTCAAGAGATGGTGACAGGCGCGAGAGGGAGACAGAGCGGGGCACGGTGCTCGGACGTTGCAGCGTAGGGTATTTTCAACGACTGTAAGTCAATCCAGACACTTCCTTGTGTCTAACAGAAAGAAAATAGGAGAAAGAAGACTGTAAAGAAGACAATTCTTCCGTAAAATCAAAAGATATGGGGAATGGCATAAATAATTAAAAGTATCGAGTCATTTTCCTAAAGTATCGATCGCTATGGATACCACTCGAGTATCGAGGGTATCGAAGGTATCGAGGACCCATTCCCCACTTAAAATACTTCAAATACAGATGAAGATAATGAAGATGGTTTCTTTTTTTGATTCTGCTAGTGAATGAAGCTCATTGAAACACAAATAAAAGCTCCTTTCAGCTGTTGATTTTAAATTCTCTTAATTTTTAATTTACAAATCCAAATCATTAAAAATGCTGAACGATTATCAGACAACAAAAAATGCGTCTATTCCTTATAACCAGGGAACGGAATTTATTGTAATCAAAAATGCAAAATATGTACAAATATATGTACTTATTTTTTCCCAAGCATGTAAGAAAAAATAGAAAATATGTAAAATAAAAATGCATTATTGTGTTTAAAATTATTCTCTACAAGCATTTTCCGACCATAGAACGTCGCCGATCAGTTCTTAAAAAGAATTTGGAGTGGCTGAAAGTAGGTTCTCCCTCTACAGAAGTAATTCTACACAAACTGTTATTCGAAACACAAAATATTGTTCATAGTATATATTTCAATGTTTACGAGAAGCTGGTGTTCCAGTGAATAGTAGTATCGAGTAGCCAGTGATAGATCGCGGGAGAAGGGGTTAAAAGGACCCCCCCAATTGAACTACGCAGTAAGACAATTTTCTCTAAAAAAATATTTGTTAGTTTTCGATCGAGTAACGAATGTGCTGTTTGAAACATGAGCAAACACGTAGTTGAAATTACTTTTGTTCACCGCGGGGAGGGGGGGGTGACAATTATGGCGAAGATATGGAGGTCATAGAAGCCCAGCAGTATTATATTTGATTTTTAAATATGATTACGTAACATAATGCAAACGCGCATCTGAAATGTTTTGTTTCGACGTATAAATATATTAAAATATAACAAAATATGTAGTAGTAGGTAAAATATGTAATTATACCAAAATATGCAAAAAATAAATAGTTCCAATTCATTCAGAATGACTTGTAAACTCTAAAAAATATTATTGAATGTAGTTATCTAGTTCCTGTACAAACATGTAATTACATGGAAATCTGTTCCCTACTTATAACTAGTCCCAGCAATGCCCTTTTTACCTATTTGATTTCCTTGAATGTATTTATAGACAACTTACCTCATTATCAGTATTCACCTCAGAATTATTATTATTATTATTAAAAAAAAATATTTTTTTTAAAAAATTTATAATACATTGTTTCCCATGAATTTCCGCACTATCCTTGTTGTTGAAATAACAACTGCCTTCTGCATAGGTTTGTACAGGTCTTCATTCAAAAACAGTTGCTTAAGGCCCCAAATCAGACTCCTAGGGAAGACTCCGGTGCTTGAAACAATTATCGGGATAATGTTGACTCTTTTCATATTCCACTGTTTCTCAACGGGTTCAACAAGATTTGCATATTTACTGATTTTTTCAGTGGATTTGCTTTGAATGTTGCCAGTATTTGGGACAGAAACATCAATAAGCATGACATGTTTCTCACACTTGTTAATCACAACCAAATCCGGTCTGTTGTGAATCACTGTCTGGTCGGTTAAGATAGTTCCATCCCAATACAAGCCCCACCCTTCGTTCTCCAGAACACTCGTAGGTTGGTACTTAAAGTACGGTACCTTATCTTCAGTCAGAAGACATTTCTGAGCCAACGCTTGATGTAAAATTTTGGCCACCGAATCATGTCGCTGTTTATACTCGGTGCCTACCAAATGTGTACAACCCGAGGTAACATGATGAATTGATTCCACTGTTGGACAACCAAACGACATAACTCATTCTGCACATTGCTATCTCTAACAATTCGCTTCAAATAGTTACGCGTTGGAATAACTTGATCCTGAATAGCCAACATAAACCCTTCAGTTTCTGGAAAGATCTGTCCTGATATAAGCCAGTAAGTTCCATGCTTTCAAATCGACATGTTCTTGGCTCATCTCATGTGGATGTCTTCCATGAAGAGCTTTAGCCATCCATAAATCTCTCTTTTGGCCATCATTGCATGAGAAGTCCGCAACATCCTGTCTCGACAGCTCTATCGGAGTATAGACATCTGCTTCACAAATTGCTTTATGCAGTTTTGATGTATTTGCCGCAGAGTGGAAATACATTCTCATGCTCTTCACTTGCCGACAAAGTTGCTTTCCAATGTCTGTGAGTCCTCTTCCACTTATATTTCTCGGAAGTGTTATACGTTCGACTGCAGATTTTGGATGGTGCATGCGTGCTTTCGTCATTAAAACTCTCATTTTCCGTTGTAAGTTCTCAATGTCAGTTTTGCTCCACATAATAATGCCAAATGAGTAGTTTGAGACTGGGACAGCATAGTTGTTAATAGCTTTTATGATATTTCTTCCATTCAACTTTGTTTTCAGGAGCTTTCAGGTTCTTCGGAAGAATTCCTCTGCAAGTTCATCTTTCATTTTACCTTGGTCAATGTGCCTTGCCTGTCTCACTACAAGGTATCTGTACGTTTCCACAGCAGACATCGCTTGTATCAACTGTTTATTTTCAAGTTCAAAGGCTCCCTCTTGGAGCTTTCCTTTTACAATATTCAATGTTCGACATTTTTCCAGGCCAAACTCAATTTTAATACTTTTTGAAAATGATTCCACAATACTCCATAGTTGTTCAAGTTGAGATTTTGTCGAAGCATATATCTTCAAATCATCCATATATAAAAGGTGATTTATGCGATACATCATTCTTGCTCCCAATTTAATTCCAAATCCACATTTAGTTGAATTCAAGAGATTAGATAGCGTATTCATACAGATGACAAACCAGAGGGGACTTAGTGAGTCTCCCTGAAAAATACCTTCTCGCACATTGATTGTATCTTATTATTATTATTATTATTATTATTATTATTATTATTATTATTATTATTAGAAATGGCTTTTATGAGGGTTTTATGCCTATTTTAGAGATAATTGCCTGATAGAACGTTAAGAGCCTCTAAGTGCCTATATTGAATTTTCCGCATTTTTATTATTTTTTTCACTATCTTTTGTTTTGTACAATCACTTTTTGAAAAATCTCTGATGGGTAATTTTTTTAATTAACAAGTAACATCTACCAGGGCGCTTTCCGATCGAGAAGCTCTATGCCCTGTGTTCTTGCTTGTAACGCGTCGAGCAGGGACACCACAAGACGTATGAGAATTTGACACCGTGCGGGTCACCTATCTACTTCGCCGAAGCCCGACAGGGCAATCTAGGGAACAGGAAATTACTCTCGTGTTTTTGATCTCGCAATGATTAGTGACCTATCTGTACCTTACCAAGAACACTACTGTTTTAAAAAATAGTGCTCCCGGCATCTTTCGCTTTTAGAAGGTAGAATTACACAACATAGGCGAAGTTTTCTTCGATAATTTTGCATTGATTTCGAAGTTTGGTGCATGCCAGATCAGTAAATTTGCTGTTCCTGTTATGCATGCTTGCTACAATGCCAAAGGAGAAAGTTTCAAGAGGTGCATTGCTAAAAGAGGATTTATGAAGGCTGAAGAAAGAAGACGGCGGACTGGACATGTATTTTTTTTGCCAGTGTTGTGAAAAGGTGGTAAACTGCAAAAAAAATTTTTTACAACATAAACACACTGTAATTTATGCAAAAAATGCGAAAAACTATTCAAACCTTTTTCAGCAAGTTCAGTCCAAAGATGAAGACACGAAAGAATTTCAACACTGACTTGGGCCATGCCGCAAACATTCCATTTTCAAAGCTTGAAAATCCAACATTTAACCAGTTTAACCAACAGAATATAAAATTCCACACGAGTCAACTCTTGGGAAATATTATCTAACTCCGAAATATGTTTTGACAATCGAAGAAATTCGATTTGTTTTTAAAGAATTGTGTTCATCATTTATGCAGTACGTATTACGCATAAATTTTAATACTATTCAACCATAATGCTCATTTCCCTACCTATTTTTAAGTTTTTACTTCGCAAGTCTATTGTCAACTGTAACGCTTATTTACCTGCCTATTTTCGACCTTTTTAGTGTCTACATGTCCGAGCCAGAGAGAATAGTAGGTCGGAGCTCTACGTATATAGTGGTGTACTATATGTAGTACTATATGTTCATCCGTGGCAGTTGAACGACCGTTTTCCTTTGCGGGTTTTAAACATTCGTCAAATAGGGGTTTATTGTTTGTGAAAAACTGGTCGCTTTAAATTATTTTTCTGAGTTAGACTTAGAATTTAGTGTTCAGAAATTTATAACTGTCAATTAGTAATTTATTGTAATTGACAATTACAATTTTACTCTTTGTTCTTTTTGTGTTATATTTCAAACTTGGCATTCAAACTCGGTACATTCGAAACCTTTCGAAAGGACGCTCCAGGTTTATTTTTATTTATTTATTTTACGTCAAAAAAACAGTTAAAAAACTGCGTATGACGTGCTATGGGGAAAAATGAATTGTGTGCAAATTTTCAAAATTCTGTGATGCCTACACTAAGCCATATACTACTTAAATTTTGAATTTTGAAAGGGAGAAAAAAACAAAAACTCCCATGTAGTAAAATCTATTTTCAAAAATAAATAAGCCATAAATTTTGAATTTTGAAAGGGAGAAAAAAAAACAAAAAACTCCCATGTAATAAACTCTATTTTCAAGGATAAAATAAGCTATAAATTTTGGCTCTTATTGCTTCCTGCCGCGACATGGAAACGATAATTTGAATAATTGTATTTCCCACTGAATTCTAGAAGACGTGCACAGAAAATGAAGTTACATTTATGTCCAGAAGCAAAACAAGGGGCCATCTCAGCATTTGCTCAATGGATCAGGGAAACTGGACGAAAAACCTGATCGAGATGGGGGTCATTGACCCGGAAGCTGTAGTACAATAGTTGTTACAGGTTGTTTATACTCATTTACACAGTTCAAATGGCAAATAATTCATTATGTATCATTGTTAAAATTAATGTTACTTTTCTTGTGATGCTCTAAATTGTTCTTTCTTGTAAATTGTAAATTCTTGTGATGTTCTAAATAAAACAGGATCATAAATTTTAAAGGATCTCAGTACTTGGAGATATAACAATCCAAATAACTCAAACATTACATTTATTACAAGACCATAATGAATACAAAATAATTTTTCTGCTGCGCAGATACAAAAATTGCTGCAAGAAAAACAATACAGAACTACGAATAGAAATACAAGAATGACAGACGGCGGTACCGTCTCTATACAAAAACACTCTTATAAACAGGAACACTATTAAACGGCGCTTCCAACAATGCGCCTATACTTAAACAGAATTACGGTATTACAAACAGCCTCGACAATGCCCACTTTAGGGTGAGGAAGTTGAATACACACATATGCAAAATTGACAAAGAAGCCGACCTCGGTCTCCTTTCAATACGAAAAGAAGTGAAAAACTGAACTACTAAGTATGAGCCATTACCTACAAGAACCAAGTTTTGTATGAGTGCATAATTACCAAATTATATGGAAATGGATCTCTTACCATAACCTACAACCTTCTAACAAATTTAACAATGAAACAGGAATACTCCGGAATGAGAAGGAACGGTCCTCATGCCCGCTCGTATCTCATTCAACAGAGCCCTGACCGCACACGAATGCCGATCACCATACGGCCGAACAATGCCCGCAAGTGACCGCACCAATTCGTGCCGATGACGCGCTGTCGCCCAGCCGACTTCTTTGTCGGCTACGGGACCGGATGCGTGGCGCTGCTTTCCAATGGCAGCGGTTCAAAGCCACCGCACGGGCCTAGCAGACGCCTAACCAAAGCTTCAAACTGCCGAATGCGGCCGAACGCCGTCTTACTCGCGGCAGGAGCAACAATCCAAAAACTGCCGAATGCGGCCAAATGCCGTCTTACTCACGGCAGGAACAAGAACTGCAACATTAACAATTACATAAGTAATGCACAGTATTAAGTACTAGCTCTCCCAGTGGCGGCTCGTGGGTATTCGCACGTTCGCATGTGCACACCCAAATTAATTCGGTGCCATTTCTCTTAAACATCTCTTAACAAGAGGAAAATACAAGTCCTCTCAGAGCATTCCCGAAACATGTTATTTCAAAACACGCGCCATTCGGAAGCTGCGATTGCCGGTCCGTCCGCCTTTCTTTCGTGAAAGCTGCGGGAGCACACTCGGGAGAATGCGACCGAGGAAACGGCGTCCTAGGCTGCCGCGGGGCTGCAGGGGAAGGAGGGGAACAACGGTGGCTTATGGAGGACTGGAGCATACCCGGCGCGGTGCTCCATCTACGGCGCAGGCGCAGTGGCGATCTCGGGAAATGCCTTGACGTGTCTCGAAGATATAACACTCGAGTAGCACAAGTTTTTAATAGAAGTATGACATTGAACGAAGAAAGTGTGAGATATCTCTCCACTTAAATGAGCTTTCGCACTAGCGCGCGAAACGCGAACGCATTGCTGTGCACTGTTGCATTCATAAAAATGTTAATAGTATATAATATGTGTATTCTCTTGTGTTTTAAAGTGAGTTGCAATTACAGAACCATTGCGAAGTATTCAAACCCCTAGTGTATTTTGTAAACGTAAGTATTAGGCTACGTTTCAATGTGTTTTGAGAAACCGAAATCAGAGAGTTCTTTTTCTGTCAAGGGTGTTTGTGTAACTAACAATGAATAGCGTTGAAAATATGAAACGTAAGAAATCAATGAAAAAGCCACAGAAAAAAAATTGCTGAAAAGAAACAATGGAATGAAATTGTTCGGCATGCTATCAGACGTCATAAGATGATTTGTGTTTAATTGTCATTATTAATGTTAATGTGTATCAATGCATGCATGTAATGTATATGTGTGTGCGTGAGAGAGAGACAGAGAGAGAGTGTGGGAAAAAGAAGAAAAACGTTGCACACCCTAATGGCATGACCACGAGCCGCCACTGAGCTCTCCACAACATAATCGGAGGCCAGCACGCAAACAAGTCTCTTTAAACAACTGCAAATACAAATCAAGAACAAAATACAGAGTAAACCTGCTTCAAAACATTAGCAAATTTACGCAACTATATGAATCAACAAATATTTCAAATGCAAGATCCAATTCCATGTCATAAAAGCACTCATTCCTCAAAGTCTAGACTATTATGCACTCATACACATATTTACAATAATACAATACGGTTCGGAAGGAACCGGGCCTTTCATAAAAATACCATAAATTGCTCATAAAATTAGAAAACAGCATGCACCCTTCATGCTGGTAAGAGAGAATATGCGAAAACTATGGACAAGCTTTCATGAGACTAGTAGCAAAATTAAAAGACGTAATGCTAAAATGGCGAAAGGCTACAAAGCAAAAGGTGGCGAAATTGTAATTGACAATTACAATAAATTGTTGCAATAAAAAAGTAATAATAAAAAATTATTGTATTTACTTTATTTTGAGTGTTTGAAGTATTTTAATTACATATGGTTTCAGCTATTCAAAACCTACTGTATTTTGTGTATGTATTTAAGTACTTATTTACGAAGTATTTTGGTGAAGTATTTAGGTACTAAATTTAAAGAATTTTGCCTAACCCTGCATAGTATCATGTACATTACCTTACAACACATTGCCAGCTGACATTAAACAATTAAAATCGGTACACAATTTTAAGTTAAAAGTAAAATATTTTCTGCTCATAACCGTTTTTATACAGTTAGAGACTATACTGAACAACAGAAAGAAAAATAATATTTATTTTAACTATGATAGTTTAGATTTGTACTGTGTACTTTACAAATTACTTTACATTTATATTGTATAATTTTAAAAAAGGCTTATTACGCATGTAACAAGAAATGTACTTCAGCTTCTGGGTCAATGTCCCCATCTTATCAGGTTTTCATCCAGTTTCCCTGATTCATTGAACAATTGCTGAGATGTCCCCTCGTTTTGCTTCTGGACATTATTGTGGTTTTGCTAAGCACATGTTTTATTGGACTTTATTGGGTTTTATTGTTTTATTTAGCTAGCTGTGTTAGGTGGAGAGCTGGGGGTATTGGTTTCTAATTCATTAGTAACACTAAAAAATTGAAAACAAGTACAATTAAATGTTGCTAACCTTGCTTTGATGGTACTTTCATTCATCATTCAACTACTTATGGTTAAAATATGAGGAAGAGATTCTGGAGCTCAAGAAAAGTGTGCAGATTGTACTTCTCCCATGAAAGTCACATACAGTTTTTACTGTTTTTGACTGTTCTTTGATGAAAATAAAACTGACCAAATCAAATCAAAGTGTGAGAGAAGCCTTTGAAATACGTTTTAATTTTAAGACCTTACAGTGCTCCTATGAAGCAAGAGTGTTATTTAAGGGATGCATTCAAAAAGTGGTTATTGAGTTTCAAGTAATTTGAAAAGTTTTCAAAAATTGTACACCAGATTTTAACATTTAACTTCATTTAAAATAAATCAAATAATCAGCTTTGAAGTATAACCTAAGGGAAATTCTAAAACATCTGTATCTCATAGATACACACAACTGTCTCTCTGAGTTTGAAAAAAACTGACTAATTATAAAGTTGATCATCCACTTTATTTATTTGTGTTGGATTCAATTGTGTTCAATTGTTTATAATATTTGGTGAGTAAGGGAATAAGGAGAATAGTAAAAAGTTGAATTTACTGCTTAAAAGCTCTACAAGATTATTTCATCATTTGTGTGAAAATTTCCTTGCACAAGAGAAAACACAAAAAAATAGGGGGTTGGTGCTTATTGACTCAAAATTACAATAACATTTAACTGATGAATGAAATAACTAAAAATACTGTTTACTTTTATAAAATTAAGGATTATTTTTAAATATTTTAGGTATTTATAATTGGGCTTGATTGAGGTCAGGATATATCCATTTGAGGAGATGAATTCAAAGACCTTAAAACATTTTAAACTTCTAACACATAAGAGTTTCAAATTTATAAGGAATACAAAATGGAGATAATGTGTTTTTGATATATTTGTATTATTTTTGTTTATGTTGTAGATAATTCTTTAAGGACTTAGGATGTCATTTTGGGTGTTTAGCTTTGCATGTTTATTTTGTTGTTTGAAGCATGGTATGTGTATATCTCAAACCCCAATGTACATACTTACATAGTTTCTCTTTCTCCTTTTACTTTGAAGTCGGTGTTCAGATACATAGAGTGAACTGATAAACATTGACAATGTAATTCATCACATTCTCTCAAAGACTTTTCAATAAAATCCAAATTGTTACTACATTTTGCTATTCCAAGGTTCAAGAACTCAAGCTGTGGAGGAAAAAAATTATGCCCATGATTATATTTCTTTTTCTTTTCTTGGCCTTTAATTAAATTACAGGATTTTTTTCATAAATTATCTCTCATATTACCTTTTCTCTGTTGTTTGCCAGTAGAAAATCATTTTTAATTACAAAATTACTCTGGCGACAAAACATTTGATGGGCATCTTTCAAATCTCTGAACCACACATCAAGTTTTAGTCTGAATTGTTCTTGTGTCATTTCTTTCATAAATGAAGGACAAACAGGTGTTCTCCTGTAATGAAAGCAGGACCAGTTTATGGTTCCATGACACTGGTGGTATTAAAAATGCTGGACCCTTCATGATTATGTTTTTACCAAAAATTAGACATAGGATAAAAGACAAGATGAGACAAGTGAGACAGAGGGAGAATAATGAATATTGACTTCAATTAGGCATATTTTCTTGAAGAAGTAAAATTGGGAATTATTAATTATTATGAGGAAAATATTAAATACCTTTCTTCTGTAAATTATAAATATATAAATGCAACAACAATTAGTATTTGAATAATATTATAATATAGGTCTGTTTTTAAAACAATGACACATGTAACAAAGAGTAATATATAGTGTGTATGTAACCTAACAGAAAGCATATATCTGATGTTCAAAAACTTTTTGTGTGCCAGTGAAATATTGTTTGTACTATTCTATTATCAATCTTATTTTATCTTATATCTTTATTCTTATATGAAAGGTTCTTTGAAAATCAGTCTTTTATTTTCAAGTAAACTTACAAATTTTGAGAGGCCACAAATTATTTTGAAAATATTCATGATTAAAAACATTAATTGTAAGCTTCTATGCATATTATTGTCATAAATCTTACGAGTGAAAGAAATTATATTTAAAGTACATAAAGTTTTCTTTATTTTCAAATATTTTTTGTGATGTAAGTTTTTGTAACCTTTACCAAATGTTACAAATACATGTGGCCTCAAAAAGTGCAAGGCCCGTAGCACATGACACATCTGCCGTCTACCTCTATGTTAAAGCAGTCCTGAATATAATCATATTTTCAGTTGCAGTTCTTGGAAATGAATGGCATTTATACATGCACTTTACCTTTCATTTTCATTGTTTGAGGGCCGTGTTTGAGTAATTTGATCCTCTGAAAACTTTAATGGTATTACATCCACAACATTGAGTTCTTTTTTATTAGTAGTGATTTCAGTTGAGGCATCCATTTTCCATTCACAGATGTTATCGCAGATATTTTTTACATCATCTGTCGGTATAGCTTAAGAGAGAAGTTTTTTTATAAATGACAGGTAATGATTATATATAAATTCATAGGAACATTAACTAAACAAAATAATCAATACAAAAAAAACAACAATCAACCTCATATTAAATACTATCAGATATAATTGTTTAATATATGAAGGGTTTGGGGTAACATAGTGTCCTGGTTTTGTTTCTCATCATTTTAAGTCAGAGAAGAGACAACGTTTGTGTAAATCGAGACATGCTTCTGTTGTATGTAAACACTTCCTGCTGTTTTTTATACAAATGCTGAACATTATTGTTCGGTATTTCAATAATATTGCATATGTGTGCGGGAGGGGGGATTCATAGATGTTTATTTTGAATGTAATCTTGCTTTTTTCCCTAAAACTTGGAATAAATATCTTTGGATTTCTGAATTAAAAGTTCAGAGAGTTTATGATTCTTATGGTTAATTGTCATATTTTAGGTTCCACCACAAGTGGCTTCCTTCCACTACTGAGTGGGATCATACTAATCATTATAGATATATAGATCTGTTAAATCTATAAAGCACCAAATATTTCTGTAATAGATTCAGTTTTTTTCACTACATCCACAAGGGCATGTATACAATTTGCCAGTACAACGTGTAACAATCTTTTAAGGTTAATTTGATTTATATTTCTTCCTTCAATTCTTCTTTGCTTGTTTCATGTCCTCATTTTTATTTATTACTGTTTCTTCCTTTTGGTTTTCTTTGAAGATGGTGGGGAGATGTACTCATTGTCCAATATATTGATTGACATCTCAAGACCTTCATTCTCTAACAGAATAAAATTAGAAATATCAGTAAGAGGAAACAATTTTTATTTGATAGCTAAGGTTCAGGTACCCATCAATAAACAGCCACATTGAGCTTCTTCAGATTATTAAATCAAAGTTAATATAATTAAAAATATGTTGAATGTTAATTTTAGGTAATACTTGAAGCAACATTTAAACACTCATTTGTTCTGACAAGCTCTCCAAAAATTATAGGTTGTACCAAAATGTAAGAACTGTAATTTACATGAAAATTGTTTTTGGTTGCATTTCAAAACCGAATTGGATAAAACATTCTATTTGGGAATGGAATAAAGTTCTCATCTCATCAAACCATGATAAGGTATATTATTACAAGCTGAAAATGAAAAATAAAGCAGGTAATTTCATTAAACAAAGAAAATGGCTCTCTATTACACTTGGAAAATTAAACAATTACATCAAATTCCAAAGACAGTATACAGGTAGTGGAATTTGCTAAATAATCTAATCGGGATAAAAATTCATAAAATAAAAACTTTGAAGTAAAGAAAGGTAATCCACAATAAAATAGAGGTAATGTAGAAAGCAAAAATAACAAACATCTAGGAAATACCTTGAGTGTTGTTCGCCACTGCCAAAGACTTACAGGAAAGAAATTATTTTTTTAAGAATGTTTATTTATGAACATTTTATGCACTGAATTAACAAAAATGCTTAAAAACCATGGACAGCAAAACATTAAAGAAAATATTGATGTTATAGAAAAGGGTCCACTTAATGATTAGTATGATCCCACTCAGTAGTGGAAGGAACTTGTGGTGGAACCTAAAATATGACAATTAACCAGTCATTTAGTAACAAAACGAAACAAATTTTTTTGCTCTGTTTGCAAATATGGATTTTAGAGGATTAGGTTGTGTAATGAATAGTACAAAATGGGCAGCTAAATAGGGAGATATATTTGTATTTTGTGATAAAAAAAAAAAAGCATCGATATTATGAGATGTAAACTAAGAAATATGAAAGAAGAAGACCCAAGACACCTAGTACAAGAGGTGAGAAGTATTTATGATAATATTAGTATTGCAGTAATATGGTAGGTTTGTCACCCAGAAGAGGATAAACAAAGGAGTAAAACAAGGAGACAGTATTATGCCATTGCTCTTTAATATGTGCAAGGCTATGAAATTAAAAGGTGGAAAAATATGATAGTATTATCAGGAATTTACAAAAAAAACTTTTTATATATATTCTTTTATATTCATATAGCTATGTGATTTTGTGGGAAAATGAAGATCAGTTGCAAAGATACATTTTTCAACTGGAGCATTGTTTTAAAGAGTTCAATTCAATAACATTAACCAATGGAACCAAAGTTATGGCAAGAAAGAAAACAATATGGCCAAAGATTGTAAACAAAATTAAGGGTTGAAAAGAAGACGTTTACTACCTAGGATGTCAAATTAAATACAAAAAAGAAAAGGATGTTACCAAGAAAATTCATAAATTTCAAACAATATATGAAACTATAAATAGAACTTTTCAAAAGAAAGCCTAAAAAGACATTACAAAGATATTATGTATTCTGTATAGATACAGAACCAGGATTCAAAAATAACTGGATTTTAAAATGTTTTTAAACCTCTCATAAATTTCATAGAGGAGTATTGGGTTGTTCATTAAGTGTGCAAATAAGAAGGGAATAATGGCTGACTGAAACTACACAAAAAAGCAGACAGTAACAGGTAGGACAAATGGAATAAAAGCTGCAAAACAAATGTCCAATGCAGACTCTGAAATTTATGCCAAGAGAAAGTTTCGTATTATGTCACAGCTGACAATTTTTTTCTTCATTACTTTGAACATTCACCACCTGTTTAGTTTATTCACATTGTTCCATTTTCACTTCATGTCTCTGCCACTCCCCTAGATCATTTCAACATGAACAAAGGGAATAAAGGGTGGTGTTGTCCACTCTGAGAATCTTAGATTAAACTACATACTAGCATTTTAATATGGTATTAATTGATGGTAACAGTCTCAAAACTGTGCTTTCAATAAATATTCAGAAATTGTGAAATTAATAAATAATTTCATAATGACAAGTTTGAAGTTTGTCTTTAAATGAAAGTAATTTGGATCATCAAGTGATGTGGTGGTCTTCCCTGAAGGTTTGTTTAGCTAGTCTCTGTTGGCAGGAGGAAGTGTCTAAAGCATGGATAGTCTAGAGGATGTTAAAGACAATGTACAAACAACCACCTAAAGCAGTGGTCCCTCAGAGCATCAAAAGAGGGGAAGAGGGAAAACAAGTTTATTATTTAGTTCACACATAAGTTAGACAGTCTGTGAGTCTCTATTCTTGATATATATTGTTTTGTGGTTTTTAAATATTGTCCGATTTAAATCTAGGTACTTGTGACAGATCATCGAGCAGTCACAGTTATTCAATCGAAAGCTTCGTTATGATTTAAATCTTAGGTATCTAGCCCTCAATTGCATAATCACATAGCTGATAATCATTAACAAGTCACTTCGTTTAAATTCAACAAAATTTTAAAAATAAAATATGAAAAATAGTTTAAAGATTATTTGAAATATTACAACCTTCCCCAGATGTCTATTGATTTATTTAAAAATAACGTGCAGGCCTGTCAAATTATGGATCCATCAGAACCCATCTTATAATAAAGCTTGGTACCAAATGAAAACATTCTGCGCCTTTTTTTGATGAGATGAACTAATCTTCCTGAACACCTTGCTTACATATCAATTACATACCACTTTAGACTTGGTATTTTATTTTTACCAAGAGTATGAAGTAACGGATTTTAGACTATGTGTGAAGAGGATCAGAATACTACTGGTCAAAACTTCTTAATTTTCATGTATGATTGTGTTATTATATGTAGCCTACCCTATCTAAAAGTGTCTGTTATTAAGGCGCTGTTTTAAGAAACTAGTATACTATAAGAAAACATGTTTTTAAGAGATTTCTTGTAATTATTATATGTAAATCTGAACTCGTGGTTTGATGTAGAAATCTAAAATTATATTAAGTATAATAGTTCAAGACGATTTATTAAATAAACTAATGGTATCACCTGACCAAAGGTCATAACCTTTCAAATAATAACATGTATCCAAATGTTAAATTCAATCAAATACTTAAAAGATATTTACTTTTAGTGGGTTTATTGTCTAAATTTTGACCAAGAAGTAAAGTCTTGCTTGATTGTATTATATTTTGGACTACTTTTTCATCATCTTTGTTAAACTGATCAGGTACATTTTCAAGAAATATTTTTTGAAAATCATCATTTGATGTATGCTCAACGCCTTGCAATTAGAGTAGAAGGTTATTTAATTTTTCAATAGGAAATTCACATGTGCAAGAAATAGTTAATAATTTATCCAGAAATGATTCAGTGACACTAGAAATTGTTTCATTTTTTTTATCCAAATGTATTTCTTCTTTTTCTTCTTGACAACATTTTTTTGTTTCTTTTACTTTGTATGTGGAATCAGTGGCTTTCTGTTTTGATAATCCTTGTTTAGATAACAAAGCAAGCTTATTAATATACCATTTTAATTTTTCACTATATTCTTTACAATTCTTTTCTCCATTATCATCAGATCTAGTTTGAGAAAGGCTTTCCTGTTGTGACTCAGCTTCTTCCATTTTGGCATCTAATGGTTTGGCAATGGAATGCCTTGCACAAGGTTGTTGACATCTTTGATCTGAATTTGTAGGTTCCTGATTTAAAGGTGAGATATCCATTGTTAAATCAGATGTATCCTTTGCTACTTCCTCATGAACTATACCTTCAGGTGACTGTGACTGATAGAATGAAATATTCTGAAATAAAGGACATGTTGATTTTACACAAGGAATTTGTGGTGGAGAGTGAAGACTTAACTCCTCATTCACATTCATTTGAGCATCAGATTCTTTATTAAGAGGTTGTGAAGGAGGATAAAATGGCTCCTGAAACATTGAACATTCTGCTCTGCTAGAAGAGGAACAAGGAACACAAATTTCCTCCTTTGCTTGATTATTGCTTACTTCTCTTTCTTCTGTATGTAAATGAGGATTATTCAAATCATGAATATGAGTTGATTCATTTTCAACTGTTATCATATTGAAGTTTGGCTCCTTCATTTGTGAGCTTTCTCTGTTAGATTTTGAACATTTTGATTTGCCACAAGTAACAGCAAGTGACTGATTTAATGACTCGTCACTCTTGTCGTTAGATATTTTTCTGTGTGACTCAATATCCATTACCAAATCTTCTGACTTCTTACTTCTAGCAGTACAAATACTTTTGCAATTTTTTAATGGTGCACCATAGTTTTGAATTCCTTTTTTGCAATAGAAGGGATAATTTGATTTGCAACGAGTACACATACATGTGTGGAGTTTTGAATTTTCTGTAGATACTTTAAAATCACTTTCTTGAACCTGAGGAAGTTTTTTGAGATCATTTAATTTTTTGGTTTTTATTCACAGACAGATTGATTCTTTAGTTTCTGTGCAGCATTTATTATAGCATTTATGGCTTCTAGTTTGGCAACAACCTCTATTGAATGTCTGAGAGCAGGTGGCCAATCATTGCAGGGAATGCTTGTGTCTTGTTCGCCATCTTCTGAACTGGTTACAACTCCTTGTAAAATCTCCTCAGCATTTGCAATGGAAACAATCAGGTGTGAAACTCTTTGCTTTATGGCATCTACAATTTGTTCTTGCTCTAAATTTGTAGTTTCTTGTAAAGGTTGAGTCATGTCAGTCTGCAGTTCTTGTGTTGACTGCTCACGAAGTAATTCTTTCTTAAATTGATTTGCAATGTGAATAATAATATTTATTATTTGAGAAAATGTCTCCTGTGATGTATTTGATTTCTTTCTTTGAGAAGATGATCCAGAAACATCTTCAAAGTCTACATTTCGAACAAAACTTCCAAATGATTGGCCTTTAGTTTCATCAGCATTTTCATCTGACTTCCCTACCTTACTTTTTAATGAATTTACAATCGGTCACCATACTTAAAATATCCCATTTTATTCTGTCTACAAATTTTTTCTTTGCAATTACAATTCACTTTTTCAGTGGCACATTTGTTTTCATTTTTTTTATTTTTTATTTCATTTTTTAATTCATCTGTAACATTTATAATAAAATCTAGAGCTCTGTTTTGTGTTTCTTGTTTATCAGTCATGTTGTTTAGTTGTCCATCAGCAAATTGTGGTATTTTTCTTAGTGTATTAGAAGTAGTATTTAGGATATTTATTAATCTTCTAACAATTTCATTTTTGATGGTTTCTTCTAAGGATGGGTGATGCTTAATTAAATTGGAAGAAGAAATATCACCTGCACCAATGGATATTCTGTTTTCACTGGATTTTAAAGTAGGGTGAAAAGACGAATATGATGAAACATCTTGTGTGTGGTCTTGTATGATTTCTTCTATTAGTTCTTTAGTGTATCTTCTGTTAATAACTGATTCCTGATCCATTTCCTCTGAAGCTGGCATTCTAGAATCGTTTAATGTGTTTTGACACTGACATTCTGAACATGTTTTGTCACAGTTAACACTAGCTTCAAAAGGTTTGTTGGTTTTACTTGGATTAAAATTAGGGTGAAAAGATGAGTTTGGTGAAGTGTCTTGCACATGGTCTTGCATTATCTTATCTATTAGATCTAAAGTATATCGTCTGTTAATCACTGATGTATGTTCGAAGTCATCTTCATCTGCTGGACTAGAGTCTCTAGATTGCTTGTGGCATCGAGTTCTTGAACATGCTAATTTCCGACAAACACCAGATGTCAAGGGTTTTCTAATAGAAAGCCTACTGTGATTTGATGGAGGATGGGCAAATACATTTGATGAGTCTTGCGTGTTTTCTAGTATTATCTCTTGCATTGGTCCTTCAGAAGGCTTTCTGTTAATTCCAGATTCCTGTTCCGATTCACCATTGTTTGTTATATTCAACCTTTCAACTGAAATTTGACACTGACAATCTAAACATGTTTTGTCACAAAGTTCATCAGGCTCTAATTTTTGCCAGTCATCTTTGATATCATCTAGCCCTTCAGTGGAAGTTTTATTAAGTTCAGATTCATCTGTTAGGCTAAAGTTTCTCTTTTGGTTGGGGTCATTTATTTCCCCCTCTATTGGTCTTTCAGTAGATCCATAAATTACAGGGATTTGCTCAAATACATCTTCCCTTATTGAGCTAGATTTCTTTTGTGATAATATTTGGCATTGGCAATCTGAACATGAATCATTGCAAGGTTTACCATCACTTATCTTATTTGTTTTATTGGGTTGTGAAACTGAGGGAGAAGGCAATGAGTCTGATGAAACTTCTTTGATGTTGCCTTGTATAATCTCTTCCAGTAGTTCTTGAGTGTATCTTCTGCTAATCACAGGCTCCTGCTCAAATTCATCTTCATCAGCTACGCTAGAATTTTGGCATTGACAATATGAGCATATTTCCTTGCAAGATCCAAATTCTGAAAAAGGGTGAAAGGTCAATGAGTTAGATGAACCTTCCAGGGTGTGATGTTTTATTATCTCATCTAATAGTCCTGCAGTATATCTTCGGTTAATCACTGATGCTTCATCAGATTCATTTTCATTACATTTTAATATCAGATATTTCTGAATACGGCTTTAGTTCAAGAACTAAATTCCGTTCATTTGTCTGAAATTTTTTTTGATTAGCATTTCCTTCAAATACAACTAATGGCTCCTTCTCATTGTGGTGATCTTTTTTATGTAATAATGGATACATTGATTTACAGCAAGAACACATGCATGGATGATGCTTCTTGCAATCATCTAAGGACTTTTCAGAAACTTTTCCTTGAGCCATTTCTGATTCCTTAGAACTTCTTAACTTATTCTTTTGTGCTTCTATCTTTAGATCATTTAAAGTTTCAGTTATAAGATTTAAAATACATAGTAATTTCTTCATATCGGAAACACAATGCAGAATCATTTCCATCATTGAATGACAAACTGCAATGGTATTATTGCCAGGTGGGCTCAACTGCAGATTTTCTGCAGCACTATTTACTGCAGTGGTATTATTGCCAGGTGGGTTCAACTTCAGTTTTTCTGCAGCAGAAATTACAGCATGTAACGTTTGTAATCTTACTGCTCTGTCTACAGATTCAGGTGGATACCAATTAAGGACAGATCTATTTTCATCTTCTTCACTAGTTCCAAACATTGCCTCTTGTATATACTTGTTTGAGGTAGAAGAAATCAGCTGAGAAACACTTTGCTTTATGCCTTCTTCAATGGGCTGTTTTCCTAAGTTTGATTGTGATTGAACATCTTCATCTACAGTTTGTTTTACTTGTAAACTTGGAGGACACAATTCTTCATCTTGTAATTGAGATGCAGCATTAATAATAATGTCTATTATCTGATTAAACATCTCTTGAGATGTAACAGATCTAATTTTTTGTAACGATTCAGTTTCATCTATATTTTCAACAATATTATTCATTTGAATTTTGGTACTCTTTACAATTTCTAAAATCTTTTCCATTAATATTTCTTCTATTGAATGTGGTAGCACTGTAGAAACATCTGTATAGTCAATTTTTTGAATAAATTTGCTAAAAGTCCGACTGACCTTATTATCTGAATTTCTTGAATTTGTATCATTAGATGCCAATGATCCTAATTCCATGCCTTGATCCAAATTCTCAGACTTTTCAGTTAATATGCTAAATGTCTCAGTGGCATTGTCATCTGAATTTCTTGGATTTGTATCATTCAATGCCAATGATCTAAATTCATTGCCTTGATCCAAATTCTCAGACATTTTAGTTAATGACAGTGTTGTAACTCTTAAAGTATGGACAACATCTGAAATTAATTCTAAAATATCAATTTTTACTATATCTGCTAAAAGTTGCTGGATGTTTTCAGAACGATTTGTTTTTTTTTTTTATTTCTTATTTTTATTTTTCTGTTGCTTTTATGGCAAGTTCACAGGTTTCTAATTTTATATTTTGTTCTTTGTCAAGGTGACAACCACAAATATTATCATTATTAAAGGAAGACTTATTGGATTGTTTAAAACATATAAATTTATTTGCAGCAATAGCAATAATACTGTGAACTCGTGCTTTAATTGCATCTCGAAGTTCATTTTCTAGTGATGTGTTTTGCATCCATACATCTGATGTATCACCTGTTTTACTTTCAGCTCCATTGTTATCTTTTGTATTTTCTACCTCACTGATTTCTAATGAGCTTGAGACCATCTCAGTATAGGACATTTTCTTAACTACTTCCTCATTCACTGACAATGACTCATTACTGCAATCACAGTTACTAACTGTAATGGTTACTTGTCTCCCTATCTTTTGTACATCTTCAGAGGCAACGCATGGCTCGTGCCTTCTATCTTTTGAGGTCTGTTGAAACAATACCTCATGCTCAGATACGCTTTCATGTGGCCTTTTACGTTTTAATGCCGGTTTATCTCGCGTAATACAGGGCGATTCTTGTTGAACATTACTTGCTTCACATAATCGCGTGAGTTGAATCAACTGGTCCAAAATATCTTCTTTGGTGATAGGTCGACCGCATGGGCAGCATGGTGCCCTACAGTCTACATTCAAACGGCTTGAGCCGCCAGACTGTCCTCCCAAAATTTTCTCAATAAGTAATTTAACTACCGTTGCTACTCTTTCCCGAAGATTTTGCACAAACGTTGGAGGTGGAGAATTACAATCTTCACAATCCATAATTTCATCCATTCACAGCAATTTTATTATTAATTTGTTTCCATTTCTTTGAACAACTTAGATTTAAAATACCAAATTCAGAAATTGAAGAAACAATTGAACAAAAGTAAACGAATCAAAGAATGTAAGAAGAGAAAAAATCATGGAAGTACGACGTTATGAAAATCAAGATTTTAAGGCAATAATATTTACGAAATAATTACCTATCGTAACACAATCTTTTCCAAGATGTAGTATATGAAACGACATACAAATTCAAACAACTCAGTTGGGCAGAGTTTGACATCCAGTCGAGTGTCGTAATTCGTAAAAAGACGTTTCGATACTAACGATACGATATTACGATAAAACGTTCATCAACTTTGTAAAAGTTCCAACCCATTTTCGTTTAAATTTGACTATACGTATTGTGAAATATGGCATACTGATGTTGATAATAGTTAACAGGAAGTCGTGGATTGGTTCTAATATCAAGAAAATAGTTATTTATGTATCTAGAGCGTTACTGGATGTTTTTGCTTCTGAGGCGCCTTCCAAACCCAAGGGCTTTTGGCCTGAGTGGCCAGATAAATAGTGCCAATTACAAAATTCACGGGAATATTCCAAAATTGCAATTTTTCACATCAATTTAAAAAAAGGTTTATAATGGTTATATTATTTCAGCATTGCAATATTTATTGTATTTGCTTGCTGAGAGAGAGAGAGAGAGAGAGAGAGAGAGAGAGAGAGAGAGAGAGAGAGAGAGAGAGAGAGAGAGCATCTTTAAGAAAACAAAATATGGCTGTTTCCGTACATTTTGATTTTCTAAATCCATGTTGGCTGTGTGCAAGCGCGCAGTGTTTACTGAGAAAGGTTTCGATTCGTACGTAAAAAATGTCTCTCTAATATTTTTGAAAAAACTGACAGAAGAGAAATAGGCCGATAATTGAATTTCATTTTTGTTGCCTTTTCTGAAGAGCGGCTTAATCTTAGCTGTTTTCAAAATATCTGGAAACGAATAAGGATGCATTAAATATACGCGTAGGCTATGTGAGTTAACGGGTGTATAATAGCAGGCGCACAGGTCTTTAACAAGGAATCCGGGAAATCATCAAAACCGACCGAATATTTATTTTTTAGTTTACCGATTATTTTGAGAATATCATAGGAAGAAGTTTAGGAAACGAACATCGTGAAATTTTGAGGGAAATGTCTGATATTGAATTTTGTGACTGAGGACGCTTAGTGAGATCGGCAGTAATTCTCGAAAAGTATTGGTTAAAGAGACTGGCCACTGTTGCCGGATCGTTCACATTTATATTTTAAAACAACATTCTCTACAAGATTTCTAGTTGATTTAGTCGTATTTTTTATTATATTCCACATTGCTTTAGTTTTGTTATTTCAGTTAAAAATATCCTGATCGTGTTTCAATATTTTAGCCTGTCTTATGACTTTTCTTAACAATGATTTGTATTTTTTAAAGTAGAGGAGGAAATCTTGAGATACGTTATGAGTTTAGAAATGAAAGCGTTGAAAAAAAATAAAAAATTATCGTTTGTATCAACAGTATTATAAACCGCGTCCCATGATTCCTGCATCAAATAATCAATGAATAATTGTATTTTACTTTTAGTAAACCATCTAATCATACGTGTAATATTTATTGTGTCAGTGTTCGCATTTCTTATAATGGTAAAAATTTGTGCATCGTGGTCACTGTATCCTAAATCTTTTGTTTCAACTTCATATCGAGAAGTAGTTTTGTTAATTATAATTTGATCAGTTTCCTTCATCGAATTTAGTGTGATCCGTATAGGTACATTAATTGTAATATCTAAATTGAAGAAATTAATAACATTGAGAAATTGTTCTTTCTCGCAAGATGCGACGAGAAAAACAATGTTGAAATCTCAGCATACAACAGTGGATTCAAAAGAGAGATTGCTGACTTTGTTAAGTATTATCTCCAGTTTTTCTAAGAAGAAAATATAATCTGAAGCCCTCTTTGTTGGAGGTCTGTAGATGCAAAGTAATATCAGTTTTCGCGAAGGAAGATGTACAACAGAAATTTCGAAAATATTTTCAACGAAAAACACATTTAATTCCGTCAAGGAGATAGAATCAATGTTATTCGCTCTGTAGAGCCGCCGCGATAAATTCAGTTTCATTTGAAAGGGATTGAACATTATGGTGCTGTATGTTTATCTTTTGCAAATACCTACACGGATATTTTTCCACTGTAGTTGCTATCTATTTACTCCAGTTTTACCTCGAGTGCGTGGTCGAAGGTTGTAATGTGTCCCGGCAGTGACAGGTTGTGAGGAAAATGGGGCATCAGGTGTAGATGAATTGGTAGTGGGAATGGGAGAAACGGAGTAGGTTCAGAGGAAGTGGTAAGAGGGTTCGAAATAAGGGTGGGGGTGGAGAACGTAAGGAAGGTGAAAGGGATGGATTTTTGGCAGGAGACTGCGTAGGACGGAAGTTGATGTATTGTGCAAGCTTGTTACCGACTGCATGTTGTCCAGCAAGGTTTAAGTGAAGACCATGCTGTGTGAAGTGTTTTGCTGAGAGGAAATGAATTTCAAAAAGTGTCACATTTGTTTCTCTCAGTTGCAGTTTCAATTGTTGATTTGCGTGCTTAATCTCGCTGCATAGTGTTGGTCTGTTGTACCAGAAGGGCAGTGTCGAGACTACAATATTAGTATTTTGGGCGGCTCATTGTAATTTGTTTACATGTTGTTCAGGTGTAAAGTTACCACCCAAGTTAATGTCGTTCTGCCTTCCTATGATAATGGCTGTGTTCTTATTGGTCAGTGTTCTCGTGTGGGTGTCCAACTCTGCAGTCACATCTGCAAACATCCCGTTAGGCTTAAAAATAGATGAGACTGAGAAGTTGGAGGGTAACTTTCTACTGAGAATGGAGGAAAGATGGCGGCCTAGCTGAATATTTTAAAAGTGTAAGATTGATATGTATTCGATAAATTAAAAAGTAAATTTCAATACAAAAATGAGAAGGTATGCTACCTACAAAGCTACCTACTCTATCGAAGCTAATACTTACGAAATTTGGTAATGTAGAGTTTCGTTCACTTAAGCTGCAACTGTTTAATGCAACCAGTAGATTATACCTTACCGTAATTAGATAAAAGAATTTTGAAAGTGAACTGAAAGTTTTTCTTGAAAATAGGGAAAAGGGTTTGAAACACAAATTCAAAACTATTCGGTGTACCGTTCTCTTAACGTTCAAATCAACGGAATCGTTACTCGTCACAGAAATACAATAAAATCTTTCAGTACTTAAATTAGCACAGTGATATCATATCCGAAATAAATGGAACTGTTTATATGATTTAACACTTATCACCAACTTGTAAATGTGAAGTTCGTTAAGGTTGCAGTATCCGTTTAAAATTTGAAATCTGTTGGTTCGTAGCAAAAAACTCGAAAGTCGAAATTATATTTTCAGCTAACCTGCAGCAAGTAATGAAAGTACGTAAACACACCAAATACTATCGCTAAAAGTAATAGATATAACACGAAAAGTCAAGAGAATAAGCAGATGCGTCCGTAACATTAATGTTAACTGTGGTATTTAATGTAAAAATTAATGTTCTTTTCCTTGTGATGCTCAGTATAGTCTCTAATTGTACAGAAACAGTTATGCAGCAGAAACGATTTGACTTGGGATTTAAACTTTTCTATCGAATTTAATCGTTTAATGTCATCTGGCAAAGTGTTTAAAAATAATACACATGAATTGTACGTGAATTTTTGAGCAAACGCTGAGATGGCTCAATGTTTTGCTTCTGGACATAAATGTAACTTCATTATCTGTGCACGTCTTGTAGAATTCAGTGGGAAATATAGTTATTCAAATTATCGTTCCCAAGTTTTCGCGGCCGGAAGATTCCTTGACGAAGGAAATGATGGATAAGATAAAAATTTATTGCTGATTTATCCTTGAAAATAGATTTTATTACATCGGAGCGTGTTTTTTTCTTCTCCTATATTCAAAATTCAAGTAGTATATGGCTTAGTGCAGGGATCACAGAATTTTAACAGCGTCCACAAAATTCACTTTTCCCCAAAGCACGTCGTACACATTATTTAACTGTTTTTGACGTAAAGTAAATAAAAATAAATAAACCTTATAATAATGCATTGTGGAACTGAGTATTGTTGTTAGGCTAATAGTGAGCCATGGATTTGTATTTCGAATCATTCTTATTACGTAATTGATCTCAGTTTTGTAAATTATGCCTTACTTGCCAAGAAAAAGTTACTGTACCATTATGCAACAGATAAATAAGAAACATTTGCGGTTGGCCTATTCAGTGAAGGCTTGCCGTCGCATGACGTCAGTTGTGAGTCGTAAGCAATGACCTTCTGAGTATTAAAATTCAGTTGGTTCGCGCGATGTAAGAATAAAATAAATACAATCAATAATTAATCTTTAGTAATTAGTATTCTGTTGCGGAGATATACGAGGATTCGTATCGCGCGCCAAATCGGCAGCGCGGGACGCAGGCTACCGAAGGCAGCGGGGCCACAAACCGGCGCGAAGGCCGGCCAATAGGACGGGAGCGGCTGGCGAGCGGATCAGCAGCCATGAGGCGAGACTACGGCGCGGCGTGCTTCTTAACCGGCCGCGCCGGGCAGAGGAAGAGAGTTCTGAAGTGCGATCCAGCAGTGACCCCGTGTATAGTGTACTTAGTGCGAACCCGGCAAAGTAATTGGTTTCTCTCTCTCCTGGTATTTTGGACGACTGTGCGCGCATCTTGGGACTTGATATTGGACACCGTGGCATTGTACAATGGACTACGCTTCTGGATTTTGGTTAACAAGATCACTACTGTAAAAGGCTTGATCAATAAATTTTTATTGTTGACTTGTGTCTTTTTGCGTACATAACATATTCCATTTTCCGGTCAAAATCAAATTTGGTTAATTGTTTTCGATTGTTTACCAGAGATCGAAGGTATCTAACGAAACAATAGGCACAACTCACATGGCTAGGGTCTGCGTATTTTTTTTTCAATTTATAAGTGCATTGAAAATTAGTAACACACAACTAGATTCCAATCGTTGTAATGAGCTGCAACCCGCCAGCCACATCATCCTAGCCGAGCGCCATGCAGAATTCTAAATAATATTTCGTTTATTTACATTTTCAGTGAAAATCTAAACAGTTCCATTGTTTTTGGATTGCCCCCGAGATCCAGAGTATCTAATGAAACCATCAGACCCTGTCACATGGCGTTTAGGATCGGATTATTCCGACTTTTGCCAGATAGCAGTAGTCCCGAAATATGCAATTTTGTACCCGCGAATCGGGATGTCTGGGGGTGGATGTATTCTTCTGCACCAACTTTAGCCATCTTTGGAACAGCACTATTAGTGCTGTTCAAAAGATGGCTAATGCTGGTGCAGGCTGTAAGGAGATACATGCAATTTTGTACCCGCGAATCGGGATGTCTGGGGGTGGATGTATCCTTCTGCACCAACTTTAGCCAACTTTGGAACAGCACTATTAGTGCTGTTCGAAAGATGGCTAATGCTGGTGCAGGTTGTAAGGAGATACATGCAATTTTGTACCCGCGAATCGGCATGTCTGGGGGTGGATGTATCCTTCTGCACCAACTTTAGCCATCTTTGGAACAGCACTATTAGTGCTGTTCAAAAGATGGCTAATGCTGATGCAGGTTGTAAGGAGATACATGCAATTTTGTACCCGCGAATCGGGATGTCTGTGGATTGATGGGTGGACGGATCTATCCATCCTACCTGCACCAACATTGCATGAAAATTTTATGAAAAATGGATGAGCATTTTATTTCTGAATTTTTTTACACGAATAGAAAAAAGTGTGGGAATTCTGATGTGGTGTTGTTGACGTTCTTATGAGAAGAAATAAAAGAGGTCATCTTCGTCAACATATTATTCTTAATAAAAAGTGTATTAATAGGAATGGTAGAGTTCCGATTTTCATTCAAACCTCTTTTAGAACATTCAAAAATTTTTATATTTAAAATAGTAAGTATTTTCGTTTAGAAAGGAGTTTGAACTTTTCACTCAACCTAATTTAATGATTTTTGCTTTAAGTGAAAGGTAGTGGGCCCCATCTTTATCAGTACTATTATTAACCGATTTATAATATAAATATTTTAATTAAAAATAGATAAAAATAAAATTAATAGAATGTACGCTTATCTGTCGTCATTTGTCCATTATTTCTTTGTATGTGTCGTATTCGATTTATTGAGAGCTTTCGACGTTGTCCTCTTCATGATGAGTGTGAGGTTCTTTTTAAGCGAAGCTAACAGCGAGTTTTCTAGAGGTCGAAGAGTGGTTTTAAATGCAAAGGTTTGTGAGAATATATTAACGCAATGTCTAGCATTCGTCCATCACATGTGTCCTTTCACAAAAAAATCAGGAATTATAATTACGTGGGGTGCACTCAGGCCCGGATGAAGGAAGGAGCGGACGTAGCGGTAGCTCCTGGGCCCCGCAGTGAGGGGGGGAACTCGCAACTTCCATAAAAACACGGAGCTTGGTGACATTATTGGTGGCGGTCATGGTGGAAATAATCCACCATGGTGGCGGTATTGAGTTGCAAATTCATTGAATTTCTCAGAACAGATATTGTCCTTAGTATTAAGCTACTACGATAGCTATCCTTGCCTGCTCACGAGAAAGAATCCCATCGATATCTCTTCCTCTATACGTTGCATTGGATCCCTCTATAACATTCCCTCCATGCTGCATTGGCATTGGCAACCCTCCCTCCATAATGGAACACACTTAATTCAAAGAAGGCAATCGATCAAATAATAACTAACAAAACCGCTACTAGAAATGCATTTTTTACACAAGATTTAGATGTAGAGAATCACGATGCACAAAAACTTACCATTACAAGAAATGCGAGCACTGACGCAAATAATACCCGTATGAGTAGACTGTTTACTAAAATAAAATTATTCATTGTCTTTATGCTGCAGTAATCACCGGACGCGGTTTACAATACTGTTGATACAAACAAAGTAATTTCTTCGACTTCATTTTATTTCGACATGTGGTTTCCTCTTCCAAAAAGAAAACTAAACATTTCAGGAAAAAATAATTCTGGGAAACGAGGGATTAGAACATGATGTAAACACATTTTTTTTTTTTTTTTCTAAGCATCAAACTTTTTTATGATTTATACCTCTACTTTAAAAAATACGAATCATTGTTAAGAAAAGTCATCAGGAGACTAAAATCATGAAACACGATCAGGATATTTTAAACTCAAATAACAAAACAAAAGCAATGTGTAATATAATAAAAAATACAATCCCATCAACGAGAAACCTCGTAGAGAATGTTGTTTTAAGGAAACCGTAAATAGTAAAATATTAGATGTTTCAAATTGGTTCCGAAATAAATTAATAGTAAATGAAAAGAAAATGATTTAAATGCAGTTTTCCATTTCAAATAAACAATTCTGTACTCCATTGAAAATGAACAGTGTGCCATTGACTGTGATGACATTGATGTTATAGTAACAACATTTTTAGGTCTTTCAATTCAGTCAAACATCAAATGAAACGTCCATTTAAATGCATTGAACACAAAATTAAGTTCATTATGCCACGAGTTCAGAATTTTTTAAAATTCAGTTAGCCTTCTTACTGATCGTATATATTTCGCGAATGTTCATTTCCGTCTGAGATATGGCACAATATTCTAGGGAAATACATCTTATAGCTCCCAGACTTTTCGAATACCAAAAGGAATTGTACGAATAATAAGCAAATCCCACTCAATTATTTCTTGTAAGCCCCTCTGTATGAAATTTACCATTACCTTGTCTATTGATTTACAAATCAGTGGTTTTTGTCAAAAATGACTTGCTTAAGAGCGGGAGTATATTTTCAGAAAATGCCGAAGTCTATTACTATAACACTCGACGTAGTAATCATGTTCATCAGGTGACAGTATCAACAGCTCATTACAAAAAAATCACATACAATACATGTACATTATTTTACAACACTTTGCCAGATGACATTAAACGATTAAATTCGATAGAAAAGTTTAAATCCCAAGTCAAATCGTTTCTGCTGCATAACTGTTTCTATACAATTAGAGACTATACTGAGCATCACAAGGAATGTAACATTAATTTTAACAATGATACTTAATGCATTATTTACCATTTGAACTGTATAAATGTGTATAAACAACCTGTAACAAGTATTGCACTACAGCCTCCGGGTCAATGACCCCAATCTCGATCAGGTTTTTCATCCAATTTCCCTGATCCATTGAACAAATGCTGAGATGGCCCCTTGTTTTGCTTGTGGACATAAATGTTACTTCATTATTTGTGCACGTCTTCTAGAATTCATTGGGAAATATAGTTATTCAAATTATCGTTTCCATGTTGTTGCGGCAGGAAGTACAAAATCGTATTATTCCTTGACGAAGGACATCATGGATGAGCCCCAAATTTATTGCTTATTTATCCTTGAAAATAGATTTTATTACATGAGAGCTTTTTTTAAAATTCAAAATTCATGTAGTATATGACTTAGTGAAGGGATCACAGAATTTTGAAAATGTGCACAGAATTCACTTCTCCCCATAGCACGTCATACGCAGTTTCAACTGTTTTTTGACGTAAAATAAATAAATAAACAGTTACGACTCTTAAGAAGCTTCCTTCGCACTGTCCTCTTTCCCAGGACAGAGCATCTGATCAATAACTATATGTTATCTTTATCTATATTTATATTTTATTTAAAACAATTGCAACACGCTGGACCATGGAAATGTTTTCTTTAATAGATTTACTCGACAAATTACTAATTGCAAAAATGAAATTATTTTGAATGCTGTTAGAAGTGCCTTTAAATATTTTGGCAAATTTTAAGTATTGTTGTTTGGTCGTAACATACTTACACAACAAATTTAGAAGTTCGATCAACGTAGCCTTTGCTAACCAACTCTTTTTTACGATGCCTTCCAAAAGGTAATTTCTGCATTGGAAAAAAAATTGTCGCGTCAATCAGGCATTTTAATATGACTTCGTTTTAACTGTGTAATTATGTTGCGTTACATCTGATAGATCAATTTGTTTCAATGCAGACTCTTCAAAAATGGCCAGCTGAGTAAGTGGACACAAATGACTTATCGATCATTTTTGTGATTGTTTTTGAGAGGCTGTGCAAATTGTTATAGCGTTCTTTATTTCTCACATTACGAACATGAAAAAACACTGATCATGGCCCAGCAAAATAAATTATTAGTTTTCTGTTTCCTATTAACCAAATATTTGGAGGTGTTAAAGTAGCGGAAATGCTCCCTTCCCTTTTCTTTGTGCAAACACCTGAAGACATGTGTTCTGGAGCAGGTCTCCCTATACGAATAATTCACTTTTCTCCACAAAAGTACAACTGAATATATATTTTTAATATCCTCGTGTATTTTCTGCCATATCACTATCATACCCTATGTAGCACAAAAAGGCAATGCACACAAAAATAACAGTCATTCAAAAATAATATGCACAGTGTGAATAACACGCACAGATCAAATAAATCCACAAGATAAAGGCCCACATAAATCCACAAGAAAAAATCTACAAAAAAATTGCCTAATGTAGATGGAGAAATGGAGAACAACGTCACGCTGAGTTCGGGCCGGGTTGCGGCGCCTACTACTAGTACCCAGAGAGTATACTAATATGCTAGTACCTAGTAGACTCCAGGCCGTGTATCAGGCCGCACTAAATTCGCAATATGGCAGCTTGAAAGATTTCCTGTCGGAATAGCCAACTTATGGAACTATAACTCTGATCAAGTCTCTCGCTTTTGTTTTGTTTGTTGTCTCATTCACAATCCTCGCGCGGTCTCGAGTCTTGTCCACTCTTCAATAATACACGTTTCATTTTTCGGTAGAATTAAAAAGATGTTCATCTATAAACGAATATTAACTCTGTGAATAATTATTAAGTTAGTTAAGAATTATCATTATCAACTATTGCGAGCTTAAGAAGTGTTAAAAAGTGTCAAGTGCAAATGAAAAATACAACCTCAAAAGTTATCTGCGGTCATACTTCTATGTTATTAATGCTTTTGAGATGTGTGTCAACAGTTCCTTCACGTTTTGAAGTGGTAGTAATGAGTTTTATTGAACGCAAATAAATACCACAATTATTGAAGTTAATTAACGTGATGGTAGTTTTTAAGTGATCTAATGAAATGTTCCTAATAGTCCAGTTATGTCAATATCAATGCAAATACATCCATTTAATTTATCTATTCAATTATTCATTAGCTTTTAAAAGTAAGTTCAAAAAAATAATGAAAATCATCATTAGTGTAAGTTTTCAATAACTTATCCATTGTTACCAGAGACAGTCTTTGAAAACGTGTTATCTTGAAAGGTTCAGTATTAAGTATAGACACAGATGTTGCTAGGCTTACCATTATTTTCCAGTTATAATTAAAATGAATTCAGAAAAATAATAATAAATATAATATAATTAATTTAAAACAAGAAATACTGAAGGGACACTTAACAACAACAAATAATAAACTACTATAACTATTTCAATTAACTTTATTATTTTTACTAAAGAAAACAATTGGAAAATAATAAATAAAACTGAAAAACGCCTAGTACTACTAAATAAATAAATTGAACGATAAAACGCAAAGAACGAAGAGCACCAAAACGCAAAATGCAAATCTTTAGCAACACTCGTAAACTAACACAATTTCACTTGGATGGCTTTGAATGTTGGCGGTATCTACGGAAGTAGTCATTGTTTCATTGCAAACTTAAATTTTAAAAAATGTCCCTACCGCTTGAAGGTAATATATTCAGGGTATTTGTGTGACGGTTGGCAACAACTTTAGCCAACATAAAACGAATCGAAACTACCCTAAATCGAGTATAAATGTATGTTCTCATCCGACAGTGACATTTTTGAAAAGTTGTCCCGTTAGTTCGGCTTTTTAGCTGGCCAGCAGTCTACCTCCGTCTCTTTCAACCGCTTTCTGTCTTTGTCAGCAAGAGCGGTGTATGCTCAATGAAGGGCCGCGCGCCTACGCGTCATAATACCCTTACTTGGCACAATTTTAAAAACCAAGCTTAATTCTCTACGGCATAAGTGGTGATTTCAAAATATAATAGTGTCTTTTCTTCAGGGTAAAATATATACCTATCTTTTCTCCAGGGTAGGCGCAGCATACCTAGCTTACCTGGAATGCACGCCACTGCAGATGTGATATAATATTCTTGTCGTCAAAATAACCAAACCTCCACCCCTCTCGCATCTAGCAAAACGAGGGCTCAAGAAAACGTGAGCAGTTAATACTACATATGGCATGGGATTATCTGAGTTCCATTTAACCGTGGCAGTTACTAGGAAAAGCAACAAAATAATTAATTGCAAAACGGTCAATACCGTTAGCATATTTAAGAACTTTGGAACTTCGTAATCATTGGATTCCCTCGTTAAACTTGTTAAAAATTTTTAGTTGTCTACCTTATGCGGTATATGTGATTATTCCATTTAATTTGTACTCGTATATTGTTTTACAAGTATCCTCGGTCCAATTTATTTATTTATTTATTTATTTATTTATTTATTTATTTATTTATTTATTTATTTATTTATTTATTTATTTATTTATTTATTTATTTATTTATTTATTTATTTATTTATTTATTTATTTATTTATTTATTTATTTATTTATTTATTTATTTATTTATTTATTTATTTATTTATTTATTTATTTATTTATTTATTTATTTATTTATTTATTTATTTATTTATTTATTTATTTATTTATTTTTATTTATTTATTTATTTATTTATTTATTTATTTATTTATTTATTTATTTATTTATTTATTTATTTATTTATTTATTTATTTATTTATTTATTTATTTATTTTACGTAAAAAACAACAACAAAAAAACAGTTAAAACTGCGTATGACGTGCTATGGGGAAAAGTGAATTGTGTGCACATTTTCAAAATTCTGTGATCCCTACACTAAGTCATATACTACTTAAATTTTGGGGGGAAAAAATACAAACACCGCTGTCATGAGCTATCTTATAAATATTAACTTCATGACAGATTCACGTCGTGATTGAACGCGTCTTTTCCTGGTTTCACGCTGAATTATCCCAACCAGTGGGTTTTGATATAGAACCCCTTCTTGTATTGGATGATACAGCTATGCTATTAATGGTGTGCTTCATTGAGAGTAGCGCCGTGTAGAATCTGTAGTGTCCGGTCCATTTGTCGCGTTTGGCGCCAAATGCAGTTCGTGTTGAAGCCTCTGCATTCAGTATTTACTGTACGTGTTTCTATTTTTTAGGATTTAGTCCCTTAAGAAGTAATTGATGACTCGGATATAAGGAGGTAAGTATGAAATCAGATTTGATATGAAAAATGTTAGTTTTCAGTGCAAAATATGCAAAGACATATTGTTGATAAATGTTGATCAAAAATAATATTACGTCCATGTATTGAACATATCATAACAGAATTTTTAAAAGGAAAATATTTAGAGAAGGGCCTTGCTTAAATAAAAATAATTCAAACCTGTAACTTTAAAAGGGCGAATTTTACAACAAACAAACAAACGAACAAACAAAAAAAAAACTACTACAAACAAACTTATGTAATGTGTTACATAACAAGTAATGTGTACACATGTTATGTGTACTAATTTTCTATAGTGCATAAGTTTTGGTAGGATTGATACTGTAGTAGTTGTTGAGATACATGTAAAAAGTAGAAAAAACACCTTTTAAGGGACCCCTCCTCCGGCTCACAACCAGTACACAAGGATTTTTAGTATAATGTGCTGTAGTTGCCAATGAACAATCATGCCAAGTTTCAAAACTCTGCGATTTTTTTCCTCCCATCACCAGTTTTTGATCTAATTTGACTGGGCTACACCATGGGTTTGTTGGTTTTAAATATTACAACAGATGACAGGTTTTGGTCAGTGTTTGTACCATGTCAATCATGTGATTGTAGCGTTGAGATGTGTGTGTGTGTGTGTGTGTGTTTTATTTATTTTACATTTGAGAGGGACTTGAAATGAAGCAGAACAGAATTATTAAACTATATTGTAGAGTCAATTCTAATACCATACTTCATTCAGGTGGAACTGTAGCTATTCTACACCAATGCATTAAACTGAATGGAAACTAACCTTCAATGTTAGGTTACAGATAATTTTACATAAGTATATTCATGTGTATAAACTGTAACCCATTCTGCATCACTCTAATTTGTCCATATTATAAACAAATTTTCATGGTGAGTGTTATATTCAAACTTAAATTTTTGACAAATCATCTTTTATCTATGACATTCTATAAGAATAAGTTACAAAGAGGTTATCAAACACTGCTCTGTACAAATAATGTACATCTGTGATTGAACATTTGTGCATTGAAATATTAAAAAATATAACTTCAATATTCTTTTTTATTATTGTAAAATTGTCGATAGATTTTGATCTTATATTAAACATGTACTGTAATTGTGAACGGTATTTAATTTTCTTTAAAAAGTTTTTTGTGACAACTTTTAAGACATTTAGGATAATTATTTCCATTTCATTTCCATTATCACGTTTATAAAAGCAAAGAAAATAAAAATGACACAAAGTAAGAAACGCTTTCTCTGATGAGAAGATTTCAAGTTGATCATTTATTTTTATCTGTTGACATAAAATACATGTTCTGGATTGTGCAGCCTTTGTCGTATCATCAATATCATTTACTGCACCTTTGAAATGGTTTTCGTATAGGAAATTTTCGTAAGAAAACAGTTTTCGTAGAGGAAATTTGTTATTTCGACCAAGTATACTACCTGTTTGATTTAAATATTTTCTTGACTCTTTGTTTGATTTAAGATGCAGTATTATTTCACTTAAATTGATCACTGTTTTTTGTCTTTTATTTGAATCATATGTAACAGCTATCAAATTGCATGTGTTGGGGGAGTGACTCATTTTTTAATTTTTAAGATTAATCTAGTTAATTAGTTCAATAATTTTTCTTCTGATTTAGTTTTGGAGAAATTCGTAATTTATGTTTTCGATGAGGTTTTTTTTCAGGAGCGTTAACTTCAGCTTATTTGAAAGTGCATCTTGTTCTATATCACTCCTTGCTGCTGAGTTGCTTATGTGAGTTGTGACATTGTTGTTTTCTAAAGATTCTGTTTTACTAGTTACTTTTGTGCTATTTGGGGCCCACGTGGAAGGGTCTTGAACTCCCATTTGTTTTGGAGATTCAAAAGCAACATATTTACCCTTATCAATTGCACTTATTAATTCTGCACATTGAATTAATATATCTGCCTGCTTCTTTATTTCATTTAAAACCTTGTTTAGAATATCTATTATGTATTCCAATTTCTCATTGTTCACAGATACACTATCATTTTTAGCAAAAACAATTGGTGATATGGACACTTCTCCCTTTGGTTCTGCTGATTCTTGGGTATTTTGGGATGTGTTCTGGAAATTATGATCAGTAGTGAACACATGTAGTGACTTTCTGATATTGGAAAATTGTTTTTCAGATTTTAACTTCTCTGCAGCTTTCATGATTGCCTCATTAATTTGTTCCCTTAACTCTTTCTCTAGTAAATATTCACTTATTGAAGTAGAGTCTTCAATTTCATGATTATCTTGTTTATTTTCTTCTTGTAGAGCAATATTTATCATTTTCCTGAGAAAACTCTTTAAGCGAGGGATACTTTGTTGATTGATTTCCTGTAGGGTCCTTCCCTGTGACTTAGATGTATCTGGAGATGAGTTTCCATCAATTACAAATGTATGATTTGATGATTTTTCTGGAATTATTTTGTTATATTGTCCCTTTCTTCCCAGCGGAGTTATAATCTGTGAAACTCTTTGTGTAGCTGAAAGTTTTGACAAAAGAGAGAATGCATTTGTTTCACTAATACTTTTTCTATATTCTGCTAGACTATCTGTGAAATTTGATCTTCTGTTCACAAGTGAAGGGTCAATTGACATGTCAACTCCTGTATCAGAGTGAGGCTCATTCAATGAACTATGAAATGAAGGATTACTCTTAAGATTTAATGCAGCATTTATTATAGAGCCTATTATTTGTAACCTCACTTGACTTTCCAATGATTCTCTGAGTTCTGGGGTAATTTGTGTATTAAATCTTTGGATTGAACTTTCTGATCCTTTTGGTGTTTGTGTTGCATTTTCTACTAATTTTTCAGTGGTAGAAAATACAAGATATGAAAGATTTTCTTTTACTTTGTCTCTTAGAGGAACTGGCTGTATTGAAGGTCTCTGTAAACTGAAAACATTTTTCTGAGAGCCCCCTAGATCACTTTGAGAAACTAATTCTTCATACTCTAGTCGACGAGCTGCTTGGATTACATTATCTATAATTCGGGTAACTTTCTCTGGCGATGAAGAATGGTTGGTAGAATTATTGATTACATTCACCTGTTTATTATGTTCTGCAATGCCAGTATCATCTGTTTGTCTTAAAGTGGCCCTTACAATATCTGAAACACTTTTTGTTATTTTTTCTTCAGATGGGAAATGTTCTAATAGGGGTAAATCTGAGACATCAAAATTTTGAATATTACTGCTCAATGTACGCCTTTTATGTTTATCATTTATTTCATCTGTTATTCTGAGCTTCAAATCAGGTGGAGTTTCTTTACTTTGCGCAGATACATTCAATTCCCCTATTATTTTATTTGTAATGGTAATTAGGAAATTTAAAATATAATTTTTTATTTCACTGACTTCAAGTTTTTCTTGTAATAGGGTGTCATGATATATTTCTCTATCTTCTTGCATAGCATTCTTGGTTTCTTTTTCTTGAAAGAGGGTGCCAAAATGAATTTCTTCTTCATTTTTTGGTGAAGGATTGTTGGTTTCACTTTCCCGCTTTAATTTATTTTTCAATTTAGATAATGAATTAATTACGATATCAAGAGTTTTTTGTTTGTCATAAATGTGATCAGATTTATGATTATCATTTTAATTGGCCTTAATTTTTCTCAATAATGGTTAATGTATGGTATATTTGCATTTTGATTTCATCACTTATGAGCTTTGTTAGTGGTTGAATTTCTGTTTTATGAATACTTTCAGGAAGAACAAATGAGGTTTCTTTCTTTTATATTCTCTCTTCCATGAATTAGAGATAACAGTGGGTTTGAGTAAAATGCTTTTGCTTTCCATGAACTGTTCTCTGATGAATATGCCTCGTCCCAGGAACTTGATGTAACATCCTTATCTTGCAGAATTTTGGTAGTCATCCATCTCAGTAAAAAACTGACCCTTTCACAGAGATTTCGTACAAAAGTAGGAGATGAATCTTTGTTTTCATTCATGATATAAAATAAATACTTAGTATTGAAGTTCTATTATTAATAGGTCGGATAAATTTCGATTTTTATAAATGCACTTAAGAACATGTAAAACAATGGAGTGGGCATGACTATGACATAGAGTAACAACAATGTAAAGTAAAAGAAAGTGAACAGTGATTGAAATTGTATGAATGTTAATTCGAACCACATTTTGACGAACATTGCATTCGTGAGTGATAGCAGATGCGGTATGTTATTGAATCTTCATAGGTGTATGGTTGGATGATGCCATATTTGGAATGATTTAACCAGCAAGGTTTCTCAATTCTCGTTTGCCAGGTGTGAAGAAAGTAGTACCTACAATAATTGTGCGAGAAATGGATTGGCGATATTTCGGACTTACACAAGTTGGAGTTTCTGGAAATCGAAAGAAGAAAACCTTTTTTTTGTAAACAAAATTCTGTGCGTTATTTGGATCACCTGTGAACAGCCCTAGTTCCTAAACTGTACCCCAGATTTTTTCGAAAATAGACTTTCTACAAGCCATTGTTTACTTCCCTGATAGGTTACAAACATTCTGTACTTTTCTGTGGATAATAAAAAAGTTATATTAATTTGCAACTATTGTTGAAATTGAGGGATGAACTTCGACGCAACGGTGTTATGCGCCAGGTTAGTGCTTTGCAAGTACGCTGTCGTGTGAACACGAACGTCTACATATTATTCGTGATTAAAGAGAGGAATGCCATCCTCGTTTTCGTTGCTTGAACTAATAAGAAATTATTATTTGTTCTGATAAATTTTTATAATGGCGTAACATACTACGAGGTCTAACCTTCCGTCATGGGGCACAGTATATTGATTGATTGATTTTTTCGTGTTTCCGGGTGCGTTAACTGCTTTGGTCATCAGTCCCGTTAGAGTAATGCATGTTTCTCCTCGGGAGATGGCGGTGATCTTCCCCCATTGGATGGCGTGATCCAGCGCCGACCAACCGTCGGCTAACGGGGTTTCCTCCTAACCAGGACTCTCTCACCAGCGGGGCACCGCCCCAGCCAGAACAAGCTCTAAGATCCCGACCGATCTCTCGGAATATGTGGTAGTGTAGTGCATGTGAGTGTAAGTGTGTGTGTAAGGGGAGAGGATAGGACAAGGAAGGGGAAGGACAGATCGCGCGCGGTTTGATTGATTTTTTCCTGTTTCTGGGCGCGAACTGCTTTGGTCATTAGTCCCGTTAGTGTAGTACATGCTTTTTTTCGCGGGAGATGGCGGTGATCATTCCCCGCTGGATGGCGAGATCCGGCACCGACCTACCGTCGGCTAGTGGGGTTTCCCCCTAACCAGGACTCTCCCACCAGCGGGGCACCGCCCCATCCGGGACAAGCTCTAAGCTCCCGACCGGTCTCCCGGAATATGTGGTGGTGAAGTGCATGTTAGTGTAAGTGTGTGTGTGTAAAGGGAAAGGATAGGACAAGGAAGAGGAAGGACAGATCGCGCGCGGTCCGTGGCCAGTTCGGTAGGGTAGTGCTCCGGCATTCGCCTGGTGTTGATCGGAGAAACCACGGAAAACTGCCGATCAGAGCAACCGGCCATTAGAATTCTCCTCCAGATAGCGACTGAATTCGACCTAGCTGAAAAGCTGGTGCGAAAATCATGCCGTCGTCAGGACTCGAACCTAGGACCTCCCGGTCAGAGGCGCTGCAGTAACATCAGTTGATGTACTGAGCTACCGCTCCCGGTCCGCGCGCGGTCCGTGACCCGTTTAATAGGGTACTGCTCCGGCATTCGCCTGGTGTTGATCGGAGAAACCACGGAAAACTACCGATCAGAACAGCCGGCCGCTAGAATTCTCCTCCAGACCGCGACTGAATACGACCTAGCTGGAAAGCGTGGGTCGAAAATCCTGCCGCCGTCAGGACTCGACCTAGGACCTTCCGGTCAGAGGCGCTGCAGTGACATCAGTTGACGCACTGAGCTATCGCTCCCGGTGGGCATAGTATACCTTCCATAATGTAGGTACAGGTGATCTCCCAGTTTTGGAATAACACGTGCTATGAATTCTATGCTCTCATCACAACTTAATTTGCAAGGTAATATTTATTAGTCTTCTCTTCATAATGGTAGGTCTTTCCACCATTGTGCTCAACAGAAGGGTGAGAAAACTAAGGTACTTAATAATAATAATAATAATAATAATAATAATAATAATAATATGTTACCCCTGTTAACATGTAACCCTTCAGGTTTGTTACGGTCACTTGTACTTACCTGTATGTTAAGAAATTAACATTCTTAGCAACGGTTTTAACAACCTTAACAACGTAAATGAACAACTACCGGTTCTCGCAGGCCAACTTAATTACGAAAAAACAACATGGCAATTTACAAGACAAATAGGAATGAAAATTACTCGTTATTTTGAGGGCTGCTCGTTATTAATTGTAATGTTATTAATTGTGCAGTTAGAATTATAAGTATTGGGTAAATTATCTTTATTTTCTTGACATTCCACAAAATGAATCTCTTCTCCAGTAATATTTACTGACGATGTGGTGTCGCCACTGGAAGTCGACGCGCCACCTTTTTCGCCGATAGTCTTTTTTTGTTGCTGCCATTTTCACTTTATTTACCACGGACACTTCGACATAAGATTTGGCTACGGTAGAGCTTCGCCACCCACCAAAACGTTTCAAATCAGTAACCGAAGCTCCTGAATCGGCCACTGCTGTAGCCGAAGTTCTTAGAGAATGGCCCGTGGATTTTTCGGGTTCTGGGAGATCAAGATAGGTGGCTATAATTTTTGGCACTCCAGCAATTTTGTGAATGACAACTTTCTGTATGCTACGTTTTCTACAGTTGTAAAAAAATAAGAATTTGTCGTGGTCAATGGGTTTAAACGCAAATCCATATCTTTCGTGATTGTTACCACATTGTTTACGGGACTGTCTGGATCTATTGTAAAAAATCGTGAACTATGATTTTTCGAATCATTAATTTTCACTATCAGAATTGAACCTTCCCTCTTTACATCGTTCTCACGAAGTTGGTATATTTCATCAGAGCGACATGCCCCAAAGAAGCCAAATATTAGAACAACCTAAAAAAATCGACTGCTTTTACACCAAATCTATACATTGTTTCATTTCAAAATACGAATATAACGGAATCACACTTTCTGAAACAAATATTTATCCCCAGCCTCTATCAAGAACTTCCATACATCATCATTTAGAAAATGAAAATCTACGGAGACAACCATATTTTCTTTTCATAAAGATGTCGTCTCATCATTGGATCAAAACGAAGCACCTTTTGGATTATTTTTAGATCTCTCAAAAGCTTTTGGCGCCATTGATCATGACATTTTAGTTTCAAAATTATTCATACTTCATATGGAATACATGGGATTGCCCTAGATTGGTTTTGTTTGCACCTTAAACAACGATCTCAGAAAGTAGAAATACCTTACTGTAATGATGGAACATTATGTACACACCTTTCCGACACTTTGCCAATTGTACGTGAAGTCCCTCAGGGATCGATTTTAGGCACTATTTTCTTTTTACTATACGTAAACGATATGCCATCGACGATTCGAAACGAAAGAACAGTTCTCTTTGCGGATGATACAAACATTCTTTGCAATAAACCTTAAATAGTAAAATATTAGATGTTTCAAATTGGTTCCGAAATAAATTAATAGTAAATGAAGAGAAAACGGTTTTATTGCAGTTTACCATTTCAAATAAACAATTCTGTAGTCCATTGAAAATGAACGGTGTACTATTAACTAATGTTAAATAAACAAAATTTTTAGGTCTCTCAATTCAGTCAAACCTTAAATGGAATTGCTATTTAAATGAATTGAACACAAAATTAAGTTCATTATGCTACGCGTTCAGAGTTCTTTCAAATAAGGTCAGCCTTTATACTGCTCGTTGTGTATATTTCGCGAATGTTCATTCCCGCCTGAAATATAACATAATATTCTGGGGAAATACATCTAATAGCTCCCAGACTTTTAGAATACAAAAAAGAATTGTACGAATAATAAGCAAATCCCACCCACGTATTTCTTGTAAGCCACTCTGTATTAATCTAGGAATTTTACCATTACCTTGTCTGTTTATTTACGAACCAGTGGCTTTTGTCAAAAATGACTTGCTTAAGGGCGGAAATATATTTTCTCAAAACGCCAATGTCTATAACTGTAACCCTCGACGTAGTAATCATATTCATCAGGTGACTGTATCAACAGCTCAATAAACAAAATTCACATACAATACATGTACTACATTATTTTACAACACTTTGTCAGATGACATTAAACGATTAAATTCGATAGAAAAGTTTAAATCCCAAGTAAAATCGTTTCTGCTGCATAACTGTTTCTATACAACTAGAGACTACACTGAGCATCAGGAGGAAAGTAACATTAATTTTAACAGTTATATTTAATGAATTATTTACCATTTGGTCTGTATAATTCTAAACAACGTTCATCAGGTATTGTACCGCAGCCTCTGGGTCAATGACCCCCATCTCGATCAGGTTTGTCGTCCAGTTTCCCTGACCCATTGAGCAAATGCTGAGATGGCCCCTTGTTTTGTTTCTCGGCCTAAATGTAACATCATTATCTTCTAGAATTTCATGTGAAATATAGTTATTCAAATTATCGTTCTCCATGTTATGGCGGCAGGAAGTATTATTCCTTGACGAAGGACATGATGGATAAGAGCGCAAATTTATTGCTGATTTATCCTTGAAAATTGAGTTTATTGTATCGGAGCGAATACTTTAGTTAACAATCATTGTAATAACGCTATTTTTTTTTGTGTATTCAATATTCAAGTAGTGTATGGCTTAGAGTAGGATCACAGAATTTTGAAAATATGCATAGAATTCACTTCTCCTCATAGCACGTCACACACAGTTACTGTTACTGTTTTTGACGTAAAGTAAATAAATCAAACATCATTTGCGAAAACTTTTGTTTTTTTTGTTTGCACACCAACGTTCAATTTATTTAAGAATGTATAAAGCTTGTGGAATGTTTTCAAGTTCACATTTTCATTTATACCTATTGTGCATCTCAGCATTGAATAATAAACCCCCTATGAGGTTGTCTTGTGTGCCTGTGACTTTGGAAAGCAAAACGTAAGGCGCAGGTTTGTCTTTATAAAATGAATAAATGTAAATTAGCTTACCAAGTTCTTAAAATATGTAAGCATTACATCTTATGTAATCACGTCTACGGTATTTTGTAATTGCCAAGCTTTAAATTCGTGGCATGCCTTCTTTCGATTTTTCGGGGATTACATCGTGTGGCTTCCGCAGTTGCATCTAAAATTTCTTGTGGTAGAGACGAATTTTCCGCGTCCATGTTCCTAGAGCCATGGTAGACGAATGTATTGTTGAAATAAATACATCGCAAGCAACACCTAACAATATCGATTACTGTGCAGCAGCAACAGAATTCATATGTTTACTATCGCAGTAATGTACAGTAATGTTACTATCACAGTTATCTCGGCTCCGCTAAGCTCCGCTTTGATTTTAACTTTTTGGCCTCGACAGTAATAACTAGGGAATGGAATTTATTGTAATAAAAAATGCAAAATATGTACATATGTATGTACTTATTTTTTCCAAACCATGTAAGAAAAAATAGAAAATATGTAAAATAAAAATTCATTTTTGTGTTTAAAATTGTTCTCTACAAGCATTTCCCAACTATAGAACGCCACCGATCAGTTTTTAAGGATTTGGAGCGGCTGAAAGTAGGTTCTATCTCTTCTGAAGTAATTGTATACTAGACTTCACATGTAAGAATTTTATTCGAAATATAAAATACGTTCATAGTATATATATCATAGTGTTTACGAGGATCTGGTGTACAAGTGAATTGTAGTACCGTGTAGCGAGTTATGGATCCCAGGGTAAGTGGTTAAAGGGTATATTGCACCCTCCAAATTGAACAATGCGGTAAGACAATTTTCTGTAAAAAATAATTGTTGGTTTTCGATCGAGTAACGAATTTGCAGTTTGAAACAAGAGCAATCACCAAGCACGTGGTTGAAATTACTTTTGTTCATAAAAATTCGCTCATCCTTGACTCGCAAGTACGCAGTAGGCGCGGGGGGGTGTAAGTTCGACAATTCATGGCGGAGACATGGTGGTAATAGAAGCACAGCAGCATTACATTTGATTTGTAAGAATGATGAGTCCGTAACATATATTGCAAACGCGCATCTGAAATTTCCGTTTCGACGAATAAATATATTGAAATGTAGCGAAATATGTAAGAAATGTGTCGTAATAGGTAAAATATGTAAAAATATGTAATTATACCAAAATATGTAAAATAAAAATAATTCTAATTCATTCAGAATAACTTGTGAACTCTAAAAAATATTATTCGACACAGGTATCTAGTCCCTGTATAAATATGTAATTACATGGAAATCCGTTCCCTAGTAATAACATTCATAACATTATGAGTCCCCCGCCCCAAAAAAAGATCGACTGGGTCAGCTCGTGATTTTCTAATCAGCAGTTATTACAGTTGGGTTCAAGTTTTAGCTTTATATTGCAGAAAGATAGAATCTGTTGAAAAAAAAAAAATAGATGCTGGAGACAAGCCTCATTCTCGTTACCCTTGCTTATTCCATTTAAGTCCATTTCCTAATATTTAACATGAAATGTTTAAAGTTACTTCTTACTGTACACACAAAAGGAGTAAAAACAGAGTTTTTTTCCTTTTTAACTCAAGGGTAATTGTGAATATTGTACGAGCGGAATAAGTAGTACGCAGAGATCCTTGTCGCGTGGAACCAATGTCATTTCGCCATTGACAGCGCCGGAAGCCAGAGACTCGTCCCCTCGCCTTTCGCCAAGGAGCGAGCGATTTCAGTTCCTTGGCAGCAGTCGGCGAAGAGCGAATCGTTCGGTTTGCACGTGCGAAAGTGCCAATTTGTGTTGCCGATCAGTGGCATCGTCTGTAGCTGCTCTCATCAGCGTTCTCGCAACCAAATGAGGAAAATTACAGGTAAATTGCAAATTTTCTGAACGGTGATATTGTTTATAACTTCATAAGAATTAATAAATAATTATATTGAGTACGAAAGTTGATTCTCATGCATAACATTCCGATGAAATGTGACAAAGATGAAACCTGTACCATTCACACTCCGCCTAAAGCTGCGGAGGTGGATAAAATAGGAAGCTGCGTTGGAAGCTAGCCAACAGTATAAAAAACGAGGCGGCGTTGTAATTTTGAAATGAGAGATAAAGCTCAGAAGCATCCGCTGGGGCATGCGGCAAAGAATTGAATTGTACATATCTCACTTGTATTTTAGAGGATGTTTTTAAAATTTAGAAAGAGAATTTATCCACTGTTTCGTTGTCAAGACCCGGCAATGCATTTTTTGTGCCGAAAATCCGCCGTTCTTTCGCGGTGCATTTCATAACTTTCTCTATACTAAGTATATTACTCCGTATCTACGTACGTATCGTTCGTACCTTTAACGTTTCGTATGTGTATACGTACGAAAGTAAAATATGTATGTAGTCAGTAGATAGGATGTAATTTCATATTAAAATATCTGCTAATTGTCCCCTTCAAGTTTAGAAACGTTGAATCTTGTGACTTTCTAAGGAGAGGCAGGTGTTACTACTCAATTTTACTCCTGCGTTGGATATGCGAAGTTTAGTTGAATTCGAATTTCTTAAATTCACAGTTAATTTAATGTGCCGTAATAACAAATATATATTCTGTATCTATCGTTTTTCTTTCTATCCCGGATCTAGAATGGCAATGAAACCCCGATTCGCCAGCATGGAATACACCAGACCTGACGAGGTCGCGGGCAAGGTAACAAAGGAATTCGCGGGCACTGCGTCAAGAGCCAACTTCCGACAGGTTTGAAAGTAAGTCTTGGACAAATTGGAAGGGGCTGTGGCTCAATTGTACCTGGCACTTCAAGACATTTGGAGGTTAGTCAGTAATTGCGTCCCTTTTAGCGATATTAGTTATTCTCATTTTCTCTACTAAAGCAAAACAATGATCCTTTAAATTAATTATACTAGTAATATAAAACTTACCAATAGTGACTAAAATTAAACATTTTGAATCGAAAGAATCTTGATTTCGTAATCGCACTTACTTAAGGCAATAATTGCATTAACGTCCTCCGTTCAGGTTAGTAACAAATGTTCTTGTTTGTTAAAAGAGATGTCCATACGTTAGTGATATGACGAATCTAAGAAAAAAATACTAAAGGAGATACACAACGTAATAAAGTGTTGAAGTTATTTATTTCACATTTTCGATGTATAATACGAAAAAAAAATTTTAATAAAATATAACACGACAAAAACTGGCATTAAATTTACTGGAATTTAAAAAAATGATTATGAATTGTAATCTTTCAAATTATTCAAAATATCAAAATGCTCTCCGTTTCTTTCAAATTATTTCTGCAACCGGTTTCCGAATTTATATCATTTTTGGGCGCCGGGAAAGGGTTGCGATTTTAAATTTCCCGCAAACACATCTAAAGGGAAATAATTATCCTACTAGCTCTGCCGGTTGGGTTCTTACAAAAATAATTGTCGCCGGTATTTACTTTCTTCCTAGCAAACGATCATTGGATCCGCTCCATACTGAAGAAGCGAGGAATCTGAAATTTGTTTCTGGAAAGAAATTATTAAACTATGGATTGCACAAGATGCTAAAAAAATGATAATCAGCTTTTCGTTTTCAAAATGAGAACGTTGTAAGTTTATTCATCGATTAATTCTTTGTAACATAAAATGTCACCTTGGTCATGACCGGTAGTAAAAATTGTAAATAGCGCTATTATTCTTACTATTTATATATCCATGCGCTCTTGGATGATGAGGCCAGGAAGAATCCACTGCTCCGACAAATCTTCTCTCTTATATCTTGTTCTCGGTTCGCTGCCGGGTCAATGTCCTTCTCAACTTATTAATTGTTCCACTTACGACTCCCGGTGCTAGAATTATTCAAAGTTCCAAATAGAATTACGCACACAAATTACAAGTCCTCACTGCTCAATTATTTCCCGCAAAATTCCACCACGTTCCGCATCTGTCATTTTCAATGACCTCTTCGATGTGCACGGTACGCGGTCTAAAGCTCCTCTTTTCAAAGATTACGAAGTTCAACCCTCGACAACTTTCATACCTTCTTGTCTCTTGTTTTTCCAAAACAATCTCTAGTTTCCTTCTATGTCATACCCCATTACTAGTTTACCACCAATCCTACATGCCCTTATATCACAATATTCTGCCCGTTACTTGCCGCGCTATGTTTATTCGCTTTCGCTTCCCTGGTTGCTAAGGAACGCACTGCCTGCACGCCTATGTCCTAAACATTTACACTTTTCACGATGAATTTAATAAATGTTTGTCCCCAATTCCCATCAAAATATTGTGTGACAGTCTGGTATGTCATATATAGTGACGTCACGGGATTATACAAACCCGTAACGCCACCATAGGCCACGAGAAAAGCCCAGAACACAGAGAAATAGGGTACGCGGCGGAGCGATGGTCCGAGAAAGCGACATCAACCGTAGATTTTCACACTCCGATGTCCGAAGTTATGGATAATATTTTTCTTGAGAGGGCGCGAAGGAGGAGAAAATTCACCCCTTCAGAAATTTCCCCAGGTGGAGTCACATAAATACCACAACGCGCTTCGGGAGAACTCTTTCGATTTCGACAGCGACGGCGACTCAACCTAATTCTTCGGCGATAGTCACTGGTTAGAGCAAGAGTATATTTTAACTTGCTTAGTTAAAACTGATTTGAGAAACGCGTTAATAAGTGTGATAGAATTCAGAAGTGAAGTGCATGTACAGTGTTAGCACTAACATTACGCGAGGAAGCAAGCGATGTGATTGCTTATATCTGAAATAGTTTCATACTTGAAATAAATTTGCGCAGAAGGACTCTAAACGAAATCCAGCATTTAACTTTGTACGCCACGACCACGCACGCTCAAAGTGTGGTATATCGGCCGAGTGCTAGAAGTATCCAATTCAATAACGTTAGTTATTCAAAGCTGGAAGCGCGAACAACGGGTACGCGGCACGCAGAAGAAGAAGGACGACTCCAGTGAAGACCCAAGCGTAGGCGAGAAGGACTTGGACCAAATACGTGGATGATACGAGATCGAGAGAAGGGTCTGGAGTTTGGACGAGTGGCGGGATCCGGAGATCGGGAGAAGGAAGTGGTATAACCGTGGAACATCGAACCAGTCAAGTGGCGCGGCGAGGACTGCGAGCGACCGAAAACCTCAAGGTTAACTGATGGCGAGCGGGAAGGAGATGTCGAGGTAAAGAACTGGCAACTTCTATGCAGCAATCTGTTGGGAAACCATGTAGCTTTAAAATACCAGCAAGCGAAGACGAGTGGCAACACGGGGCGAGCGGCAGAAAATCCCCAAGGTTACCTACAGGCGAGCGACGCGGAGCTGTTGAGGTAAAGGAACTGGCAACGTTTATGCGGCGATCAGTTGGGAAAACACATAATTAGTGTTAAAAGTGGGTGAAAAGTGTAGAAGGGGGAGAAGTTTTCGAACGATGTGAGTGGCAGTTTAAAGTTCATTTACTGCACGTGTCATTAAATTCATTCAAAGAGGCCATACCTTGTACAATTTTACATAAATAATTCATGATTTTCATATGTTGTACAGTTGATATTATCTGGAAAAGTCAGTTTGTTGAATTGTGTTAAAAATAATTGCTATTTTTGTGATATGTAAAGGGGTCAGATTTAAGTAACGTGAATGCTACGTATTATTCAGTGATATAGTGAGTGCGAAGCCCAAGGCTAGCACCTGTGAACTGGATTCCTTGAAACAAGTGTAAAATTCATTTTAAAAGCCGTGGACGGAAAAACTAGAGGCTAAAAGAGTAAAATAATTTGGTAGTAGAAAAACTCGGAAAGGAGTGAGCAAAATTGTAAATTGTAGTTGGTGAAAGTGTGTTCTAGCTGTTGAGGTGACGCCTATTTTTTTTGTTTTTGTCTTGTTTTATTTTTTCAGTGACCAGCTACTTAAAATGCATTATCCTGTTATGAAATTCTGTCACTGTAAATTTGTCATTGAATATATGTTCATTTTATTCGTATTTTATCTGATTCATTGTGTCAAGGGTTCAGACCTTTCTTATACCCAAAAGATCCTGCTTCCTGATAATTTTAAGCTCGCTTCACGATTCTATCACGCATATATATATATATATATATATATATATATATATATATATATATATAATTAAATTGTTTTTATGATTTTGTATGTTTGTTAGTCTGGGATAAGCCTAGCGCGTACTGGCACGGCACGGACAGACAAAACCGATTTTTAAAAGTTCATTACATAGTTTTCCGCAAGGCTGCACGCATTAGGTCGTCATGGTCTGGAAGGGATGATTCCCACGTTCCGCCGTCTCGTCCCGTCTCGTCCCGTCTCGTCCCCCCCCGTCTCGCCGTCTCGCCCCGTCTCGTCCCGTCTCGTCCCGTCTCGTCTCTCGTATCGTGTCTCGTCTCGTGTCTCGTCTCGTGTCTCGTCTCGTCTCTCGTGTCTCGTCTCGTCTCTCGTGTCTCGTCTCGTCTCGTGTCTCGTCTCGTGTCTCGTGTCTCGTCTGTCTCTCGTGTCTCGTCTCGTGTCTCGTCTCGTTCTCGTGTCTCGTCTCGTCTCTCGTGTCTCGTCTCGTGTCTCTGTCTCGTCTCTCGTGTCTCGTCTCGTGTCTCGTCTCGTGTCTCGTCTTGTGTCTCGTCTCGTGTCTCGTCTCGTGTCTCGTCTCGTGTCTCGTCTCGTGGTCTCGTCTCGTGTCTCGTCTCGTGTCTCGGTCTCGTGTCTCGTCTCGTGTCTCGTCTCGTCTCTCGTCTCGTCTCCAGTTGTTTATCGCCGGGAGTAAAATATTGTTTTACAAGACAATGTTTTCTGTAAAGAATTTATAAAGTCTTTATAAAGTTTTAATATTAGAAATAAATAAAGGAACATTTTGAAAATGTGAATTTTTATAAATATGGTTGGGTGTAGTTTTAGTGATGTCAAAATTTTAATTCTTACCTTTTTATTTTGCTCAGATAATGGATCGTAGCTATTAACGTTAACAACACTTTCTATTTGTTATTGAAATCAATCAAATAAAAATTATTTTGTATCAACCTAATAAACGTATTTAAAGTTCAATTCGTTGTTAAATTGTGAGGTTTGTGGAAAAAGTTGCTTTTTTCTTGAGTTGGAATTGATGCTGAAAATAACTTCTGAGTTGTCCCAGTGAATAAATTGAAAAATCTTGAGTATGTTGTACTTTGACATATGATATTGATTTGTTTAAGGCAAGTATCACCTTCGTAATGCTTATTATAAACTGTTCTGTAAAAGCATTCCCCAAATTGCCATGTTTTAGGGCAAGTATTTCTCCATTACTCACAGTTACAAGATGCTGTTGTCATCAACTATGTAGTCAATTCATTACACATATTGTTGAGGTACAATTAACCAATCATTATAAATAATGTTTTTATTACTATAATATTATAGCAGAAATAATATTTTGTTTAAGAACAATCAAAGCCTTCTGATGTATATGAAGGTTCTGAAATGAGCAGAAAAAATGTCTTTGATTTTGTGGTAATTTTCTCATATGAAAATGAATATTTATTATACATTATATGTATTATATATTATTACGAAATGAATATTTTCATTTAAATGAAACAGGAGCATCTTGACAAATTCTGTAACTTCAAAAACAAGATTTAAATTATTATAAAAGCATACGTACAATGAAAATTCAATTTTAAATTAATTAAAATAGAAGCTTATTTAATACAAAAAAATATATTCAGTTTACAATGTTCACAGTACATATTCAATATCACGAAAACTATACCTGATCACTACATTCATGAATATATAGCACGTCATCACATTTCGTGCGGTTTCGTGGTCCTTGCTCGCAAGCCAATCAGAATTGTCCGGAGCTGAATGAATGTGTAGTTTGCGGCCCGGCCCCGCCCCGCCCCATCGTCTACGCCCTCCGCCCCACCTTCCCGGCCGCGGATCGTCGAACGAAACGGAGTCGGCGATGAATGATGATTGACGGCGCGCTAATGAATCTAATTTGAGCATCTCCTGTTGGGAAGGATATTCGAGTGCTGCAAGGATCAATCGCAAGGATCTCGATGATGAACGCGCCGGCGCGCTGCCCCGATGCCGCGGCGCCTATTGGCGCACTGTCCCGTGCGCCAAAAGACGGTGGGATGGGTGGGAGGGCGGGCAGAAGCAACATGGCCCCGCGTGTGGGAGAGAGTAGGAGAGATAAGTGGAGAGCAGCGTGACACTTAATTTATTTACTTACACAAATTAGTCCTGTGGGATAAACCCATTGTAGGACATATACAACGTCAGTTACATGCTAATGGTGGCAAGAAAATGCTTTATTATATAACATCATGCATATAAATTAAGTCCGCAGAAAGATCAATATTTGATTCCAATGAAACACAAATTATTTACATCATATTACATATAGATCGCCCATCCTCCCGTTCTCCGTCCGCTATCCCGGACTCCGTTCGCCCGCACCTCCGCCCCTCCTCCGTCCGCCCGTCCTCCGTCCGCCCCTCCTCCGTCCGCCCGTCCTGCGTTCGCCCGTCCTCGTCCGTCCGCCCGCCCTTCCTTCTATCCACGTCCTGTACAAACGATTCAAATCAGTTTAAGATAATAAAGATTCACAAAACTTTTGTATAACGCATTTTTTTCCAAACCAATTTTCAATCGAGCTATAGCTTAAAAAAAACACGCTATTTTTTTATTTCTCAAAAATGTCTTTTTTGTTTGAAAGCTAGGTTGCTTGAAAATTGGTTTCGAGAGAAATGTTTTATACAAAAGTTGTGGGAAATTTTATCATCTTTAACATTTATTACAATCGTTTTTCTATAGGTGAAAGCTGTAGAAAAAGACAGGAAAATACCGGTATTTCGGGTTTTCGGGAATTAGCATAGGATTTGTGAGGTCGGAAACTAAGGGGTTTTAACTAGTACCTGGGTACGTACGAAATATCCAGCAAAGAAAAAGGTTTTATGACCTTGTTCCAGGTAAAATGTACTTAGCACCTGGACTCTATGCAATGACAATTTCATATTTTTAGAAATATCTTACGATTTCGTTTGTATTTTTTGCGAAGCTTCTTTCTTATTTTGTATCGCTACATCATAGTTTTCGAATACGCATTTAACCAAGGCAAAATTTGTAATGTCAAGCGTAATAATGCATGTCAATTCTCTGTAATTTTCCGTTTCTCTTGTATTTATTTCGTATTTACATAGACGTGTCTGCCATTTTTTGCCAAGTTCGTAATTCGAAAATCGCTTTGAATTTACTGTTTGCAGAAGTTAATACATAAACATTATTGACGACTGTCAATTATTGTTTTCTGGTTCAATTTACAGAGAATTAGCGATGAAAAATGTATGTTGATGTTAAATTCCTTGTAATCTTTTTACCTTTGTTCAACGCGTGGATGTAAATGCATTAATAATGGGAAGATGTGTCGAAATAAAATTAAAATGAATTAAATTAATTGTAATGAATTGACTCATTGATGTTTCTTATCAATTCAGAATATTCTACAAATTCTGCACGGATTTATTCTGTAGAGGATGGTACGACCATAAGGTAAATTAAATTTTTTGTTAGGATAATTCATATTTATAATCAATTAAGTATATAACTTCAAGGTGTTTTTGTTCTAATTGACTATTTGAAAGTGTGTAACGTTTTTTGAAATTTCCGCGGTTGATAGAGATGAGATAGAAAATCGAAGGCTGTTATTTTGGTAGTATTTTTTTCTCTGAGCTAGAGTTTGGTCATGGTAAGTAGTAGCTATTGTATTTGTTGGATTAAAGAAAGGTGTACTCCAAGTTTTTAGAAGTTTATAAATTGTCTAATTTGGATACCAGTATCAATAATTAATCCTCACAATTTGGGCGCAAACATAAAACTAGTGGTGTTAAAACAGCACATACTTGCTCGCCTTGAGTAATGGTTATGTAATACTATTTATACCACAATTTGTCTCTGAATAACTCATCTCAGTTGTCATTTTTTGTAAAACTCATTACAAATGTTACAACATTTGGTGCGTAAACTAAATATTTTGAAGCAAATTTCAACACAAATATGACAATCATAACTCTTTTCATACAGCTAAATATGTAACAACGAGACGTAATTCGCAGAAATTTGCGAGCGCGACGCGGACTGCCATTGTTGAATTCCAATCTGATTTTCCCTGAAGGCTAGTAATTTTTATTTGATATCTTTCAAGTAGGTTTTAAAGATTTTCTAAAAGATTAATTTGTAAACGTGTAACAAAAGCTCCAATGTAAGAAACGAACAAAGAAATCTGAAATAATATACATATTATAACTTACATAGCGTTCAACTGCCTCAAATCATTCCTAAAATTAGGTTCACGGAGCGCAGTAAATTCGGAGCGGATGACTTTTTGTAGCCAAATTACACAATAATTCTCATATTTTAAAAAAATGCAACATGACTATTCGAAGATATTTTTTACGGACACATTTCATCAAGAAAAAATTATCTTCACAATTGCAGCCGTAGGAAGTCGCAGAACAAATTTTAATTTTTTTTCGTAAAATCAGGCATTTCAACGAACATGAGACCTGCATCATTCTCTTAAGCGTCCTTTACGGTATCTAAGGTGTAAATTAAATCAAAAAAAAAAAAATTACAGTAGCCGTTGTAGCTGTTTTTAAGAAAAAATGGTTTAAAGAAAATAAAAATTGCATATGTTTGTTTTTGAAAAATTGAACATAACATTCGTTTTAGATCTTTTTTTGATGAACACATTTCATTAAGAGAAAAATATTTATCTTCATAATTGTACTTTTAAGAAGACGCTAAAAACATTTTGAATTTTTTCAGTTTTCGAAACCTTAGGGTTTTCAACGAACATGAGACCTGCGCCATTCTCTTAAACGTTCTTCACACTATCCAGCAACCAAATTTAATAAAAAACATTGGAGACTTTTTTTGGAAAATTTTGAAAATATCCCCGGGGTGTCATGTAAAGTACCCCCAAAAATTAAAATATCGGTTTCAAAATCAAGGGACCGGGGCATCAGCCAGTTTGATCGGGGAATATCAGTTTTGGAGAAAATCGGCTGAACGCTTTAGCCGCTAGCGTTGTTCACAGATAGACGGACAGACATTTTGTCGTCAATAGATTTTTCGGCATGAAGGACCTACAAAACATGGATTCTGGCTACACCACGTGTTAGAGGATTTTTTCTAAAGTTAGAATCTGGATATATCCACTTTTTCGTTGCCACGGCCCTATAATAAGTGTTTTTCTGCCGAACATTCGCCGGTTTTTCGCTCGTTACATAACTCTCTACCGCTGTAGCGGGGGCGAGAAAGTAAAAATATTTATAAGTAGGATATTGAATTCCATATGAATCTATAAAATACGTATTTCCATAGAGAACTAAGCATCAATAAATTGTGTTTATCTGAAATCAGTTTTCATTAATTTATTCACAATGTCTATAAGGACATTTTAAAAGAAGACTATCTTTACTTTTGGCTGAGGAAAGCCATTTGAGACATTTAAGTGTACTTCGTCAACGAAAAACTTTCTCTGAAACTAATTGGAAAGTGCGGACGTGAACAAATGTTCTAAAAGACGTAACATTTCAATCTGTGTGAAATTATACTTTCTCATGCTATTAGGAAATAAGTTTTTATGCAAACGACCTAACCTATTTTGTCGCTAAAATTCCAAATAATGAGAATCTTTTTACGCTTTTTCACAGGTTAACGAGCAACTTTCTTTTCGAATGAAACAATCTAAGTTTTCTTTCTGCGACCGCTCACTACTAAGTGTAGCGTCACGTTGGCGGCCGTGGGTGGGAGGAGGAGTGGAAGTATCGCATACCTGCGGGCTGAATAGCCTCGGCGCCACGGCGTTGGGATATATTTAGACCAAGTGGACGCCAGCTTGACCTGGAAGGTCACGTGGTAGACGCGAGCCTCCCTCCTACACCAAGGACGTTCACGTGACGGCTACACTCTAGGTATAAAATCGAGCCGACGAGCTCACACGGGGGTTTTGTTTTGGAAACCTCGCGCGATGCGCAAAACTTTACGCCCTGGCTGGAGCGTGTCGTGCCTCTTGCACGGGTGACGAGGTCCCGGTAGTGGCGCGGGAGAAGCGTCAGTGGAGGCGGGGTCTCCCTAGCTATGTGGGGTATCCACAGAGAAATACTCAAAAGTGTGAAGTTTCGGAGCACAATTTAGTTACTGTACATACGTGTAAATAAACTTGTACATACTTGTAAATGTCTGTGTTTTTCTCCATGACGCCACATAAGCTGGTTTAGAGACTAGTGAATCCCTTGCTAAAGGATGAGCAATTGTGACAAAGCTTTACAGTTCCATGCAATTTAATTTCTCAGGCATTTTCAACATTTTCTTAAAGTGGCTCCAATTTTTTCTTTTCATTTCTTGTAAGATGAAGAGTGAAATACAGTAACAAAGATGGCATAGATCTGATTTTATTGTTAATTCTGAAATTTTGGAAATAGCAAAAGTTAGAATTTTTTCTACGTCACACAACTACACCATTGAACAAAGCGATTTTTTCTTCAAATCAAATTTGTTCTCCACAGTCAGTTTTTTAATTAATGTTAACTCCTTTTTTGAAAAGTTTATTAGTTTTTGTGTAATGTTGAGTAAAATAAGGGCAATATTAAACGATTTTAAAAACAATATTTTCTCAAAAGTGGTTCCAAATTTGTTTTTAAATTTTTGTAGGGATAGTGCTAATACGCTGTAACAGGTGATACAAAAATGATTTCGCTGTATTCTTTTGTTTCAAAATCCAGACATGAACATATGCATTTTCTGTCATACATATCTAACACTAATATTTACAATACCGACCATTAATGTACATTGCATTTGTGAGTACAAGTATTTCAAATTATGTTTGATAAGGCTTCTCACAAACTCAAAAGTTTTCTGTAAAAATGAGCTCGAAATTTTGCATTTTCAGAAACGCTCAAACGCCATTTTCGCGAAACCGGCTCTAACCTTTCTTCGATCTTTTTCTATGGAATGCACTAGTAACTACACACAGGTGCAAGGAATGCACTGAATAACACGACAAGAACGCCACTTGATGAATTCTTTGTTTTCCAAAAGTTAATCAGATGTTATGTTTTGAAATCTCTTGTCTTTAAAATTTACATTGGCGGCTATTTGTATACATTATTGCTTTTTTTTTGAGTAGATGTTATTCAACTGATTTCCGATAAAGTTTCTCGCAAACTCTAAGTTTTGGGTAAAAATGAACTTCAAAATGTGCGTTTTCAGATGCACTCAAACTATATTTTCCCAAAACTATTCTAAATTTTTCAATGAAAATGGACATTTAGGACCAGATTTTATCCTTGAGTAATAATATTAAAGCCATATTTTAGTTTTACTCTTAAGTACTCCAGAAACAGAAAACGTGTGTTTCTTTAAGATAATAAAAGATTGCAACTGAGAAGAGAAAACAAGAAAAACATAAATATTAGCTTAGACCCAAGAGATAAGGAAACTAATAGTAAGAGAAGATCTGTGACATTCTCTAGCACCACTCGTTTTCTTTAAATGTCTTGTAAAATAGAGTAAAATATACGTGTAAATTTGACCCAACTTTTTCTTTTGAATTTTTGACGATTGGAAAAGTTATAAAATATTTTCAATCCTTCTCGTAAATATATATTATTGGAAATAAGATTTTTGCTTGAAAAGGAATTTGCTCTCCACAATTAGCTCTTTAATTAATGTAGTGTACATTTTTGAAGTTGTTTATGTAGTTTTCACGCAATTTTAGGTGAGATATTGGTAATATTAATAAATATTAAAAACTAGAATTTTTCTAAACGTAGTTCATTTTTTAAAATTAAATATAAATTACATGCAAAATTTCGTTTTCTAAGATTGTTAAAATCTAGATATCAATTTTAAAAAACGTTTGTTGTCCTTCTTGGAAAACCCCCAAGATCTTAAGTTTATATATTACGTTTATAAATATGTGTTAATATTAAAACTCTTGTTACGTATATGGGAAGCCAAATTTTCTGTACCCTTTTTATGGATCAATGCCGCCAATGAAGACCGCCATTTCTGAACATCGTTTTTGAACGCAAAGAAAATTAAGTCAACTTAATTACATCGCCAATTAGAAGAGATTTGTGGTGAAAATGTAATGAGTGATGGAATGATGAGAAAGTGGGTCACACAATTCAATAATAGACCAACCAATTTTCATGACAAAGCATGACGTGGGCGGCGGAAAAATTGAAAAAATGTGAAAACACCTAGTAAAAGCGGTTACTTTTAGAACAACGCAGTGTTCTAATTGTAAAATGTTTAGCATTTGTGCTGAAAGTGAGAGGATGCTGAAATGTTAAGATAAAACTGTGAATGCCGCAAAGGAAACAAAATTATTTCGTCTGATCAGCTACAACTGATCGTAAATATAACATAGTATCCAATTAAGTGATTTGTATACTTGAACTAAAGTAAAAGGAAAGTCCTATATAGTGTATGACACACGCGATAAAATTGATTTGATTTTGCTCGTGGGATTGCGTCACTCAACCTGTCGGGCTTGGGTCGCAACATTTCCTTTCCGCAAAATAAAATGTCACTTTTTCCACTCGTATCATGAAAAACTATTAGGGGCCGAGGGGTAGCAACTGGAAAGAGGATGGAGAAAAAGAGAAAACCCAGGCCAGACTAAGGAGATTAGGAAACCAACTTAAACGAGTAAGTCTGTGCCATTTGCTAGACCCACTAATTTATTGAGATATACAAAATTTTCTCTTTACATTAATATCTGCCAAAGATCTTAGCGTCCGGCTTGCTGGGTCAATGGGTCACGATATATTATAATCCTTATTACCTTTATATTGGATTATAGGATCCGCTGACTATACAGCGCAGCTGGGAATATGAAATAGAATGATTCTATTCCTAGTTCATTTCTGTTTGGATTGACTAAATGAAAGATCACTTTCTTTTCTAAAGAACAAAATTTAACAAAGTTTATTGTTACCTTTTTAGCAAACAATTTAGTGAATTTATGTTATGCCTTTGATCAAGATATCTTTGAATTTACAATTTTATACCGCGGTTAACTTATCTATTCTTCGTTGATGTCCCTCGCAGACTTCTCAGTCGAAATATCTTGCGAGCTTGCCGTAGTCCAAAGTCCCAAGAAATCCTCTTCTGCCCCTATCCAAGCTGGTCTCAAACTATCAAAATTATCAGTCCCGATTACGTCCTATGACATAGTCCCGAAATCTATTACTCGATTACCACTCCCGACAAAGTCCCAATTTATGCATCAATATTACTTCCACATGCAATATCTGCAATATCATTTACTGTCCTTAAAATTTCACGATCTGATAACCCGATTCTGACTATCTGTATTATACTCGTTCCCTCTCACGAACCTACGATCAGTTCAGAAACGCGATGCCGGTAAGAAATCTTCCTGCATATTCACCCGAAGACTTCGTATAACCTCCTTCCTCTTTTTCATAACTTTCCTCCTTCCCCAGCCAATCCATACGTTCGTTATATTTTGGTGTAGCTGACCTTTCGATCGTCTAAACTTCTTCGCCCAATCCCAAATTTTCTACTTTCGGCATCCAGACACCTCTTAATGCATTTACAAAAAACAAAAACTACATTGTTTATTCACGGTCGTTGCTAAGCCCTAGCTCTCGTGATATTTCCTAATGCATGTTCCACCATAGAGTCTACAAATAAATGTTAGCTTATTTTCATGTGACATATCGGTATGTCACATTATGAAGGGGTAATTACCCCGTGTCTCTTCCCGCAACTGACAGTGCTTACGTTTGGAATTTCGTTCCATCAAGCTACCCTCCCACTCTCCTCGGAATATCCGCATTTGAAATTGCAAATTAACTTCGAATTAATAATTGTTTAAAAATAACAGCTCATAGTTGATTCCTAGGCAAGCGTGGCATGAAACGGTGGGAATGATACCACGGGACGGTTTGGCGGACCCAATCTTCGATCTACCCGGACGCAAACGATAACTAATGTTGCCAAATCACGTACCTTCAAGCATTATTTCTAACTTTTATAATTTTCGAAAATTCAGAATGTTCAACGAAAATGAGATTGGTCAATTTTTTAAGCTTTATCCGTGGAAAAAGTTAATGACAAACATTTGGAGCCGTTTTCAAGAATGTGTTTTTATAAATTGCATTAACTTATATAAGAAATTGCAAAAACTCGTTTTCTCAAAAAATTGTGTAAGACCTTTTTTAAAGATCTGTTATTTTAGAAGAGATTTCGTTTGAGACAAACATATCTGTATTCAGTATTGTATTTTTGTAATTAAAAAAAATCGTTGAGTTTACCGAAAATGCACCACCGTTTTCCTCCCGTTCTTTCATACATACGAAGAGCAATTTTGGAGACGTTTTTGAGAAAATAATTGATCAAAGACCGCAAAGTATTTGCGCTTATAAATGCTAGGTCGGATGGCACGACGGACGGTCGGTTTGAATCCCTTTGACGCGCGCCGAAGAACCGTGTGCACCTTTCCGGCTTAGAGGGTGTTGCAGGAGGCACTTCGCCCTATAATCGCTCGGCTGCGGAACCGATGGACAGTTTAAGCTAAGTGTGCGATTCATATAAAAATTCTGACAAGCTGTTAGGAACTCTGAAAAACTTCTGATTAAAAGAATATCATTGGGGTAAACCATTCAAATGTACAACTCTATAATTTGCATAATGTTACAATATTAACCACATAAAAATGTTAATTTTAACTACTTTCGTTATAAAGGAAAATGGGAAAAATAAATGAAATATTGCATCTACTTATGTAACAAAACGTGAAAATTGAAAATTACATGAAAAGTGATATAGGGACGTTTCTCATTATGACGTCCTAGTATCACTAAACTGATTCAACGAAGATGATAATTAAAACTAGGGCTTAGTTACACTTTGTTTATATTTATTAACGCATTTTTCAGGTTTACCGTCTTATTGAAGTTGTGCGTGGAAGGAAATGGGCAGAAGAGCTTTCTCGCGGGAGCCTTTCGCTCCACTGTGCGCCGTCGTGCACACGATGATGAAGCGTCTGAGCGGATGGCGGGGACAGACGGCGGGGCCGGGCTGCGGGAGGGACGGCGACGTGGAGAGGGTGGACGGGCTGAGGATCAGGGATTTAGTCCTCAGATTCTGGCACTGGGGGTACGTAACTTGATGGCCACTTGCACCACTTATGGTGAAGAAACGTATCATCCACCGGTGCCACCCCCGGGACCGGGACCGGGAGCGGTAGCTCAGTGCATCAACTGATGTCACCGGGAGGTCCTGGGTTCGAGTCCTGACGGCGGCAGGATTTTCGACACTAGCTTTTCAGCTAGGTCGAATTCAGTCGCTGTCTGGAGGAGAATTCTAGCGGCCGGCTGCTCTGATCGGTAGTTTTCCGTGGTTTCTCTGATCAACGCCAGGCGAATGCCGGAGCAGTACCCTACAAAACGGGTCACAGACCGCGCGCGATCTGTCCTTCCTCTTCCTTGTCTTCTCCTCTCCCCTTATACACACACACTTACACTAACATGCATTACACTACCACATATCCCGGGAGACCGGTCGGGAGCTTAGAGCTAGTCCCGGCTGCGGCGGTGCCCCGATGGTGGGAGAGTCCTGGTTAGGGGGAAACCCCACTAGTTGACGGTAGGACGGTGCCGGATCTCGCCATCAGCGGGGGAAGTTTACCGCCATCTCCCGAGGAAAAACATGCACTACACTAACGGGACTAATGACCAAAGCAGTTGACGCGCCCGGAAACAAGAAAAAATCAATCAATCAACCAACCACTTCCATCGCCTCCACCACTCCCCTCTCTCCCTCCCCGCCTTCTGCAGCATTACCACCCTCCCTGGCGGCCGCCTCCTCGACAGCCACTGGCATTCACCTCCGCCACGTTGCCCGCTGCCGCCCTGATAACCCGTGATGGATCGACGCCCGGGGCGGGGCGGGGCGGGCGGAGGCGGTCAACAGAGCTGGGGCGGGCGATAGGCCACGCGCCCGCCGCCAACCAACCCCTTCGCCCGGGATAATCACTCTTTCGCAGGACAGGGTCAAATTGTTCTTGCGGATGTGGAGAAAGCTGGGCGGTCGTCTACGCATGGCGGCGGGCGCTGCTAAGGAAATAGAAGAAAATGGAAAATAACCAAAACAAAATTTTGTTAAAAAATAATTATTTAAAAAAGGAAACCAAAAACAAAAACTTAAAAATCTACAAAGCAGAGAACAGCTGGGAACCAAAGAATGTTCTGTTTATGTTTCTATTAAGTCTTCGTTTTAATAAACAAAATTTGTACAAAAACACATGATGTTCCTCATTAATTCTGTCTCATTATGCCAAATACTATATTTGGACAAAAAATATTCCCCCTATAAGGTAAGTCTAAACAATAAAATTATGTAAACTCAATGTATTTGAACCAATTTTGGGGGCAATAGTTCAATAATAATTTTTATGTAATTCTAAGAGAATTTCAAGTTTTCAAATTCTTGTGGTAATCTTTATTCTATGAATTCAAGTTAACTTTTGTCTACGTGTAGCGTCTTTTATACTCAATTTCTAAGCTTTATTCCATTATTCAAATTTCCGCATATCCGAACCGACCCGATTCCTGTTTAATCGGATAAGTGGAGATCTACTGAACTGAGTTTCGTTTTCTGTGCATCGGTGTAAGGACTGTGGCCTTACTTGTGGCACATCCATATTCATGTACGTATGCCATAATACATTTTCTGGAGATATATAAGTAATATTATTATTATTATTATTATTATTATTATTATTATTATTATTATTATTATTATTATTATTATTATTATTATTATTATTAATAATAATAATAATGATAATAATAATAATAATAATAATAATCACCTGGCCAGTCCGGATAGCCGAGACCGCTAAGGCAGTAGTGCCGTGGCGATCTCGGACGGAAGAATCGCGGGTTCGAGTCCCGCCTGGGGTAAGGGTGTGTTTGTGTATGTCTGTTGTGTGTGCCGTCCATTCATCCTTCATTATCATCATCATTTCATCTTCCATCCCCCAGGACTAACAACCCTGGGGGTATAAAAATCGGATTCAGCGTAATGCTGATTCCCCCTAATTAGTTACATGCAAGACTTGCAATGTGATAAAATGATACTGAGCCCGTGCAAGTGCATGTCCTGCGTGGTCCAAAATGGCCTATTCGCGAGCAAATAATAATAATAATAATAATAATAATAATAATAATAATAATAATAATAATCAGCTGCTGATGTACACTTAGCCTCAGTTCTGCAGAGTAATGGCCGTTGTTTAAGGTTCAACTCCGGAATCCTCCTAGAATTGATAGTAGTAAGGATCTTAGAAGCGACTCACGAGAGCAACGTACTTTTGCAATTGCCCTGGCAGTGACAACCGATGCAGCGATTGCGCTGATATCTGATATCGAAAAATTCACCGGGACCTGAACCCACGGCCGCCCTATCTAGAAGGCAGTTGACTGACTTTTCACTCATAAAACTATGGTCATTACTCCTGTTAGTGTAGTAAATGTTTTATCCTTGTAAGTGGCGGTGTTCCTAGCCCTCTGGGCGTATCAAACACGTAGGCTTTTGGGGCGTTCCTCCTCCAGCTATCTCCCCCAGCGGGGCACCGCCCCAGTAGGGACAGGTTTTCAGCTCCCGGAATATGGGACAGTGCATGTAAATATAAGTATGTGTGCGTGTATAAAGGGAGGATAAGGGCCAAGAATAAGGGAGGAAAGAGTTCTTCGTAGTCTGTTTGTATGTGTTCCTGCTTTAGCTTGATATTGATCAGAGAAACCACGGGGAACTACTACTAGGCTATATGGAGTTGTAACCACCACGCTTTTGCACCTAGGTTGCATTGCATTTGGCTCGAATCACTCAAACTGATGAATAGTGACTGTCAGCATACTTCGGTATTGTAAGGGGCGCATGCAATTTACATCTTATAAATATTTGCGTACAGTCTTTCAACCTACTGTATCTATTTGTTATTATGTGCGACAACGTAAATACGGTGGATACTAATTTTAATGACTGATAAAGGATGCGTTACGTCAAATAAAATGAAATGCTTTCGCGTGTATCATTATTAATAAGCATTCCGTTGGGAACGTTTTTTTGCACTTGCGACATTTCGTAACTAATGGGTATCTGGCGTGTTTAACGAAGGTACTATTGTGTCAGTGCACAAGTGTTTCGCTTTTCGAATGCTGAAGCAGTTCTCTTCTCACACCACTTTCGTATTTTGTCATTAAAAGCCCTGTATTTAAAATACTAGGAAACTGCATGAAAATGCAATTAAAGTTACAAGTAGGTACTAAAATTCAAAACGGTACCTGTTTTTACAGTACACCCTTATTAATTGAAATGTTGTATAATGATCTAAAATGTTCTTTTATTATATTCTATAACATTTTCTGTTGGCGGGTGCAAGCAGATAAAGCAAATCTTGTCGAGCATTGCTGTCTAGCAATTAATTCTTTAGGTGCGTTCAGGTGTGCTAGATGTCCATTATTATGAAGTCTGTCCCCAGCCTTTTAGCCGCTCCTGTAGAGGAATAATTTTGAAGAATTGATGATGATATGATTTTAATAATAATGGAAAATTGGTGAATGAGAGACGGGTTAACCGGGAGGACACAGAGGAAACTACTGTGAATCCGCTTTGTTCTCCAGGAATTCTTCATGCAGCGACCGACATTCGAACCCCACTACCCAAAGATGGAAGGCGAGCAGTGTCACCCTTGCCACAACACGGGCCGTCCCAACATTCAGGTGGATACGTTCAGCGTTGGTAAACCAATTATTGGCCCAAAAGCTCAAGTTTCTTCTGAAAGTGGCTCTTAAACCACTTCACGCAGGAAATCAATATGGTGCTGTTTCCAGCAGTTTGAAGGAGAGAGATGTGCAATTGATAGTTGAAATGTTAATACCACACTACTGATCTGCAGTAACAAAAATACTGCTAAACAAAATAACACAAATGATTGTCTAAAAATTAGCACGCATACTATTCAACAAATATAAGCAATGTTATATTATTAAACAATAAAGATCTTTGTGAATACTGCTGTAACATAATATATACGAGTGTAACTAAAGTTCTTTTCATGCCAAAAATAAGCTTAAAATATTATTTTATAAGCCTGTACGCGAAGAGCGAATATTTAATGAATGGTGGGCCCTTCCCTGGAGCCTTCCAGTTGCATGACCTCCGGTATGTCGTAAGCCATGACGCACTGAGTATGAGAATTCAGTCAATATGCGTAGTGCAAGAATAGGCGAAATAACTCAAATATTTACAGTTATAAGTCAAAATAGAAATTATTTTATTGTTTTCGGATTTTTCCCTAGTTTATGGACGTCTGACAATGCCATTGAAACCTGTTACACGCCCGGAGGCTGTATAATTTTCTTAACATTTCTGTGCGCATTGGATATTAGTGGTATTGTAAATACGTTTCTGTTAAAACAACCCAATTTAAACTAGGTGGAAATTGTAATAATCCCATTCCCTTATCATAAGGAAGGGAGGAGTAATAATTAACTTTGCCCTGTTTTTGTTGATTGCGTGCACGCAATGGGATGCTAAAAGGAGCAAGGCATCACACACTACTTTACAAGAAACACACATCTTGTATTATAATTAATTTCCGTGAGAAGGGGAGTTCTCTCTACATGTCTTCCGTTTTTTCTCTTTCGTTGTCTCACGCTTCTGTTCTCTTTCTCTCGTTAGGAAGAACACGTATGGACATCACAAACCTCCATGCCTGAGGCGGGATTCGAACCCCGATCCTTCGAGCCGAGGCAGCTATGGTCTTTCGCGACCTCGATCCAGGCCGTCTTCAGGAACTTTCTTCGATGCTTTCTGCATCAAAAAGATACTCGTATTATGAAATAATTATTGATCAAATTCTATTTTGAATTGCCAATGAGGAATACTGCAAAATGGGTTAATTAAAATCCTATTATTTTAAGATACTGTATGAAATATTTGCACTAAAATTTTCTGTAACTTGTCAATATGTGCAGTGAAAGATCGTATTTATCATTCGATGACTATACGAATTTTCGAATCAAGCTCTCAACATTACGCATGGTTTTGTTCTCGTACACTCGTATGGTCTTGTGACAATTAGATAAGTCGACATTTATTAAACCAACCAGGGACGGATCTCAATTTAAAACATATTGTAGATGAAGGGAAGAGGGGGAATTTGAATATATTAACTCATCGACAATCCAGTTTCCGAGGCAAATCATACGGAAGTTCGAGGTAAAGAAAATATATTAATTAATAAGATTAATTATTAGGCTAAACTATGAGCAACAAATAGAAGTGCATGCCATTAGAAGATCTAAAATTGAGCGATAAATTGCATTGGAAAAGAAATCTCTGGCTTTAATACAGAAGAGCAGGATCGAAAATAAATTTCAATTTTGCAATTTTCAAAATTTTATAAAGTTTTAATGAGAAAAATTTTTTTACGACAAAAAAGGATAATTTCCCTTTTACAGAAAATTTTAAATTTTAAGGAACTTCATGGAAAGTATCCTCCAAAAATTAAAGTATCTCAATGATTTTTCAGTAAGTCCCAACTAGAAATTACTTCTGACATATTTGAGAAACCACAGCTCTAAAGATTCAAACGTGACAATTATGAGTGACACTGCATCAATTCATCCATCCATCCATCCATCCCTCACTCAGACATCCCGATTTATGTTCAAAATTGCGCATATTGTCTCGTCACCTGCACCAATCTTGACCATCTTTGGAACAGCATTAACGGACCTTAATCCTGACGTGAAAGTACTTACTGTTGAAAAGAACCTTAAACACGGATTTTACGTTCCAAAATTGGAGATCGTATTTTTGAGGTGATTTCAATACCTTTCCTCTCTAATTTAGGTAGGAATGACAAAAAGGGGTAAAATGAAAGCAATATAACAATGGCTTTTGGGCTAATATCGGAAATCCGAAATCGAAATTACAATTGAAAGAAAAACAGAAGTTGAGGAAAGTGAGGACTTGTTAAAGCATATATTCATGTTCCCGCTTTATTCGTAAAAGTGACAGAGGGCAAATGACTATGGAAAACGAAATGAAAATCTGTCAGTAGCATTAATAATTCCTCTCGTCGACATGGACGGTGTCAAGTTCAGCTAACATCTCTTATTAATAATGAATTATTTCAATGTACGTAGCACTATATTTTCAGTAGAAAATCCTGGATTCCGATCCATAGTAGTGTGGAATTGCATTTCATAGTTTGTGTTCCCTTTGTGTACGCTGATTTACATTTTTTTGAACATGTCACTTTTGACAGGGAATTGATTTTCATTTTCGAATGTTATTGAATAACGCCAGTAACGTCTTTAACTCTAATTCGTCGGGAATTGGCTGGCCTTTTGTTTCTGTTGCATTAGTCCGCACTGCCACTTCCAGCCATCCCCGCCAATGCTACAGCCATTGTCGTTATTGCCAGGGCTACTGCCTCTTTTACCGCTATCACTATTACCATTGCCACCACCATCCACTATTACAGTCATCATCCTACCATCATCACCATACCGCCAACGCAGCTATCATTATTTCCGCCGCCGCCTCCATTGTCACCGCTGCCACCTCCAGCGCCACTGCTCTCCGCTGCAAACCTCAGCTGCCGCCCACCGCCACACTTCCGACAGCCGCTATCATTACCATTGCCTACGTCGGGGCCTCTGCTATAGCCACAACGTTCTGTTTCAAAGCTTGTTGCGCCTTCGTCGCTACCGCCCCACGGTTCCAACTCTACCACCGCCTACCTTCCCCCCCCGCTACGCACCCTGCGCAGTCTCCGTCGCCCTCGCTCGCCTGTCACCTTCGATACGCCCCCGCCTCCCCGCTACGCCGTCTCCGCCGCTCGTTGCTATTCATCCGGGTCGCCGGGGGTCGTTGGCATGCAGCCCTCGCCGACAACAATTCTTGCGAGCTTGCGCCGCCGCCCCCTCCCCCGCCGCCGCCGCCGCGGCGCCTGCGCACCCGCGCGGTCCCTGTCGGGCTTTATGACGCGGCCGCGGCGCGCATCGCAACCAGGCGGCGGTGGCGGCAGCAGCAGCTCCACCTCCTTCTCCTCATCGGGCGGTTGTGGAGGCGACGGTGACCGGAACGGAAGCGGTGGCAATGGAAACGAGATAGGAGCGTCCGAAGTGGAGAGGGAGGCGATGGGCCGGCTGTGTTAGCTTAGAGTCAGCGTTGCTTTTTCAATGCAGAGGCTCCGATCGGCAGGTCCTAGGGTTTGAGTCCCGACTGTAGAGGGATTTTCGACTCTAGCTAGACAGCTGGATCGAATTCATCCGCTGTGTCGAGGAGAATTCTTGTGTCCGACTGCTCTGATCGGTAGGTTTGCCGTGGTTTCTCCGACCAAAACACCAAGCGAATACGGAGCAGAATCTTAACAAACGGGCCACCCACTGCACGTGACATTTCTTTCTTCATTGTTCTGTGCTCACCCTTTCTTTCCACATACTTACACTTATATACACTACAAACATGTTAGAAGACCAGTCGGGAGCTTGTTCCGATTGGGCGATGCTACGGTGATGGGGGATCCCTGGTTGGGGAAATTCCCCGCAAGCCGATGTCGATCGGCGCAGGATCTCGCCATTCATCGGGGAAAATGATCATCTCCTGCGATAAAACATGCACTACACTAACGGAACTAAAGATCTTGGTAGTTGACAAGCCTGGAATCACTAATCAATCAATCTGGAGTTGGAGTCCGACAGTGGTGGAATTTTGAAATAAAGTTAGATAGCTCCACTGCCTGGAGGAGAAATCTAGCGGCCGGCTGCCCTGAGCAGGCCATGGGTATTCCATGGGTGTTTCAATACCAGTTAAATGCAGTAGCAGTACCCTTACAACCGGGCCTCGGACCGCGCGACATTTTCTTCGTTCCTCTTGTCTTATCCTCTCTCCTTTTTCATACACACACAATTCCACTTACATGCACTATTCTACTAAACATGTTGGGAGACCAGTCTGGAGCTTTGAACTTGTTCTGTCTGAGGCGGTACCGCACTGTGAGAGCATCTTAGAGAGCAAATCCTGCGCAGCCCGGGCGCCAGCACGTATCAGCCAGCGAAGAAGGAACACCGCCACCTCTGGAGAGATCACTACACTAGTGGGATTAATGATAACATTAGTTAACGAGCCCAAAAACAATTAACCGGAGCCAATAGCGGCAGAGACGGACACGGGCACCAAGGCGGCTGAGGAAGCGACGGCGGCAAAGACGGACTCGGAGACCCAGACGGGGGCAAAGACGACTCGAGAACAAGGCGTTGTGGAGGTGATGGTGATAGAGACGGACATGAGACCAAGCCGGTTGTGAAGAAGATGGTGGTAGAGACGGTGACGGGCACCAAGGCGGTTTTGGGGGCGTTGGCGGCAAAGACGGACTCGAAGAACAAGGCGGTTGAAGGGAAGATGGCGATAGAAAGGACACGGAGACCAAGACGGTTGTGAAAGCGATGGCAGCAGAGACGGGGGGGGAAGGTTCCGGAAAAGGAAAAAAAAATTTTTAAAGGAAAAGATGGGGGGAGGGGAGCAGATCGCGCGTGGTTTAAAGCTCGTTGTACTGGGTACTGATCCAGCATGCGTCTTGTAATCTGGTAAACGAAAGGAACTCCTGATCAGAGCAGTCGAAATTCGATCCGGCAGACGCTCGAAAATGTCTTGTTAAATACCACGCAAATTTCCCGTCCTGTGCCGAGATGGAATCCGCGTTCGAATCCCCTTCTAATCACCAGGGCAGACACGCTTCCGGTGTTGGTGGATGGTGGTGCCAAGGCAGGGGAAACTGTGGCGATAGCGGGAAGTGGGAGGCATTGCGGATGCAGTTGTTTGCAATAATGGGACTGACGGTGATGGCGGCCCTAGCGAATGATGAGGTGCCGTTAAAAATAGCAGAACTGTAGCGGCGGAGGCTGAGATGATGAAATCGATGATTGAAAAAGTGATATGATAGTGAAGGCTGTGGTTGAAGGAGATGAAACGGGAGAGATGTTGAAGACTGCGATGGCGTTAATGGGACGTGTGGAGATATAGATAAAGAAGGCAATGCAAGTTAGAGAGGTGTCATTTGGAGACGATTTGCTACAGCCCCAGTGACAACTAGAGGATTATTAAAAATTTGTCATTACTTTCAGGTAAGCTTGATAGAAGGATTTGCTCTCATAGGCCAAAACAATGTATTCATGTTATTAATGTTACATGTATACATGTTAAAGATCGTGGTAAATGTAAAACGTATGTATATTCATGGATATGCAGTATTTTCTGTCGTAGCTTTTCTACAGCTCTTCTATGCGATGCAGTCGCACGGGTTCAGCTGTGTATGTTCCAAATGCGCACTCCCTGACGTTCCTCTCGCTGCAGCGCCGTTTTCAATCTAGTTATCGTATTTGTCGGCTCCTTTTTTTGCGAGCGAATCGCCAGCGACCCTTTGAACGAACTGACATGCGAGCGTTATCATACAGACAAAACCGTGCAGACAAAACTGTTCCACCAGCATGGCATCAAATATGCAAGAGTTTTGCTTAGAAATATTCCTTCAGGGCGAAGTCAACAACAGATCCTCCCCGAATAAATATTAACATAAATGAAGGAAAATTTTATTTATTTAAGAATACAATAATTTAATCATAACAATAATTTTCGGGGGGCACCGTATACTAGACGGCCCCATCGGACAAAAACGACCGAAATGCGGAATAATACAATTATTTTCTGCAGTTTGTGTTAACATATTTTGTGTTTTTGAGGTATTGTAAAGGCATATGTATTTTGAAAATTTCCTTTACGTAATGTATAAAAGAGTAAAAAAACGCAGCAAATTTTTTTAAGGGAGGTCGCCGTCACTCTAGATTTATATTGAGCGAACCTTTGGAAGATCGCAGAGAGAAATCGTGCATTATTCAAGTAATAAGAGGTGATCGTCCGTGGGCAGAAACGGGGTAAGATTAATACAACCGACATACTCGTATGTCGCGCGGAAGGATCACAGCTCGGAAATTGGGGAAATAAAATAGAACAGATGTAAGTAAACCTTTTATTTGTATACAAGAGATTACAAAATTGGAACGAATTACCAGCAAGTGCTGAAGACTTTCTCCCAGAATGTAAAATATTTTAAAAGTAGACTAAAAGATATTTTTGTGGAATAAGTTCATATTAAAATAAATTATTTTATTATTATTTTATATTAGTATCTCAGCTTTAGCAGAATGGGTGACGACATTCATTCTGAAAGAATATTTAGTAGATATGTAATTGTTATAAAGTTTGTTAGGGTTTTTTATGTATTTATAGAAATTGTATTTGGAAAACACTAACACCGGAAATGCTTATATGTACTGAAAGTAGCATAATAAATATTCTATTCTACTCTTGTGGTCCTTCCCACGGAGACACAGATGGCAATGTCATTTTTTTAATGAACTAGTTCATGTTCTTCCTATTGCACAAATGTTATGTACATCGACAGGTAATACAATAAAATTATAAAATGTTTATTAGGAGGTCTGACTGTGAGAGAATGTCTGAGGTTCCATAAAGTTCTAATAATAATACTCCCAAACGATGAAACAGTAACCCCTTACAAAACTTTCTACTGCCTAAACAAAGATATAGGAAAAATTGTGTGTTTCATTTTCAATTCCTTTTCGCACTAAAGAAAAATGTTCAGATTAATACACTCTCAGAAGACCGCCAGTATAATCAATATCCCCATATTGGTAGCTGCAGCGTGATCGGAAGGCTTTCAAATGCGATGTTCTTTACTTAGCATGCAATCTCTTCATGTTCAATACATATTTATTCCACCCACACAAAAATTTAATTAAATAATGTCTAACTATATGAATGATATGAATTAATTTGATATATTTATGATATAAAGGAAGTTTTTTTTACCTCCATTGACTCTATGAATGTTTTACAAAATGTAACTAGTCTCATGACTCACAATATTATATATCACGAAAAAACTTTTCAATGCTGGACTGAAGGACCCATAAAAAGTAATTTATTAGACCTTCAAACCCCTTACAAAGTAATTAGCGTGGCCATTCGTGACAGAGATGTGTTAAGCATTTCTTACATAAACCTGTGTTATGCATTTCACGTTTTTCTACTATGGCGTACTTTTCTTGATGTTTGTCATGTGCCAAAGAAAAGTAGGGCATAGTAGTATAAACACATTTATTATATCGTAGTCTTTTAGTAAAGATATTATCGAATGTAATAAAATGTGCCATCCGTCTCGCGACTTCAAAGGATATGGCCAAAACAAGGTGCTGAAGAGTGCCCACAAACTAAATCGATAATCGCGATGCTCATATGAAAGAGAGTAAAAAATGCCCAAGATTTACAAAAAATAAGCCTCTAGGACAATCTGTTGTAGGGATGTAACATGAAACGTATTTTTATGTTTTTATTGTTTTTCACTTTCTATTGCATGTATCAGACTTTAAAAAATTGCATAGACGGGGGGAAAATAGTTGAATTTGAAGGTATTTTTGTGAACCAATTTGGATGTGAAATTCATATAAAAAGTAAATAAAATTCTTAAATTTATTTTCGACGTGATAACATTGGACTACTGTATCAGTTTTTCCCTAGAATGTGTCTTATAATATTCTATAACATATTTTTTTCGTATTTTTAAACAATTTGGACGATAGTGAAAAAATTAAAACCAATTTTATAGTAAAAAATTGAAATTCGCCAAAATGTGATTGGAAATACGTTTAGCCGATATTTAAACATAGATTTAATCACATATGAACTCGAAATTTTATAGGTGTTACATCGATTCTGTACCAAACTCAATCGGAATATCCCTGATGGAAAGAATGGGTCACTTTTTGCGCATCCAACTTCAGCCAATGAGCTTCATGCACCAGCCTGCGTCATAATAGTAGCGGGAATTTTAAATGGGAAAATAATCACTTGCAAGTCAATGAAACAGAAACAGATAAGCACTTTTTTATATATGAATTTGGCGCAAAATTTGTTGACAAAAATACCTTCAAATTCAACTATATCCCCTTCTATGCAATTTTTTTCAGTCTGATACATGGAATAGAAGCCGAGAAAAAATAAAACATGAAAATCACGTTTCTCGTCGTGTCTCTGCAACAGATTGCCCTAGGAGGAGGATGTTTTGTGAATTTATGGCATTTTTTTATTCTATTTCTTATAAGCATCGCGATTATCGATTTGATATGGGGGTACTTTTTACCGCCTTATTCGGTTATACCCTTTGCAGACCAACTTCCAAACGCTCGAGGATTTTATGAAAGAAATTTCACAAGTAAAATTAATGAATATGTAGTTGATCAGCGTTACTTGATTTCAATAAAACGTTAATCCAGTTTCGATGTTGTATCACCTACATAAGCAAAATTTCAGTGCACAACTTGCCGATAAAACGAAAACAGTAGTCACTACAAACTTTCGGATAAAACCGCGAATAATTTATTTGCCAGTTTGTTACTGAGGAAATTATTTAATTCTAAGAGTTTATATTTCATGTGTGGAATAATAAAAACATTACTGTGAAGTTACTCTATGTATATGTACATAAAATCAATATTATGTTTTCTCATTTTTATGATTTTACAGCATAATTTAAAATAGAGAGTTACTACTACTGAGAATTTAGAAATGGGTTAAAGCAGCTGGAATGAAGGGAACTCGCAAACAAATGTGCCGTTGCAGAAGCAAGAGACATCGTTGAGCTGCGCCGTCCAGTACAGGCTGCCGCAGTCTTCTTCTCCTCCCGCGCTGTTGGGCTCGGCAGGGTGCCATTCCGTAAACCCGCTACTGGAAAGCAACTGTCCTGCAAATTAAAACATTAACTCAAATAGTTTTAAATGATACATCCAGGAAGACAGAAATCATAATACACACACGAAATTAACCCTTCCACTATTTGCTGGAATTTTTATGGATTAGTTATTGTTAGATAACGAATGAGATGTTTAAAGAACAGAGATCGAAATATATTTCGTGAAAAATAATTTTCATTATATAAGGTGTTATGGATATAATTTCTCGTAGTCTTTCGTATTAATTATAATTAATATTTAAGGGAATAACGAGGAAATTCTTGAAAAATATTAAAGAAATTTATTTTTGTTTTCTTTCGAATTCTATGTTTGATCAAGGTATTATTATAACAGTCTGTCTTACCTAATACTGTATAATATGTGCCTTCCACCAAAAGATCATGAAATCCGACCCGGATACCAAAGAGCTCGTGCGGAATGTTGTATTGTATGTGAAAATTTGCCACCATATTAGCTTCTTCCTAAAACATACAGAATTCAGTACTATGTAATAAATTCCATTTTGAACTATGTACGTTTCAAGGAAATTTGCAGGTCAAAATGTGCGGTTTCCGGTCTAGCTCGGAAGATAATTTAAAAAATACTTGAATGATATATATTATAATTCCATGTTGAGTGCAATATCACAGTTCACAACATTAGGTATCTTATTTTTTAATAAAAATGTTGCGGAATAATAAAAAACAAAGCTTGAATGAAATTTGATACATATTGATAAATAAAAATCACTGGACAACCGAAGTAAATTAAAATGTATTAATTTATTTATTTAGTCAAAAAACAATAAAAAAACTGTATGTGACGTATGGGGAAGAAAATAATCTGCGCACGATTTGTTGAGTTTAAGAATTCCTTCCCAACAATTTAACTATTAATAGTTGAAAGATTACGAAATAATAATAATAATAATAATAATAATAATAATAATAATAATAATAATAATAATAATAAATTTAAAAAAGCAAGAGATTAACATTTCAAAAACTAGATATTTTCGTTGCCGAATTATAGAAAACTTATTTGTAACGGTAAACGAACGAACAGATTTGATTTTTCTGTATTGTTAACAAAATAGGAACTCACCGTAAGCTCTACTACCACTACAAGCAAAAGTTCAACAAAACGTGCGCATAGTGAAGCTACATCTGGACGTAAGTCCAGAAGAAAATCAAGGGGCCATCTCAGCATTTGCTCAATGGATTAGGGAAACAGGACAAAATCCTGATCGAAATGGGGGTCATTGACCCGGAAGCTGAAGTACATTACTTGTTACAGGCATTTAAGTCTTTTTTTTTAATTATACAATGCAAATGTAAACTAATTCATTATACTAATCTTGGTTTTGTTAAAGTAAACTTTATTTTTCTTTTTGACGATCAGTATAGTCTCTAATTGTATAGAAACAGTTTTGCAGCAGAAAAGAGTTTACTTTAACTTAAATTTGTGTACCAATTTTAATTGTTTAATTTCATCTGGCAATGCGTTGTTAAGTAACGTACATGTATGTGGATTTCTTGTAGTGAGCTGTTGATACTGACACTTGATGAACATGATTTCTACGTCAAGTGTTGTACCTATAAATATCAGTATTACATGAAAATATATTCCCACCGTTAAGTAAGTCACTTTTGGCAAATACTACAGATTTGTCAATAAATAGGCAAGGCAATGGTAAGATTCTAATCTCAACGAAAGGAAGCTTGCAGGGATCACGTGGATGAGATTTTTTCGCTATTCGGATAATTTTCTTTTGCAATCTGTATGTCTGGGTACTAAAGGATGAGCTTCTCCAGAATAGTATGCTATATCTCAGGCGGGAATGTACATTTGCAAAATACACGCAACGAGCTGCATGAAGGCTGACAGAATTAGAAAGAATTCTGAATGCATAACATAATGAGCTGAATTTGGTGTTTAATTCTGTTATATGTAAATTCCATTTGAGGTTTGATTGAATTGAGAGACCTAGAAATTTTGTTACCTTAACATCGGCTAATTGCAAATTGTTCATTTTCAATGGAGCCTACGATTGCCGATTTGAAAAATGCAAAATTGCATTGAGACAGATTTTCCTTCGCTAACTATTGATTTGTTATTACAAAACCGATTTGAAACTTCTGAAATTGTACTATTTATTGTTTCTTTTTTGCAAGGAACATTCGTGTCATCGGCAAACAAAACTGTTCTTCCATTTTTAATAGATGAGGGCATATCGTTTACATACAACAGAAAAAGGATAGACCCTAAGATCGAACCTCGTGGGACCACATGTTGAATTGGCATAGAATTGGAAAGATAGGTAAATAATGTCCTTTCGTGCCAGTACGATATTTCTACTCTTTGAGATCGATGTTTAAGGTAGGAAGTTATCCAATCTAGGGCAATACCACGAATGCCATAAGAAGGTTATTTTGACAGCATGATGTTATGGTTAATAACGTCAAAAGCTTTCGAAAGATCTAAAAATATCCCAATGGGTTCTTCATTTTGGTTCATTGATGAAGCAACATCTTTAAGGAAAGAAAAAATGACAGTTTCCGTAGATTTTGATTTCCTGAAACAGTGTTGTGAGTCTGAAAACGCTTCGTTTTTCCCGAGAAAAGTTTCCGTTCGCGTATAGAAAAGCGTATCTAATATTTTTGAAAAAACTGACAAAAGAGAAATTGGCCGGTAATTTTGAATGTCATTTTTGTTCCCTTTTTTAAAAAGTGGCTTAATTTTTGCTGTTTTGAAATTATCTGGAAATATTCCTGTGCACAAGGAAGCATTAAAAATGTGAGTTAAAGGGTGTATAATGGCAGGTGCACACGTTTTTAATAAACAATCCGGAAATTCATCTAAACCAGATGAATATTTAATTTTTAGTTTACTGACTATTCAGAGGATTTTGTTGGAAGACGTTTCGTAAATAAACATCGTGCCGATTTTTTTTAGAAGCATATGATGCATTTTGTGGTTTTAGTCCCTTCGTGAGATCAACCGGAATTCTCGAAAAGTGTTGGTTGAAGATATTCGCAACTTTTTCTGGATTACTTGTTTCTCTTTAATTATCCTTTAAAACAACATTCTCTACGAAATATCGTGATGACGTGGTCGTATTTTTTACGATATTCCACATTGCTTTAGTTTTGTTTCTTGCGTTCAAAATATCCTCATTATTTTTGCCTGCACTATTATTTTCCTTAAAATGATGTGAACCTCACATTTCAGGCTCTTGATTCCTACGATAGACGCGAATATCTCTGATCACCAGGCTTAGTAATCCTGGAAATCCTTGTAGAAACTGAGGAAATGCAACAACAACAACAACAACAGCAACAAACCGAGTTGAAACCCCACCGACTTCCCCGGCCCTTCTGCCCAGAAAGTGGAAGATCTGAGCGAAGCTACCTGTTTCACCAGCTCTCTCCATCAGCTTTCTTACATTCTCCAATTACGGGAGGGATGTCTATTTTAGAATTGCGTCACTTGTAGCGCACTGGGCTATTGGTTGTCGGACAACCAGCTCACCCAGAGCCCGTGCGATGGCCCGGGGTCGGGCTGTAAGGCAACTCGCCTCAGAGTAAGTAGATGGTGTTGAAAATCGTCTTTGCCTACTGATTCCGCATTCCAGCAAAAACAGTGGCATTACTGTAAAATACAGACTTTGGGAAATAAGTAATAAAATGTGCCATGATGCATACGAGCCAGCGTAAACAAAAAAAAAAAAAAAAGTTCTCTGCCTCTTGCAAGTCAGAGATGTGACGTTTCCCGAGATGACGCTTATCACTGACATTACCTTAAAATTGTTCTCACCGGAGTGCAACATACTTGTACATATTTATTGAATTGTTCAAAGCGTCACAGCGAAACCCTGAAAATCCATCTCAAGAGTGAGAACATAACCAAAACCGTTATTTTTCATTAAAATATATTTTTGGAATTAGCACCGAGTGAAACTATTTTGCTTTAGGTTTAGGTAGATATTCACAATTTCCTGTAACTTACGTTCGTTGCCCTTTCGAGATGTGGATCCGAGTAAACAAATGTCTCATTTCTTCAGAGAGTAGATTTTACGTTATTAATTCTTGATTTTAAATTATCGAGGAATTTCACTCTTGAAATAAATTGTAAAAAGCCTATATATAACGAAGTTTTATAAAATTGACATTCATTTCGTAATTACTAAGAAAAATGATAGGAAAACCATTCAGAACCCATCCAAAATTAAAACCGTCATTGAAACTGAAATATTTTGTAATCGATAACTGATACGTTAATTGCACTATTTCATCAACCTGCACCAAAATAAGGATGTTATTTGAACCAGTTTGATGACTGAATATTGATGTTAGAAATTTCTCTCACTGGCGTCCCATGAAGTTTTCTCACTCATATGTTACGGACCTTTCTCATAGTACTTGTCGGCATTTGCAAAGAAGTACAAAGACACAAGTTTCCAACATATTCACTTCCTCTGAAAACTGAACTTAACCGCATAGTACTCTATTTCCAACTGAAACACATACCCTTTAATTCCTTGTTAACAACAGGTCACCGAGTAATGTTGATAAACCTCAGTGAAGTACACTTTTCATTGCGAATATTGTGGCCATTATCTTATTGTCTTCCTCAAAGCAGACCAGCCCTGAACCGGGAGCGATAGCTCAGTGCATCAGCTGATGTCACTGCAGCGCCTCTGACCGGGAAGTCCTAGGATCCTGACGGCGGCAGGATTTTCGACACTAGCTTTTCAGCTAGGTCGAATTCAGTCGCTGTCTGGAGGAGAATTCTAGCGGCCGACCGCTCTGATCGGTAGTTTTCCGTGGTTTCTCCGATCAACACGCGACGAATACCTTACCAAACGGGCCACGGACCGCGCGCGATCTTTCCTTCCTCTTCCTTGTCCTCTCCTCTCCCCTTACTCACACACACTAACATGCACTACACTACCACATATTCGGGGAGACCGGTCGGGAGCTTAGAACTTGTCCCGGCTGGGGCGGTGCCTCGCTGGTGGAAGAGTCCTGGTTAGGGGGAAACCCCAGTAACCGACGGTAGGTTGGCGGCGGATCTCGCCATCCAGCGCGGAAAGATCACCGCCATCTCCCGAGAAAAAAAAACATGCGCTACACTAACGGCACTAATGACCAAAGCAGTTGACGCGCCCGGAAACACGAAAAAAACAAACCAAACCAACCTTAAGGAAGATCACGACAAGATGGTCGAAACGTCGGCATCACCGCCTTCGACGCGACGTTATCTGGACAGTCAAGTGCACTCGGAAGGCTGGCCGCGAAAGTCTACGACCTCCCACTCCTCATTGCTGCGGCGAAGAGACCTGTAGCCCCGCCGGAACATGGCGCGCGCAGGGGTGGAGGGGAACGAACACCGGAAGGCAGCTGCTCCCAATCTACCTGCTTGTTAAGGTCATTCTGGACCCCAGAGCAAGTTATCTGTTTGATTTTTCTGATAGATTTATTTGATTTTCAGACTCCCAGATATGCCTTCGCGCATTGATGATGCATGCACACATTTCCTTCATTACATTACTGATAAATTAAGTGTTTTAAAGGTGATCCCAGGTAAAGTCCGTGTATTTTCTTCTCTTTATTTGAAACATCTTACCATGGCTTCTGCAAAATGATATTGATACCGTCAGCATTTGATTTGTCCCTGAAAAGGTCTCTCACTAAATTTCAATAGATATTTCTGAAACAGTACGTATTAACAATGTATGCTACGTACCGTCAAGGTCTTTTTATGTAAAATAACGAATGTTTATATATTAAATTTATTATATTTCCTATGAAATCTTTTATAAGGTGTCCGTAAATAAAATAATTCATTTACGCCCTGTTCGTTAATGTTTACTATTATGTTTTCCCCTCTCAACTACCTGTAAAGTTGGGATCCAAAATAATACTTCAAAGTACAAAGCAAATTTGTTTGATTCATTCATATTTCGGGCATGTTACGTGGCCATGAGTCCTATTAGTGTAATGAATGTTTTACCACGGGACGTGATGGTGATCCTCCCTGATGAATGGTCACATCCGGCGCCGACCTACACGTCGGCTTGCGGGGGATTTCCCCTCCAGGTATCTTCCACAACAGGGCACCGCCCCAGCCGGGACAAGTACTACGCTCTCCACTCCTCTCATGTCTCCAATTTGCGGTAGTCTAGTGCATGCATGTGTGTGTTTGAGGGGAGTGGACAGGACAAGGAAGAGGAAGGAAGATCGTGCGCAGCCCATAGCTCAAGTGTTTAGAGGTCTGCTCCGGTATTCGCCCGGTATTAATAAGAGAAATCACGGACAGTTAGCAATCAGAACAGACAGTCGTCACAATTTTTCTCCAGACTGTGGCTGAATTCGACATCGCTATATTATCTAGAGTGGAAAATCCACCACTGAAGGAACTCGAATCCTGGGACCTCGTGGTCAGAGTTGCTGCAGAGTCAGCGGCGTTGCTGTCTCTGAGAAAGCAGATGCGGTAGCATTAAGCCTCGTACGCAGCACATACCTTAGAGTTGATAACCGCCAGGTAGGCTCCTTCTCTCTCACACGTGGCTTTGGCCTCGAACCAGTTGACGGGTGTGAGGTGAACCTTGTAGTGCCCTAAACCGGGGTAGAACTCGTATCCTGGGGGAATGGGCCTTTGTGGTGGCGGGCATGGAGGGCACGCGTGAATGGGAAATGGGGGGAGGGGGAGGGGGTGTGTGGGGGGGAAGGGGGGGGGGGGGGGGAAGGGGGGGGGAGAGCATTCCGGCGGACAGGGCTGCCGGCGACTTCGCGTGGACGCCGGGCATCTTCCAACGCCGCGAGCACATCGCGCATGAGGCAGATTGTTTCGACGCTCAGAAGGCTGCGTTGCAGCCAGGTCGCCTTTCCCTGAAGAAGGCCACACGGCACAGAGTTTAATCAAACTTAAGCGAAGAAAGGTTCTCATTTGATTGTTCAATGTTTAATGGTTACATTACATTTATTCATAAAATTGTTTCTACTCCCGCCAAAAAATCTAAAGCTCCTACCAACGTTAGCATGGAATTAACTTGGAATGAACGCTGTTTGATGACAGCGAAATATGATATTGAACTGATTAAGTGAATATAGTGTGTGCATAATATGTAATAAGCCTGCACGATGCTACAGCAAACGCAAATCCTTTTCAGGACGCTTCTCACTATCACTATGCATCATACAGGAATCTAAAATAATCTATGCAACTACAGGAAAATAAGCTCTTAAGACATTTGGAAGCATATTTTCTCTAATAAACAACTACATGGATATTCCGAATGGCTGAGCCACAATAAGCACTCAGAAGTTACTTTTGAAAATATGCTTTTTAGAAACAAAGTTGCGTTGTAGAAGCCTATAACCACTCCTGAAATATGTAAATTGTTTATTATTAAAACATAAATTAATATATTTGATCAGAAAAAAAATTAACTCAGAAATAAAAAAGCATCCAATTTACACAGTTCGAGTGCTTTTTTTTATTTCTGGATTAATTTTTTTCTTCAGTGTTTATATGCTTCTACAATGAATTTTTTTTGCCTAAAAGCCATATTTTTAAAACAAATTTTGAGTGCTCAGTGCGGCTCAGCAATTCCGAAAACACAGGCAGTTTATTAGAGAAAATATGCTTAAAATTTTCTTATTTTCGAAGTTTCGACGTTTCCTCCCCGGACACTGTATAAAGTTTCTGACTAATCCTGCTAAACGTGATGTCCCCACCGCCTGAATACGGTGACGCACCGGAGAGCGTGGCTTCGAGGGCGACCGTGCGGCCTCCGTCAGAGAAGGTGTGGGCCGATCGCTGCAGCTGCAGCTGCACCGGCTGCATCTCCGCCCCCTCCGCCTCGGCCCCGGCGGCGTGCAGCAGCCGCACCTGCAACTCCCGCGCACGCCCGTCGGTGCATTTCGTGTCACGCTGTTACATCCACATCACGCGACCAAACCGGGAAATGAAAAGCCAACCTTGACGGTCGGTGTTCGTTAAAGATTTAACAGTCCGCCGACCGTTAAGAACAATCGAAACAAATGAGTTGTAGACAAACATGGCGGACACCTATTGCGAGAATAGTATTTTACATCATAAGGAAAGAAAATATATCTTTACATGACGAGACTGGAGAGTTTACCCACTGAGACCGGTAGAAGTAGTGTTTGCTGCGTCAGTAGTGACCACTTCAAGAACTAACTTCAAAAAAATAGGAATTGAAGGCTTACCCCTGGCATGAAACGTAAGATCATGCGTTCTCGAGGTGAGAATTAAAACTACAATAATTTATTTCAGCCCTTATTTTATAGAAACTTAAAGAATAAGCTGGAAAAACATTAATATTGGAAGTTCAATAATGTAACATAAACGGCTACTTTTTCGGACTTTCATGTCTTAGACAAGTTCAGCGGTAGAATGTTAATTGGCCATTACTGAGTTAAGTGTTTGATCACTCCCAAATTTTTGATTAGGGTTTGGAAAGAAATTAATATAAAATAGAACACATTAAAAATTGGTCATTTTTCTTTCTCGAAAAGTACATACGTAGTATAGGGAAAGTGTGTAATGCTGCAATGAAAGAAGGTGATTTTTTTAAGAAAAAATAATCTAAAACTCATATTTCTATTCTACTTTTAGAGGATATAAAATTGAGAAAATGTGAAAAAACGTTTTTAAACACCGACAGGCAGCAGCTAGGAAGAGTGAGGGGCAATATCAAATACTTGTAGTTAACCTAGACTTAGAATTGCAGTTTCCGAGTATCAAATATTGAATAGCAAATTGGAATCCTCGTTTTACGAAGTGTAGCCTTCTACGATGGCTCGACACCATGAGTTATCAAGACCTATTGTGGGTGAGGGAGTAAAGATAGTACGAGGAAAATTTAAGAGAAAATCGCCTCACCTTGGCAAGCCAGTGTCCTGAAGAATTTTGTCCACTGAGGACGGAAAGCTCCGCGGCGCCGGCTGCGTCCTCGAGGCAGTCGACCCCGTCCTCACTGCTGTCGCCGTTCTGGAGCGGCTCCTCAGACACCGCTGCCCCCAGCCACAGCAGCACCGCGCACATCACGCCCCAGCTGAGAACACGATCGACGTTCATGATGATTCTAGTAGGGCCTGAGTTTGTGGCCATTCTTGGGGTGGATGGTTGAATAATGCGGCCGACCATAATTTACATAACGCTAAGAGGAGGGAGGGCGCTTGAGCGAGGGCGCCGAGGGTCGGTGGCCATGGTTTCAGTGTGACATAGGGGAAGGGGGTGTTTAGTATTTCATAAAATTAATATATGTTTTTAAATTTTCAACGTTTACTGAAATAATTCCTTTTATTCACGAATAAAATTCATTCTTTTAACATCACATATTATCTAAAAAACGTATTTAAAATATATAGATGAATTAAAAAGACATGATGTATACGTTGTTCCAGTAGATAACAATATTTTTCATCACTGGTACATTTATTTAATATCTTAGAATACGAAGAAATTATTCAAAACTGGAACAGAAAACTTTAGAACCTTAGACATTTTCATTTTACATGTTGGAACTAAATGATCTGAGGAGGAGAGATCTTGACTTCGTAATTGGGGTTATGAATGATCTCGTGACGAAAGCTCAAGAGAAATTCCCGGGTGCTAAGATGTATAATTAGCATTCAATGAACAGGTTTTGTTGTAGTCAACAGTATGTACGAGTGGGTGGCCCAGACAAAGAATATCTTTTGTGGATCCGAATTCGTGGTTGCAGGACGGCGATTTCGGTCGTGACGGGTTGCACCTAAATTGCTCGGAGTCTACAAAGCTGAGTGGACTCTTCTCACGCGAATCTACATTTTTCCACGGCAGACTTGTGAGACCGCATGGCGGTGGCGGGATGGGATGTCGCATCTGTAATGATGATTTGCGTAGAGATGGCGGCGAGGGACGGCGACGCCGCCGCCTCTCCGGACAGCGACGTGGGGACGATGGCGAGAGACGGCGGCATTCAGTTAAGGAATTATACAAAAGGTAAGTCTCTGGTTCTTCTGCAGGTTAATGGCAGGAGTATTTACAATAAAACTATTCAGTTCTGGAACACGATTGAATCTTATACGAGTAAAAGGTACGAAATCAGGCTGAAGGCGGAAATAAACGCTGAAATCCTCAGACAAAATTTCTTAACATTTAGACGTGGTAGAGTAGATCGCATTGGTGGAGGTGTTTTCATATGTGAAAAGACAACTTCGATTGAACGGTTGGCAACATATTTTCATGTACGTGAGACGTAAGCCATACTGTGCAGTTGATGGGAGCCCTTAGCTAAGGAAAGGGAACGGGCCAGTTTATGTAATATACAACTTATACAGAGGCGATACTGCGCGATGTGCCCCATCTGTGATATCTGCCTACGCCGCAGCGTGGGCAGACGTCTGTAGAAGAATACAGTAATTAGTTTACGAGAGCATCCTTGGAAAATACGAAACAGAAAGCAAAAATCTGATAAAGGAAATTTGAAAGAACTACCTGCAAAAGCACTGGAGGTTCTTCCTTCTCATTAAGTCAAATTAAAAATTTGCTTAATTCCGTTTAGATCATTACTATTAATACAGGGACTTATTATTATTATTATTATTATTATTATTATTTTATTATTATTATTTTATTATTATTATTTTATTATTATTATTTTATTATCATTATTTTATCATTATTTTATTATTATTATTATTATTATTATTATTATTATTATTATTATTATATTATTATTCTTAGTAGTAGCAGAAGTCGTATCATTAATAAGGTTATGTCCAATTTACAGTGAATTGGAGTGGAGTGATGTTAAAGCATAAATCAAAGAAAATAAGTACAAAATGTTAATTTAGAGATAATTAGGAATTGATTAGAACTACCTTCTAATTGTGATCCAATCAGTTTCGCGAGGAGCGTTCGCTCAAAGCGACCTTGAACAAATCTCTGTGTCGCGGGCGCAGCGGGCGCGCGCGCGGCCTCTCGCTCTCGCGGATTGCCCTTCCGGCGCTCAGGCGACGTCGCCAGCCCCTCGCGCCTGCGCACTCGGCACAGCTTTCGCCCACGCACTCAGTGCAATTGGCCGGCATAAATCCTGCGTGGTTTGATTCATTGATTTTCTCGTGTTTCCGGGCACGTCAACTGCTTCGGTCATTAGTCCCGTTAGTGTAGTGCATGTTTTTCTCTCGGGAGAAGGCGGTGATCTTCCCCCGCTGGATGGCGAGATCCGGCGCCGACCTACCGTCGGCTAGTCGGGTTTCGCCCTAACCAGGACTCTCCCATCAGCGGGGTACCGCCCCAGCCGGAACAAGCTCTAAGCTCCCGACCGGTCTCCCGGAATATGTGGTAGTGAAGTGCATGTTAGTGTAAGTGAGTGTGTAAGGGGAGAGGATAGGACAAGGAAGGGAAAGGACAGATCGCGCGCGGTCCGTGGCCCGTTTGGTAGGGTACTGCTCTGGCATTCGCCTGGTGTTGATCCGAGAAACCACGGAAAACAACCGATCAGAGCAGCCGGCCACTAGAATTCTCCTCCAGACAGCCGCTGAATTCGACCTAACTGAAAAGCTAGTGTCGAAAATCCAGCCGCCGTCAGGACTCGAACCTAGGACCTCTCGGTCAGAGTCTACGTGGAATTCTCCACGTTCTGAACCCGGAATCAGAGACACAGCGCCCTGGCCGCTGGCCTACGGGTCGCGCCATATGAAGATGATTCGCTCCCACTGTGGATCGCAGAAGGTATTCTGGGCCATTGTACTGCGGCAGTGATTCAAAGACGATATAAAATGTTACACATTATAGCCTGTAACTTATGTGTATTTTATTGTGTTTTATAACGTGATACTTATTGACGTGTGGAGCACACAGAGGATGCGTTATCAGTATTTATTGACGAACATTTCAAGAAAAAGGCTACATGGAACACGTGTGCTATAAGCTGTACTAGGAGTCCCAGAATAAATGTTACCCACTTGTAGGGCTTACAGGGGCCGAAGAAGTTCACTTTTCACCAATGAACATGTGGTGGATATGGCGAAGTTTCAACAGGCAAAGGTGGCTGAGAGCAGGGCACCAACCAATGCCACTGCAGTGCCTGTGACAGGGACGGCCTGGGGTTCGAGTCCTGACGGTGGCAGGATTTTCGACTGTTGCTAGAGAGCTAGGTCGAGTGACTGGAGGACAATTCTAACGGCCGGCTGCTCTGATCGGTACTTTTCCGTGGTTTCTCCGATCAACACCAAGCAAAAACCGGAGCAATATCCTAACAACAGGCCACTAGACCACGAGCGGTCTTTGCTTCCTCTTACTTGCCCTATATATATATATATATATATATATATATATATATATATATATACTACACACGTACCGAGGGACTACCGGGAGCGGTAGCTCAGTGCATCAACTGTTGCCGCTGCAGCGCCTCTGACAGGGAGGTCCTAGGTTCCAGTCCTGACGGCGGCAGGATTTTCGACACTAGCTTTCCAGCTAAGTCGAATCCAGTCGCTGTCAGGAGGAGAATTCTAGCGGACGGCTGCTCTGATCGGTAGTTTTCCGTGGTGTCTCCGGTCAACACCAGGCAAATGCCGGAGTAGTACTCTACCAAACGGGTCACGGACCGCGCGCGATCTTTCCTTCCTCTTCCTTATCCTCTCCTCTCCCCTTACACACACACTTACACTAACATGCACTACACTACCACATATTCCGGGAGACCGGTCGGGAGCTAAGAGCTTGTCCCGGCTGGGGCGGTGCTCCGCTGGTGGGAGAATCCTGGTTAGGGGGAACCCACTAGCCGACGGTATGCTGACGCCGGATCTCGCCATCCAGCAGGGGAAGATTACCGCCATCTACCGAGAACAAACATGCACTACACTTACGGGACTAATGACCAAAGCAGTTGACGCGCCCGGAAACACGAAAAAAACAACCAACCGAGGGACCAGTCGGGAGCTTAGAGGGCGTGCCCCGCTTGTTGGAGATACCTGATTGGGGAAAACCTTCGCAAATCGACGTAGGTCGGCGCAGTATCTTCCCAAACAGCGGGGGGAATAATAGTCACCCCATATGATAATAACATGAACTACATTTACTGAATTAATAACTTTAGTGGTCGACACGCCCGGAATCACTAATCGATCAAAGCAAAGTTTCTGTGCTCCCTGATTGGTAGGCTACTCATTATCGCATGGCCGCAAGCAGCTGGCGCCCGCGTAAGAGCAATGACGTAGCACTGCCTCGAAAAGAGCGACACAGCAGTGAAGGCGTAGATAACGCTTGACCCCCGCTTGATGGGGGAACGAATGCTTTTCGTGAGCTCGTCGCACGTCTGTTCAGACTTTCCGCTCCTCCGTAGGTTCAGATCGACCTGAACTAGCCCTCCGGACCTCCCTTCACCCCTAGTCGGTTCAGATCAGCCCAACCGCCTTTCATCCCTAGTCGGGTCGCTTTGGCTCAAACTGGTCCTGCTGACATCCTTCCTCTCCTCTGTCGGTTCAGATCGGCCCTAAACGGCCCTGCCGACACTGCTTCCCCCCCCTTGGGGCCGCAGCTTCCCATCCCCCCCCCTCTTCCGACCCCCGTGTACTCCGAGTTTCGCCGTTCGTCCGATGACCCCTGCAAAGCCTTTTCCGGGGAATAGTTTTAGTAAGGTTGGTTATGGGATAATCAAATCCAATAAAATCAGCTCAGTGCACAACTGATCTTCCTGCAGCGCCTCTGACCGGGAGGTCCTAGGTTCGAGTCCTGACGGCAGCAGGATTTTCGACACTAGCTTTTCAGCTAGGTCGAATTCAGTCGCTGTCTGGAGAATTCTAGCGGCCGGCTGCTCTGTCCGGTAGTTTTCCGTGGTTTCTCCGATCAACAACAGGCAAATGCCGGAGTAGTTCCCTACGAAACGGGCCACGGACCGCGCGCGACCTTTCCTTCCTCTTCCTTGTCCTCTCCTCTCCCCTTACACACACACTTACACTAGCATGCACTACACCATCACATATTCTGGGAGACTGGTCGGGAGCTTAGAGCTTGTCCCGGCTGGGGCGGTGCCCCGCTGGTGGGAGAGTGCTGGTTAGGGGGAAACCCCGCCAGCCGACGGTAGGTCGGCACCGAATCTCGCCATCCAGCGGGGGAAGATTACAGCCATCTCCCGAGAACAAACATGCACTACACTTAAGGGACTAATGACCAAAGCCGTCGACCCGCCCGGAAACACTAATAAACCAACAAACCAACCAATCACAATAATAAAAATAAATATATGTTACGTCAGGTGCTGATGTAAGTAACACCGCTTAATAAACAGCCGTTTGCCACGACCTGGGTCAACCCTTTTCTCATTGTTCCCTCTCATCCGCCCGCAGGCCGCCTATAGAAGAACGGGGGAATGGGGAACTGCCCGGAGAGCCCCTTCTGCCCCTATTGGCGATCCGTGCCAGACCCTCCCCTATGACGTCATGTTCTGGTGCTTCGCAGGTCACGTTCTGGCCCAGTCCAAGATATTGGGTGTATCTAACTCTTCTAACACCAATGATAGAGGAGTTGTCTATGAATGAGGGGGCAAATACTAAATGTGAAACTTCGTTGCTTGAAATTTCCCACCGTATGTTCATTAGCAGGGAATGATCCTCTTCGACCTTCCGAATGCCCCACACGGATGTGTAATTTATTCTGAAACAACGTATCATGGGTGGCGATTAAAAAAAGTTGTTCGTGCTAAGGTGTGTTAATTTAGGAAAGCCAAAAACGCCTTTTCAATGAAATAAAGATACGTTTATCTTGACCGACTTCCCTCGGGTTGCTAATACTAAAGTATTTCCGATTGTACGCAGATGTTCCATTTATCCTTACGCAGAAGGTGTTTCTCAAAGAATACATCATTCCGGATTGGAACCCAAAACGAAGGCAGACCCTCCACGTTTCAGTTAGACGTGATGAATGCAAGCAAGGGCAAAACAAGGGAAAAGACATTCAATTTAGTACTGATAAGTTCATTATTCGTACTTACGTATTTCGATCTGATGGGCATTGTAAAAGAGTCAATTCACTTAATTACATCCAAATGAATATAAAGATATATTTCTCCATCTGTCACACAGGATAAAAGAAGCGTGTATATCTGAAGGAATTTACAAGAAAACTTTCGAAGTCAAAATCTTGTGTGGTAGCTCGATTGTGAAACGTTAGCTTGACCTTGGCATACCCTCATCTGTTTTAACAATTTTAAGGCGAAATCGGTTCAACTCAATCTATCAGTTCAAATCAATCTATTCACAGTCTTAATGAGTATTAAATATCAGAGAGAATTCTATGGCTTGCTTCTACCGTTTAAGAACATCTTCAATTGTTAAGATTTCCATTAACTACTTCATTTATATTTTTACGATTCTTTATATATTGTTTTGAAAACATCAAGCTAGTGTTGCTGCATAATGATAACTTGCTCGTATTATTTTTGACTGTTTCATTAACTTTTTATAATTATGTTGCCACACATGTATACTTGTAAGATCCAGTTCATCAGGAAGAGTGATGATTTTGATCCCTTCAAGGTGATCGCTTAGGCCAACAATTTCTTTACCATTGTTCAGAGTATGTTTCTGAATGACGTTCAACAGAAGTTTGTTCCCGTAATAAACATGTTAAAAAGCATGTTCAGTTTTAAATACTTAATCTTCCACACCCGTAAATATATTTATTAAAATAAATAAAGTATTCACAAAGTGCTGTAGAACGCGGTATTTAGAGAATATTAGTGACTTCCTTTTTATTTCTGCTATATTAATATTTCGATACTGCGTTTAATAAATACGCTTAGTACATTTTCATAATCTCTTAATTTTTCATGAAGTCTTAAGTTTTCGTACTTCTAATATTTTATTTGAAACCGAGTCTCTCAAAATATCATGATGAACAAAAAATCTTTTCCTATCAATTTTTTTGAAAAATGGCCGCATTCTGGAAACATTGCCGTTTGAGTATTGTAGAAATCGCAATTACTGGCTCTTCGACATGAAAACTTTTAGGATTTCAAAAAGTATTATAAGAGATAGTTTAAAACGTGTGTGTTGATGCTTTAAATTAGGCAATACCTCCATACGATGAGAATATTTTAAAAACTCAGTTTGAAGTAGATTCCCAATAATGTATTTCAAATTCACAGGGACTCAAGTTGGGCCAATTCAGTATAAAGATATTTATTTGGGGAAAAATAGTGGGCTTAGATTAGGCATTAGTGTTGCTCGCACAGACAACCGGTCTATTTAGATAAAGGAGATATGGAGAAAAAACTTATTTGCAGGATGACGTAATTTCCTCTAATATCCTCGTTCAACTCGTGTAGGACAGAATATATTGATTTGATAGAATATATTGATTTGATAGAAGGACAGAATGTATTGTATTTGATAGAATATATTGCAAGTGGTTTTAAAGAAATCGTACTGTTATCTTGAGGTCATGATATTTAAAGTCATTCGTTCTTGAACTACTCGAATTGGAGTATTCGTGATAAGACACTAATCTTTTTCAGCGTATGATTACGTAGCTTTTTCAGTATATGTTTAAAACGTAGTCATATAGCAATTATCCGATTTAAAAATGAAAAAAATACATTTTTGCTTTCTGAATATCATTCAATTGACAATTTCTTGTTAATAAGCGTTAATTTCCAGTTATTCACATACTAGATTTTTATATACTATTACTATCTTCAAATTATGAAGGTATTAGCTCCTGAAGATCCCTCTCATTTTTACGCCTTCTAAAAGCATGTTCATTCTCTACAAACTACTCTGTCTGCAAGTATTTTGTTGTTAATTTCAAAAGTAGGAAATGTGATATTTTTATATTCAAAGTTAAAGATTTACATTTAATCAAACATTCTCGGAATAAAATTTCTTACCTTCGCTCCATGATTTTTCAACTTCTCGAATGCCGTTGCAGTAAGGATTTGACGATCGAGAGAAAAAACTTCATCTTGGTCCTTTTTATACCTGTTAAATGAAATTCTTATCTATGAGTTCACAGTTCGGGTCATAATCCGTTCTATGTTAGGAAGAGCATCAGAGGTTACGTGATGAAACATGGCGTAATTGTTAATTTCCAGATTAGATTCAAATCGAGTGTCAGCGCAAAGTAAACAACCTTACTTCTGTTTTTATTTGGTATATTAATTAATTATTTTATTTCTCTTTGTTTATACAATGGATAGTCCCTAAACTGCATTAATCAGTAAATCAATATTTCTTCTTGATTGTCAATATATGTTTGCAAATAAAAGTATCCAAAATTTTTAATGATAATAATTTATTTCAGAAATTGCACAACGTTTCGTAACTAGTTTTGTTACATCATCAGGTGTTTAGTGAGGGAACTACTATCCCATTGAATTACCTCTGCAGTAGAACCATCCAGGAAACCTTACGAAATTAACTCACTCAGTTGATATCACATTACTACGCTTAGTTATATGATATCAACTGAGTGAGTGATCTCTCTCTCTCTCTCTTTCTACATCTCTCACTCTCTCTCTTTCTACATCTCTCACTCTCTCTCTTTCTACATCTCCTCTCTCTCTCTTTCTACATCTCTCACTCTCTCCCTCTTTCTACACTCTCTCTCTCTTTCTGCATCTCTCTCTTCTACATCTCTATCTCTTTCTACATCTCTCTCTTTCTACATCTCTCTCTCTCTCTACATCTTCTCTCTACCTCTCTTTCTACATCTCTCTCTACCTCTCTTTCTACATCTCTCTCTACCTCTCTTTCTACATCTCTCTCTACCTCTCTTTCTACATCTCTCTCTACCTCTCTTTCTACATCTCTTTGTTTGCAAATTAATCATAGCGACTTCCAAATAGGAAAGGTGAACCAATTGACTGGCTAAATTTGACTCTCAATATTTTAGATTTACTTTTAGTCAGAAAAACAACCGGCAATTTCTTGAGAAAAAACTCTTATTGCTGGGCCGTAATAACGGAAGGTTAATAAATATCGGTCCAATATTCAGTAAATTACTTCTTATAACAGTGTGTGTTGTCAGTATTCACGTTTGGTGGATCCTTGATACCGAAAAATCAGATACAGATTGACAGCAAAACGGCTGTCCATCTGTAAACAGCGCCAGCGGCTACACTGTATCGGGATTTTTACCAAAACTGCCAGTCTCCTATCGATCTGAGTATTGTCACGGCCCATGGAATTTGAAAAAGATTTTGAATTTGCAGGGTATTTTACATGAAGCCCCGACAGCAGTTTCAAAATTTTCTCAAAAATGGCTTCAAATGTTTTCTTCAAATTGTTTTTCTAATAGAGGAAGAGATACGTAAAGAAATTGCATAGGTCGCATTTGTTACACTCTGAATTTTCGCAAATTGCAGAAGTTCAACATTTTTCGGCCTCTTCCTACAACCAAAAGAATGAAGATAGAATTTTTTTCTTAGTTCAATTTGTTTATCAAAACAAAATTTTCGGAATTATTAATAGTTTTTGCGCAATGGGACGTGAAAGATTGGCAATTGTTAATTTTCAGCTCTTAATTTTCTAAAAAATGGCTCCAAATTCTTTCTTTATTTTCTCTCTTATATAGCAAAAAACAGTAAAGAAAGTAGTGCTGGTCCCATTTTTGGTGAACTTTCCGAATTTTCGAAAATTGGAAAAAAATTCGAAATTGTAAATTTGAATTTCCCACGATTCATTTGACCCGTTGTCAGTCCGCAAAATGGGAAAACGGCAGTTTGAAGTTATTCGATTTTTCTCATTGTTGCAGGAAAAATCAGGGATTTCAAGAAAATAAGACCTGCACCATTCCCTTAAGCGTTCTATAGGGTATCCGAAGACAAAATTTAATAAAAACTCTTGGACTCATTTTTTTGAAAATTTACTAAATGCCTCAGAGGTTTCATATATTTACAACCCAAAATTAAAACATAGTTTCAAATTCAAGGGGTTACAACATAGTCAGATGGACTGGGGAATAACAATTTATGAGCAAATCAGCCGAACTGTTTACGCGCTAGCATTGACCAGAGACGGACAGACAGACATATGTTTTGTTGTCAATCGATTTTTTGGTAAGAAGGACCCACAAGACATGGGCTAGTATTTGTCAAACTACACATTGTGTTGGAGGATTTAATTTGCTATACTTATAGAAACAAGATTTGTCCACATTTTGCTACGGAAAAGCTGCAGAAATCTTTTGAGGTTTTGATAATATTCATATAATAAAACATAAGGCTTAATTTCATTAAAAACCCTGGAACTTTGAAAATTGCTGAAATTGGCGTGATATTTATTACCTGTGAACTTTCGAAAATTGCAAGGTTCAGAAATTTCTGAAATTGGAATTTACCGACCTTTGGTAGGGCTAAAGAAGTAGTAGAATTCAATTTGCAACATTATTATATTACGGGAATATTACAAAAAATACGAGACAAAATGTGATGCTGTTGTGCATATGGAAAACCATCTGCTCATGTATATTTCCAATACGTAATTGTGTGTAATGCCAGATTTTTATCTGGATGATATAATCCCTGGACGTGACGAATTGAATTTTGACTTTAAAAATGTGAAGGACTTGTTGAAAAAAATTCTAAATATTCATGTCAGATGCAACCCGCAACGCTGGCTGTTATGGGCAAAATCTATATAGTTAAATAACTCGTAAACGAAGCCTTGAAGAGCTTTAACAACTAAAATATTAAGGTCAGCGATCTCAATGAAAGGTTTCCCACACCGTAATCTACAGGATTTTTGGACATTATATTCAATTTTTGCCGGTTCGATGCTTATTAATACTACCGAGGCCATCTATATTTTAGTAGTGAAATTTAGTGCTTTTAGCCATCTTTGTTACGTCACAGAAGGCTTAGATTTCTTCATGTAATATTTACGCTCTCTGTGTACTACTCGCGCAACTTTTCTTGAACGATGACCTTGCTTCCCCCTCCCTTCAGCAATGAACAGTTGAAGGCAAAAACTCCCAGCAAGCACTGATAGCAACTATTTTTGTTATTAGCTTTGATTCGGTGAAATTTTCAAGTCAGCGTGCTCACTCATGATATTGTATTTAAAAGGCTAGGAAATAACACTTTCCCTATAGTGATTAGTAATTTTCAACAAGTTAATTTATAGGCCTATCTTGGACAAGTTGAAGCGGTAAATCCCGAGTTTAGAGTGGCACGGTTCCTTTGATTCACTGATTCGGTTCATTAGAAGAGAATCGACTCCATGAACTGAATCCTTGTTTATACGTAGTAGTCGCGTGTAGTTAAGTTCATGATGTTACAGCAATAAATACAATTATTTAAAATAATAGTAGATCGGGAGAATAGCTACCTCCCTGCTCCCAAGCCCCCCTGTACGTATAAATCTCCGTAGCAACGTACTCTCATTAAGTGAACTGATTATTCGTATTTTTCACGCTACAAATTTAATTTTATAACCATTCTTAATTTTATTATTATTCTCTAAGCAACGCATTTTTTTCACCAAGTGGTCCGCGACATGCTACCGCACGTCGCTACCCGACGGATCCAACGTGCTACGTTCACGAGGGCCTTCCGGCCCTCGCTCTCGAGACCTGGTTCGCGCCTCCGCTGTCGCTCCGGCGCTCACGTTGTCTTATCCCTCCCTCCCTCACTTTTAAGAGAATTTATTTTAAAGGGAACACTCACTTTTACGAAAATTCATACCTTCCATCTGAGTAGACACACAAACCTATTTGAAGAAAACTTGAAATGCGAAAATACACACAATTCCACGCCAACAAATTATCAGGTGACTTCTTCTCATTTAACATTGAACATAAATAATTCAGTTGTTATAGTGAACCGCGCAACTATAAACATAGGAATCGCGAGAAATAATGAATCATAAAATGAACCAAAGGTACCGTGCCACCCTAAACCCGGGATCAACCGTTGACGCATTTGTAAGAAAACTAGGAGGACTATTCTTATTGTACATTCAGTGCTGTAAATGCTATTTTGAGCAGGTTAGTAAAAGATCTAGATGATATGTGCAAGTAAGTTCGTCTTGTCCGTTGAGACCGTCTCAGCAATAATTATTGTTAAGACACAGTTTCATGAAAAATCATGGGTTGAATTCCAAGATTACGTTGAAACTGATGTACCAATTTTACAAAAAGTAATTTCTACAAATATATTCTTGAAATAAATTTCAAATGATGCACTTATTTGTTTTTATTAGTGATATCATCTTTTCCCCTCCCCACCTTCCCCAGTTTTCCTAATTCATTCTAACTCCCTCCACTTTCCTTCTATCTTTACACTTTCTATTTTCTTCTCTTTCACTTGTGTTACGGCCCTAAGCCGCCATCCTGATTGAGGTTTTCGTGGGTTTACTCAATCGCTGAAGGCGTATGCCGAGATGGTCCCTACTTTTGCATCCCAGATATAAATGTAAAATATACCTTCCTTTTTCTTTAAATTTGTTCACAATTGACACATTCTGGTATTCGAGAATTTCTGACATTTTACGAAAGTAAAATTATTGACTTCCCACGGCTCTCTTGTAAATAAAAACATTGGGTCTCTTTATATCATGTTAGTTTTAGAATCCAGAAAATTGACAATGAAAATACATTCACAATTTATGTTTCATTAGTTATGTGTAGCACACTTACACTAATTCGATCGTAGCAATTTCGTATGTGACGTGAAGTATCAGTTATCACTATTTCCGCCCGAACGCCTCAATTGTAATTATGAAAATGTAAATATTTAAGTGGTTAGGCGGAAGAGCAGGCCTTACGGCCTGAGCCTCGCCAGTTATAAAGACATTATTATTATTATTATTATTATTATTATTATTATTATTATTATTATTATTATTATTATTATATTAATTCCCATCAATGTTTAAAAAGTGTAGTTTACTACACTGTGAAATATAGCTTTTTGTTGTGTGCACGTGTCCCGTTTTTTTAGCCAAGAAAAAGGCACAATGTCCTCCTTTTTGATTCTGAAGATCTGGTCACCCTATTGAAAGGAAAGCTTTAAGAAGGTAATTTATGGAAGGCATCACTTTCATCGCAGTATTTTTAAAAGACAGGGTTGACATTTGTGATATAAAACCAGTTTTTAATATTCATTTTTAATACAATATAATTTTGTAATTTATCTTCATAGTATACAATATTTTTGTCATTGAATATATTTTTCGCAGAATGCGGAATCATGTGAAAGGCATTAATAAAACTTTGATCACATACCCAAACAACATAATTTTTTTGTGTGTACTTAAGAATTTTCCAATTTTATCGTAAATTTAAATCAGTTAATGTGTGTTAATTTTTCGAGCAAGAAATTTAAGTGTGAAAGACACCTGAAATTGGATTCGCAGAAGAAGTACTTCTCTACATTATAGTCAAATGAATATAATTTAATTGTAGTGTTGTACTTAACATTTACCACGAGGACTCTGAAAACTGTATCGTGCTTATATATGGAGCGTTCTATTAGTGAGATTTGTATGTGAATATTTTTAAAACGAAATTACTTAGAAAATCATTGCCTTTTTAGGCCAAAGAAGGAAAAACAATGCCTTATTAATATTTTTGAATACCATAAATTGTTCACTGGATGCACAGTTTTTCCTGAGGCAACTTGTAACTAAATACAGAATGATATAACATTTTGTATTTATTTTTTCAAAAAGTTCCAAAATTACTAATTAAATTCTCGGATCTTACATGGACTGTTTAATACTACTAAGAAAACAATCAAGAAACAGGAATTTTTTGGAATGGAAGTATAAATGTTCTTTACGAAATATCCACATACCCTCCCTTCTTTTACTCCTGAATGCAGAGATACTTCCTACAAGTTTGCTTACGCTGAGGCTGACCTCGTTTCGGCTAATAAGCTACCTCGTTTCGGACGCCTTAGTATCAAACATATTGTATTAATGCGATTTCACCAATATGCATTTTCCTATCTCAAATATAAGAGAAAGTACATTTTTTAAAACTGAAATCATGTAGGTATATATAAGCAATATATAACATTATATGTATTTGTTAATTGTTCAAACATCGTCTAGTGTGTAATGACATATAAAATGCCCTTCGCGCTTCGTTTGTACATTTGTTTGCTTTTAAAGTTGTGAGACCCTAAGAGAAAAAAATTCAAAGGGTATGCAGTATGAAAAGCTATGGAATGCCATGTTTCCATCTAGATGATATATATATATATATATATATATATATATATATATATATATATATATTCATTAGGAAATGTAATTATCATTCGGTAAATTATGAGCTTGGGTTCAGCAAATAGGCAGATGCTAAAATGAAATAGTTGAAATCTAACAGTCGATTTTACTGTGAACAATGCTTCACCAATCTTTTAACATTTAATACGACGTGCGTCAATATGTTCCGGTGGTAGGTAAAGTATCTCTTCAAATTTCTCTGCATTTTCTGTTTTTTTTTTTTTTTTTTACATTTTAGAATGTTATCCATTTGTATAATATAAAGAGTAATTTATTAAATCGGTGAAGTGTTGTTTCTCTTGTATTAAACAGAAGAACTTCAGAGGTAGAAGGGCTCAAGAAAATGAGAAAACTTCGGATAATCAAAATAATTTTTTTATTGAGTCAAATGCGCTATACGTAAATTAATAAATGCCAAAGTAATTATATTATAATGAACAATATTATAATGCATTTATTTAGTAATTATTACTAATTGAATTAATAATGTTATTAATGTAATACTTTTCTTATCAGAATAATAAGAATGATACAATCTCTGAATAGTTATTTTGTTTACGTCACGGTCACAAAAGGACAGATGAATGATGAACTAACTTCTTTGATACGGATCAATACATGTGCTTCTGAAAGTGTACAGGAAGAAAGTGTACATGGAGTTACAGTAGTGTATAGTACTTTGAAGTCCACAGTTGTTACTATTTAAAAAATATTAAATATGTTGCATCAGTTCATTTACTTTTTCATTTTCTGATTCCTAGTTATCAAAAAGAATTATGAAAAATTGGTGTCTCAGGAGTTATTATTTAAAAGAATTGAGACCAACGGAACTAGGACACAAAATATAACTTAGCCCTTGAGGTTTAATTTGTATCTGATTAAAATAACGGTCTTCATTTAGTTCGGAAGTTCGCACACGAATGTCCCGTTCCAGTCGCAAGAAATGTCATAAATTTTTGCATTCTCATGAAGAGTTACACAGTGTTCGCCGCTGAGAGCATTATTTGGTTCTCCAGGTAACCAATCTGCGAAGCCAGTGGCAGTAATTGGTTGACCTGTGGAAGAACACATTTTTGTAGTTCTATTAAAAATGAATTATCAACTAAATGCTGACAGATTTGATTGACAACAAAGGTTTCAATATAAGGTTTAATAGAAGAAGAATCCTTCTTTCCAAATTTTATTTGTGGTATGCAGGAAAGATTTTGGAGAATTTTAGAATAGAAAATTAAATACTTTTAATAATTTCTAAAAAATTATCAATGATAAAAACGTAGTTAACATTGAACTAAATAAATACTATATATAAACATTGAATTAGTGATGCTATAAAATGGCACAGATTTTCTCGTACAATTTAGTTTCTGTATCTTTACTCTTGCTTTTGTGTTTTGCTCCAGCCTCTTCCCAGCTGATACCTGTATGCTACCATTCAGCCACTACAATACATTTTCACATTTTGTATTTTGAATAAATTATCTTCACATATGTCGTTTCCAGAAATCATGGTCATGGTCACAAAATATATTTAAGCAACGGGTTTTCTTTCCATCTTGGCTTCGGAAGGAATATATGAATTGGTAAAGGGTGTAAATGGTTACTCACCTAGTACTGTTAGGAATGTGCCTTCACGAATGAGGTCGTGAAGTCCTATTCGAATGCCATAAGCAACGTAATCAGGCAAACCCAATTCCTTGAATAAATTCACCACCATTTCAGCTTCGGCCTAAAAAAAAAATACCAGAAATACGAGCAGATTTATTGTACAAGGAAACATGAATTATTTTACAAGAAATAAAATAGTTTGAATGTTAACCACTGTGTTCCAGAATGACACAGACTTTCTCCTACTCCGTAGTTTCCGTAACTCTCTAGTCTGTGCTAGCACTTAGTTTTTTCCTATAAGAAAGTAACAAACCAACTTGAAAGTTGAATCAGGACAACTCTAATTTTGTCTCACCAATTTATACTTTCTCGTATACGTACGTATATTCGGAGTAGTATAGAGAAAGTTGTGAAATGATGCCGAAAATCGATTTTGAGATTTAACCGGAATATATAGACTCCGAAAAAGTGTTTTTTTTAAACCGTCCGTCAATCTGACTGTCCGTCTGTCCATCTGCCTGTCCGTCTGTCCATCTGCCTGTCCGTCTGTCCATCTGCCTGTCCATCTGCCTGTCCGTCTGCCTGTCCGTCTGTGTCTGTCTCTGTGTCTGTCTGTCATAACATAAACAAAATTTTCTCGAAAACAGTTTCAAGTTAAAAAAAAAAAAACTTGTGGCAGGGATAGTGCTAAACAGTATAAGATGACATAAACGTCATTTTGCTCTATTCTTATTGTCCAAATTTACAAAAATTGTATTATTTTGACTTGTTTCTTACATGGTTAATATTTACATTAGACGTGATTTCTTCACACTATTGCATTTAAGAATACGTGTGCTTTAAATAATGTATTAAGGTTCGCGAAAAATCGACAGTTGTCGGTGAAAATCAACTCAAAATTTTGCATTTTCAGAAAGGGGACGAAACTCTTTCTTCAATCTCGTCCAATGGATAGTGCTAATTGCAATGTTTGTTTTGACGTGAAGTTAATTTTGGTGTATACTTTTGTTTTTTCAAAAACTACACAAATGTAATATTTTAAAATATTACACACACCTTTAGTATAGACGTTTTCAGCAATTTGTAAATACTATTGCATTTACTATTGAGTTAAAGTGCCTCGAGTTTAGTTTCTCGAAGATTCAATAGACATCTGAGAAAAAGAGCTTCAAATTTTGCATTTACAGTTACAATTACACGAAATAATCATAGAAACAGCACTACATTTCTCAATAAAAATTTCTCTTTACGACTTGCCTTTTTTCTTCTTTAATAATTTAGATAATTAAAAAATTGTTAAACAATTCTTCCAAAATTAATCTAAAGAAAAGAATCACCTTGCTTTATTCTGAACATATTTACTTCCTTCCTCTGCTCCTCTCATTCTAAAGGCTAGCTATTGTGTTACTACATGCTATTGAAGTGTGTACATAAAATCAGTTACTTTATACAACTTATTCACGTTACCTCAATAAGTAGTACATTCATTTAAATTATTTATATTTAATTTCAGGCTTTATTCAAAATTATGTAGGTAGCGATCAAGGAAAGAAAAATAAATGCGAAATGGCTGACGACGTACCTTTGAATTGAGGATGACCAAATGTGCACCCTCCCTCTCACACGTGGCTTTTGCTTCGAACCACGTGACGGACACCGTGTGGTACTTGTAGTAGCCGAGGCCTTCCTTCATCACGTAGCCTGGGGGAATTCGCCTGGGAGGTGGAGTGGGTGCCGGGCAGGGGGGAAGCGCGGGGGGCGAGGGACACGCTGGGCACGCTGGGCATGGCAGTGGGCACGGCGAGGGGCATGGGGGGAGCTCTGGGCACCGGGGGCCGAGGGACACGCTCCGCACGGGACGGGGCAGGGGGACGGGCAGGCGGGGCACGGCGGCGGCGACGCGCAAGACGTTTTCCGCTCGGGGAACGCCTTGAACCCGGAGTCCAGGACGCCGCTCTCCGCCGCATCAGGTCGGCGGTCGGAGAACCTGACGAAGGAAGACCAATTTACAGGTACGTTTTGGTGCTTCTCTTGGGGAAACATTTTTAAGTGGTTTATTTCTGCCATATATTGGCTGCTGCTGGCCAAACGTCCTCGTTGTATACATGGGAAATGTGGAACGGTCATGGAGAGAATATTCGCGGTGCTTTGCGCATGCGCACCTGCGAGCGTGGCCTCGAGGGCGACGGTGCGCCCGCCGCCGCGCCGCGAGTGCGCAGAGCGCTGCAGCTGCAGATGCACCGGACGCAGGGACGCGCCCTCGCCCGCCGCCCCCGCCGCGTGCAGAAACCGCACCTGCGCAGGCACAGCACAGTTGCTCTCAGTACTCGCAAACTCCACTCGCGAGATTCTCTCCCGCGCGCCTCTTCACCGCCCGCACGACTTTCTCTCATCATCCGCTACTCGTGCTCCACTAGTCATCACATCACCATTACCCTCATCACCTATCACTTAGGTAGCTCAGATTATTCACAAATGTCTCTGCAGAGCCATTGACCGGGAAGTCGTAGGGGCAGGGAATTTCGTCAATAGCGGTCTGAAGGAGATTTCTGGCAAAAATTGGTGGTATTCCGTGGTTGCTTTGATGAAATGGAGGCGCATGTCAGAGCAATATCCTACAAAAATGCCACGGGCCGTGCGCAATGTTTCCTTCTCCTTCATTGTCCTATCCCCACTGTTTTCTTGCACACTAACATGCACTACGCAACCATTCTTATGTGGAAACTCCGGCGACGGGAGCTTAGAGCTTGTCGGGGGTGGGGCGGTACCTGGTACCCCATCTTCGCAAGTCGACGGGAAGGTGACTATGGATCTCCTCATCCAGCAGGGAAAGATCACAGCTACCCCTCACGTTAAAAGCATGAATTACACTTACGGAATGAACGAGCTTTGGCGTTGACGCGCCCGGAATCACGTACCCGTTTGTCACTCCCTCGCTTCCTTACCTTGGCCAGCCAATGGCCGGTGGCGTTCTCTCCGCTGAGGACGGACAGCTCTGCGTCGCCGGCGGCGTCGGCCACGCACGAGGCGCCGTCCTCAGCGTCCTCGCGCGCCTCCTCAGGCGCCGCCCCTCGCAGCGACAGCAGCACCGCGCACGCGACGGCCAGGCTGGGGACACAGGACTCTTCCCTCTTTCGCGAACGACGACAGGGAATGCACGTCGTGCTACAGGAGGGAAGGAACCTTTTAAGGCCTTCCAAATTTTTTGTCAAGATTTAGTGACCTGTAGTTAGGAGCTGGGATGAGTTTGAAAGAAATCAAAAAGGTTGTCCCAACGTAAAACGTTCGCGGACGGTGCCTCAACATACTGGGAGTTGCAGCTCTATCTCACGATCCTATCTTTCATCTAATCTATGGGGGCTGTAAGTTTATTAAAATTCAGAACACTAGTAAAAAATACAACGTAAGCAATTGATGTAAATTAATCTACACAAAGTTTAATATATATATATATATATATATATATATATATATATATATATATTAAATAATATTTCATTCATAATTTAATTCGTAATAATCTTGTCAGATATGTTCACCTTTCGCGGACATGGTTCTAGCTTTGATGGTACCTTTTACATAATGTTCAGGATAAATCTGGCTTGAACAACGCCAATTGGTTTGCCTCGTTGAGAGGAATTGAGCTGTTGATCACTGCAGGGTTTCAAAATGTGTTTCAGTTGCCTAAATCATGCAAGCAAGTTAAAACAGGTTTTAGGTGAGATTTCATACAGCCTTCTGGATGGATCCGAAGAAAAATAAAATGTCAATATTTAAAAAAAGTAAAAAAATTGATGATGATAATAATAATAGTAATAATTATAATAATAAAATCCCTGTCTTTCTAACACACACCTGCTGTACAAGAAGGGAGACATTTAGAAGCTCGAAAACTATCGACTAGTCACGTGTTTATCTGTATTATTCAAGTTATTCACTGCTGTGGTAAATGAAGAAATCTGCAAACACTGCGAAACGAACTGCATTTTGGCAGAAGAACAAAAGGGATGCGCCCTGGAATCCTGAGTTGCAAACAGCGACTTAACATCAACGTTATAATACTGTAGAAGGTGCGAACTATGCTACATAGATTGCCCCAAGACATACAATTCTATCCCTCACGACTGGCTATTGAAAGTTTGTGAAATTTGCAAGATCTCCCCGGGAATTATTAAATGCTTGAAAGCGATGATGATGACGTGGAGAACAAACCTTCTAATTCAAAATAGAAAAATTTCATCCATTAACATTAGAAGAGGAGAGGAGATTCTCTCTCGTGAATATGGTTTTGTTCAGCCATCAACCCATTATCTGCAGTATTGTACGAAAGCAATTTGGGTTACAAAATAAAACATGATAAAAATATCACTCAACTTCTTTTTATGGATGATCTGAAACTCTACGCTGCAACCATGAAACATCTTCAACCCACGATAAACACTGCGACTATCTTTAGTAAAGATAGTCGCAGTGTCATTTTGTCATGTCATCAATCATAGTCATGTCATTTTGTAGAGACAAATGCGCTATTCTCAATGTTCCAAAACAGACAACTGTACAACCAAACCAGGAGTTCCAAGGTATTGAAGAATTGGAACCGGGTGCAATATATCTTGGAATATGGCAGAACTCTACAATTGAACACACCCATCTAAGGAAGAACTTCACGGAAAAGTACCGGAATAGAATAACTAAAGTACTCAACACAAAACTATCAGGTAAGAACATTATAACAGCCATACCATCACCTGAGCCGTACCAACGTTAACCTACTCTTTTGGAATAATTAAGTGGTCTAACTCTGATTTAAATTTGTTAGACCGAGTAACAAGACGATTTCTCACTAAATTCCGATGTCTGCATCCCAACTCTTCCACAGACAGTCTCTATCTACCCCGAAAAGTTGGAGGAAGAGGCGTACTGAATATATACGGGTTACGTAGAAAACTAGAACAGAATATGAAAAGTAAACTGATGAACTTCTCTGACCTAATTATGCAGCACGTTAATGAAATTGACTTAGGTCACAGGCCACTGAATCTTTCTTGTAACACCACGAAAAGAATTGCAATTTCACAAGATAAACTATAACCTTGGAAGGGGAAAATCCTACACGGATAATTTCCCAATCATCTGGAAGAACAACATATTGATAAAGCTGCGTCTCTGCATTAACTAGTAAGTGGATATTTTTATACCCAGAGACTGAAGGGCTTGTAATGGCTATTCAAGATAGGGTGCTGCGAACCAAAAAATACGAAAAAAATGTTCTGAAGATGAATGTGATAGACAAATGCAGAAAATGTGGCGAATCAATTGAGCACATTATGGCGGGCTGTCCGGGATTATCAGACAACGCCTATCTTGGGAGACACAACGAACTCGCCAAATTGATACAAAAATACAATAATACAAAATTGATCAAGAACTTGCTTTTAAACACGGGTTGCTCGACTCTTCTACCCCGTTTTACAAATATTGTCCAGCACCTGTATTGGAAACAAAGAACCATGTAACGTACTGGGACCGATTTGTTATCACGGACAAAACAGTGGATTATAACAAGCCTGATATCCTCCTGATTGATAAAACCAACAAAGTAGCCGCAACAATTGATATTGCAGTTCCTCTGACGCATAACATCAGGAAAACTGAATTAGAGAAGATCAGGAAGTATGAAGAGCTTGCAATGCAATTAAAACAGATCTGGCGGTTGGAGAAAGATCTCATATATGCCTTGGTGTTCTCATCGGAAGGAGTGATGTCAAAAACATTTAAAAAGAATTTGAGAAATTTGGAACTACTAATAAAATTACAAACTGTTGGACAAAAGGCAGTCTTACTTCAGACTTGACACATTGTTCGAAGGTTTTTACAGTAAGCCCAAGTGGGATAAGGTGAATTCCCTTTTCATAAGGGCAGAATCTGATGCTAAGACATCAAAACACAGATTCTTTTTGCCCAGTTTAACTGAGAAACAAAGTCAATAATAATAATAATAATAATAATAATAATAATAATAATTATAATTATTATTATTATTTTAATTATTAATTTTTAATTTTTACCAGCCAGGAGACCAAGACGCGTTGATTGTACCTCGTGTGTCTCGATTGGTGGAGCGGTCGGAAACTTCAACTGAATAACGGACTGACGCAGACTATCTGACTACTGTATCAAGATGTGCGTATTAAGTGTGAAACTATTTCATTTTCAATGAGCCCCACTTAACATTATTCTTTAAAATGTAGGGGCTACATACTGCGTCATTCTTATGTCATGCTTCTTATTACTTCCTAAGACAGTAAACATGCGTTAACATTGTATCTATTACGTGTTCTATTCGTGGTCGGATTTTATAATTTTTAATACATTTATTTGCATACACACTGAATGAGAATTGATAAACATGTGTACTACAGAGAAGTCAGTTAATTCCTCGAAGTTGCTATTATCGCTTTAGAACGAGAATTATAGATAACACTTCGTGCTCTACGCAGAAATAAAATATTTTAGCTCTTTTTATCAGGAAGTTACGAAATTTGTAGTAACGAGCAGACTGTGAATTCCCTAATTAAACGTCGAAAACATTTTTGTAACAAAGTCTTTTTACTTAAAATAATGTTCGTACTATTAGAAATACTTCAATGACATGAAAGACTCACAGCAGTGACTATCTTTTTTCCTCTGTGAAACATTTTTCTGATTTGGATAAATTTTGCCTCGTAGTCTCAACCTTTTATTCAAACAATAATGACACATGGAAATTACCGAATGTGCAACTAAAAGTCAATGATATTCACAGTAACGTAATTATAAAATAAATGTTGAATATTACTAGTTACAAGTTTATTAAAATAGTCTTACCTCAGTTGCATGATTTCGGCTTTCATTTATCAATCTTGGAGACTGAAGAGGCGAGTTCAAAAAAATCCGTTGTTGGCCCTTTTTATACCTGCTCAAAATGATTGCGATATCTACAAGTTCACAGTCCGTGTCATGACCCTTTTTAATTTTAAACTATGTTTAGTATCAGAAGATAAGAGCAATGATGCAACATGGACTCAATAGGAAAATCCTATTCGTGAGCCAACAACATGATACATTAAAGTTACTAATATTTTATGTTTATATTTTTACTTTTAAATATGTTCTGCTTAGAAAGAATATTAATATAAATATTTAAATCTGGATGTATTTTTGCGTTGAAAACGAACGGCTTTTAAGTGTTATTGTTTTAAGCGAACGCATATTAGCATCACACCAGGAAACTTTCTTGTGATATGAACATTTTACATAATTGTGGAGTGTGATTCTAAACCATTCACGTAAAGGTCGCGGGCCAGGGAAGTAGCTTTCTAGAGTTCGCGACCACTGCGTCCACAGCAAATGCTGCAAAATTTACAAGTACGGGTTGCGCAAATTTCTCAAAGGAAACGGTTCTTTACAGGAATCCTTGTCCATGACTGTGTTTTGGGTATATGTGTTAACTGTATTTGTCCCAAATTTTGAGATATTAATTCTCATTTCCTCTTTGTATACAAAGAAGTTATCCATCAGAATGGAACCCATCAGTAATGTTTGAACTTACGAAATGAGAGAAAAATTATACATTTTGAATCGAAATAATTTACATTTCGTGATCGCATTTACTTCATGGTGCAATTATTGTGTAACATTCTATGAGCAAATCATGGACAAAGACTGTTGAAACTGCCGTTCGCCAATAAGAATGATGTGATAAATCTGAGAAGTTTTACTAGAGAAGAGAGGGCTATCATTTCCTCATTTTCAACTATTTAATTGATTTTGAAGCAATTGATCACTTTCAGTAATAATACTGGCCTACGTTTAAAAAAAACTTTTGACGAATTTTTTCATCTGCTTTTACAGAAATTGACCAAGCTAGACTTGAAAATGGTCGTAGTTTTCATCAATCACGTTTAGTTTTTCCGCTGTGGATCAAGTGACAACGCATACTGCTTTTACTGTTAATAGAGTGTCAATAACTAAATAATAGACTTGACAACAACACTTGATTAGATTAGACACAACTACGCAATTATATATTGGCGTATAGAGAAATAATTGAAGCCGCTACTAAGAAACATTTACATAATATTTTGCGCGGAAGGAACAATCGTGTGGAAGAAAATAATAACTATCTAATCCCAGCAAAATAAAAAAAATCAACAATTGTTATTCTCGAGAATCTTCCAATTTCATCATAATTTTAAATCGATTAATTTTTGCATGCAAGAAATGAAAGTATAAGAGCTCTTCTACAGTTCGATTTACAGAAGACGAACTTGTTTACACTATAATCAACAGAATTTAATTGTAGTGTTCTACTTACCTTTTAACATTAGAATTATGAAAACTAAATTGTGCTCTGAAATGTGCGTTCTATGTCAAAGGGTATAGCCGAATAAGGCGGTGAAACGTGCCCCCAATTCAAATCGATAATCGCGATGCATGTATGAAAGAGAATAGAATACAATATGAAATAGATTCACATAAAGTCAGCCTTCTAGGGCAATCTGTTGCAGAGTTACAACGAAAAATATGTTTTGCAAGTTTTATTTTTTTCAGCATTTCTGACTTGCATCAGACTGAAAAAAATTGCAGAGACGAAAAAATAGATCAATTTGAAGAAATTTTTGTCTACGAATTTTGATGTCAAATTCATAAAAAAAAATTTTTTGAAATTTATTTTACCCGATAACGTTGGGTACTCTTTAAATTTCCCTTCTAAATTGGGTATTATAACATTCTATAACAATTTTTTTTCAAATTTTTAAACAATCTGACCGTAATGAAAACAAATTCGCGCGCCAAATGTGTTCGGAGAAACTTGTTTCACCACAAATATTTAAACACTTTATATTAAAATTATTGATGGTCTTGCTTACCAGGATTATTTGGAACCTTTTGCTGACACAGGTTTGTTTAATGTGGAAAGTATTTATATTATTATATAAATACTTTCCACATAAAATATGTAATGTAAAACATGTATAAAATTATCAAATCCCTTTTGTTTTTAGATTTATCTATTGTTTATAATATAAATCAAATTACTAGGTTTTACGTATATTAATAATTTGTTTGTAATATAAATCAAATTACTTATTTGTTAATCATAGTCTCTTTCTTCATTAACTGAAATCACCAATTTTTTAATAAAATTTCTTTTTTTTTTAAAAACCTTAAAAATTTTCGCTAAGTAACTAGTTTAAAATGTTTTCCATTTTTATCTAAACAGAAATATATTAAAGAAGGGAAGTATTGTTTCTTTGGTATTAAACAGTAGAAAACTGATGGTAGAAGAGGTCAATAAAATTCGAAAACTCTGGGAAATCGAAATTTTCTGGAAATTTTTTTATTGAGTCGAATGTGCTAGAAATAAATTAATGGGTAAAATAATTGTTACGATTTACTATATAATATTGCATTGATTCAGTAATTATTCTTAATTGAATTATTAATGTGCTATTAATGCAAAACTTTTCGTAGCATAATAATTCTTTTTTTTTAATAGTTTACCATTATTAGTTCACAATTCGTCTCCAAACCAATTGATTGAATTAAATCGTATCTAGATTTTAAGGCGGTCCTGTCACTGACTTATTTTTTCATTTAATTATTTTCATTGTGAAGCAAATCCTGGATAATGGAGGTTCCACTCTTTATGGTACGAAATGTCAGTTCTAGTAGGACAAACACTGCCAAGCAACAAAAATGATTATAAATATTTGCATTTCTCTAGTAAAACTCATTGAGATAATCTTCCTGTAAATTCTTAATTACATTGAGATGAGTGTATCTCCGAGCAGTAAGCGCATTCTGATCTGTAAATGTGCTGCATGAAACCACCACTAATTAATTTTTCTTCTTTATTATGACGTTATGCTTTTGACATCTTCCGGATGCCGGCGTGAAAGTTCACAGAGTAATGAAGTTCAAAATTCAATAATCATTTCACTCTTCTTCGATATGATGTAAATAGCAAGATGCCGCAATCTCTGAGTAGTCATTTTCCTCTCTTCACGGTCCGCAAAAGGACAGGTCAATGATGAACTAATATCTTTGATACGGAGCAATAAATGTGATTCTGAAGAAAATGTACATTGAGGCCCAGAAGAGTACACTTTGTAGTCCAGAGTAGTTACTATTTTAAAAATGAAGTGAGTTTCTTCAATTATTTATTTTTTCATTATCAGATTCTGTTTATAATGACCAATTGTGAAAATCTAGGAGACTAGGAGACAAAATATAACTTATATAGCCCTTCGAGAACTAATTTTTATCTAGTTAAAGTAATGTAGTCTTAATTTATCGGAAACTCGCACACGAATGTTCCGTTCCAACTGCAAGAAATATCGTTAAGTTTCGAATTTTCGTAGAGAGTTACACAGTGTTCCCCACCAAAGGCATTATTTGGTTCGCCAGTTCGCCAATCTGCGAAGCCAGTAGCAGTAATCGGTTGACCTGTGAAAAAGCACATTTTGTTAATCTGTTTAAAAACGAATTATCTTGTAAATGCTAAGATATTTACTAATAGAATGGAATGGAATACAAAAAAATAAAATAAGATATTTTTCGTTCTCAACAATTGTTTCAATATACAATTCAATTCAAGAGAAACCTTTCTTTTGAAATGTTATTTTCTGTATTCTTGACGTATTAAGGAGAGTTTTAGAATAGTGTAAATAGTTCGAATCAGAATGGGAAATGTAGTAAATTTAATATTTGGTCTTTTATTTTAATGACAGAAAATTGTTTTTCGATATCTGTACTATATTAAAATATGTGATTCATAATAGTAATTGCGACGTTGCCGAAATAATTATTTTCAGCTATAGGCTGGAGTTTGCGACCTATGTCCAGCCACGAAGGTTTAATTCCATGCCGACGAACGACGAGAGACCGCTTCACATACTGAGAGTAAAGAGGGAGAACGAAAGATGTTAGTTTGACTGATGCAGTGGGTATTCTACCAACCACGAAGCAAGGAGGAGGAGGAGAGCCCTTTGCTGATCAGAAACATAGGTAATAAATAGTATGTGATAGGCTGCTGTGGTACGCATGATGAGTTTCAAAGGTTCATGCAAGTGAAAGAAATGTATGTGAATGAACCAAGATTTCCTGAATGAAAACTATATACAGTCTAATAAGTGCAACAAGCAAAGCTCCAAGTATAAAGGAGGTAAATTTCTTAATGTTTCCCTTTATAATTTATGATAATTAACCATGTATAACGTCAACGTGCACGGAAAATTTGAGGGTACATTATATGAAGCACCTGGGTCATTTTCAATTAAAAAAAATGGTTTCAAGTTTTTTCATTATATTTTTTTGAAAAACTCAGAGTAAAATTCACTTATAAAAATGGTTTTAGGTCCTTTTTTCTCTGTTAACTATGAATTTTTGAAATTTTCAAAAGTTTGATTTTTTCCGGCCTCTTCTTACAACCACAAACTTCAAGAGAGAGTTTTCCATTAAGTATTTTTTCCCTCCATATTTAGTTCTTTCATTAAGGTCATGTACTTTTTTAAAACGTTTAGTAGCTTTAGTGCAATATGGCGTGCAATATGTATGATAAAACAGTGAAAGGACAAAACAAGATTTTCTACCAGAAAGTCTGTGCCATTCCGTAGCTCCACCTTCTTCGAATGAAATCCTGGCTTCTCAAACAAAAGCAATTCAACTATGCTGGAGATTGCTTTATACGCTTAATTGTTTATAATAACATACATAAGATTGAATAACATAAGAGATTTAATATTGAAATTTGTGTATAACAGTTTTGTTTACTACATACAGTGAATAATAGTACAGCGTTTGTATGTACAATGAAGGGATATCTCCAGTGATGAATTGCACTAAAGTGCGAAGAAAATAAGCATACCGTGGGCAAGCTTCGCTTGACATTTATTTACAATAAATGATTGTTAACACCAGGTTCTTTCCAATCTTACAATCAAGGAAGCCAAAGGAAAGAAATACATGCATTGGTAAAGGAGGCAAATGATTACTCACCTAGTACTGTAAAGAACGAGCCTTCACGTAAAAGATCGTCGAGTCCTACTCGAATGCCATAAACAGCGAAATCAGGTAAACCCAATTCCTTGAAGAAGTTGACCACCATTTGAGCTTCAGCCTGAAAACATTTTTTTACTGGAAATGTGAGCAGATAGATTGTACCGGAAAATATGAGTTTTACAAGAAATAAATTAATTACAATGTTAACTTGTTCTGTAGCACCAGTCACCACTGTGGTGAATAGCACCGGCTTTCATCTACTCGTTAGTTTCTATATTGTAACCGCAGACCTGTTGACCGCCGTTTTCGGCGACATACCATATTATAATTATTTATATTATACATGTGAAGTAATTATTTGGCATCTAAACAAATACCTATATTGATTTGAGAGAAATCATTAACTTTAAAGGCCTTTTACAAAAACTATATTCCTAATTTAATTTCTATTTAACGGTTTTGATTCGGTCACTTGAACTCTCACTACCAAGAAATCAACTGATGTTGTTATTTATTATAAATTGTGTAATGTTCATCTGTTATTCACTTATTGTCGTGTTAATTGTATTTCTTTTGTCTGTGATATCTGTTAACTTCAAATTTTATTCTGCTTGACAGTTTATATTATAATTTTATGAAATTGAAACTGATATGGAAACTGAAAATATTGTAATCTTTGTTTTTAAATCTGATTATGTTACCGCACTGTTGCAGCCACTGTGTCACTAATCATTACGCAATTTTTATTCTTATTGTATAGTTTGTTATTTAATTTCACTATCTTTGTATTACCATTGATTTTTTAAATTAATGTGTATATTCTTATATTTTTCAATTAATGTCAATTCCCTCGGCCTTCAGCCGCCATCCTGATTGAGGTTTTCTGGGTTTACTCAATCGCTTAAGGCGTATGCCGGGATGGTCCCTAGTTTTGCATCCCAGATATAAATGTAAAATATGCCCTCCTCGATCTTCTTCATAGTATAAGAAATAATGTAAATATTTCATATGGTTAGGCGGAAGAGCAGGCCTAATGGCCTGAGTCTCGCCACTAATAAAGACACTTTTATTATTATTATTTATTATTATACCTGTGAGCGGCTCCTGCGCGGTCGTACTTGGCCCGCATATCTTCAGCCAGCGGACGTATCCTACACTGGGATGTGAGATGGGCTCAAATCAGGGCGGGTTGATTTAGAGGATTGCATGGCTCGGGAAATACAAAGGGCTGTCCTGGTTTTGAAATGGCTTGATGTGGTGCAGTAGGAGCACATTTATTTGCAAATGAACATAGACCGCAAGGCGCGCGGACGCCACACAATTACACAGTTGTTGAGGCGCTGTTGTCAAGCGACGATTCGATCGGGAGTCGTCGCATGGAGTCGACGTCCTCCTTCACTGTAGTCGCCCCTTGAGTCGTTGACGGGCGTAGGCGGGCCTGTGGAGGGCCCGGCGCCGCGTCCGAGGTCCGTACTCCGCCTCCGTCGCCGTTTCCCGGGGGCTCACGCCGGTGCAGTCCGTTCCCAGTGGCGCGAATGACAGAAATTAGCGGATTCAGGTCCGCGGCCATAGTTCAGTTTCCGGTGTGTTTGTAGTCACACACACGTCCGATCCCCTCACACACGTCTCTGGTTTTGTCCGTCACACGGTCGGCTCCCGGGTATCTCCCAAACTTGTGCCACACATGCCTGTCCCCGTTCAGACTTCATGAGCTTCCCTTACACACGACTCTGTCAATCTCTCTTACATTTCATGACTGTCTCCCCTCGCTTACTGTAAGCTTCTCCCTGTCCGTCTTTATGGGCTCTACCTGCACTCGTCTTCCCCCTCGTCACGTGTTCAGTCTCCTCCGTCTTATTGGTTTGCGTCTCCTCAGGTTGTCGTGATTCGTCCTTTCGGTCACGTGGAAGGTGATTCCCAGAACTCTATTCTTGGGCGTCCCCGAGTATTGCGTCTAAGTGGTTTCCTTTCTCATTTGTATTGTCTTGCGAGAGGGATCCCAAAGTTCTTCCTCACTGTTCGAGTTGGGGTAGTCCCTTCATGAAATTTACGTATGTCACAGTGGTTTCCCGAAAGCGGATACTATTTTTTTGCGTCCACTCGGACCTGGGTTAGTTCGTCACAATATCTCTTTAGTCTGGGCTAGCTCTTCGCTTTTGGCCGTGCGTAACGTGAAAGCTTGAAAGTCCAATCCGGAGAACTCTACTTTTCCTTCACACTTAGTCATATTCACACAACAGAATCACTTTTTGACCCTATTATAAATTTCGAAATACTTCACAATCAAAAGAAAGGGCTTAAATCAAATATTTGATAAAATTAAAAAATTAAAAAATTGTTAAGCAACGTATACGAAATGAGCCTAAATTTAAAAAAGGGCTTACAAATTAGAATTATTCTGAAGAACTTCACTTTCTTTCCCTCCACCACCCTCTCCCAACCCCTAAACTCTAGCTGTTGGGGTAGTAAATGCTGTTGGTCTGCGCGGATCAAATCGATCACGTTTTCGCGTTAACTAAGTGGTATGTTCATTTTGATTATGGGTAATCGATTTTTGTCCATTGAAAAATTATGTAGTGATAATCTAGTTTGAAATTGTACCTTTTGTGGGTAATATTCGCTGTTAAACACAGAAGATGGGAAAATTCGCCCCGTAACTCGTTCTGGAATAAAGTTATAATTTAAAAGAATACAGTCGTAATATCTTGGTCTTATATTTTCACCTCTTCAGCTTCAACTTGGCTATAATATGTTCTTCATTCGACTATCCTAATCCTTCCCATATTTTTATTTGTTTTCTTTTTAAGTTTTTCAAGATTGTTTGATTATTGAGTTATGTAATATCATTATTGAGTTTAATGGATAATAACTGAGCGAAAGCGCAAAAGTTTACTAAGTTTGATATATTATGAGGCACTCGCGTCGATCCTTTAAAAAGGGAAAATACCTTTTCTAAACACAACAATTTAACCTCGATTTAAAATAATGAACGCAAAATAAAACATCATTCATTGTGGGCCTCTAGCGTTATTCTTTACCTTTTTCAAATATTTTCTCTATAGTGGTTTTTCTTTAGGAAATTTAAATTCTTGAAATGCTTTAGAAAATGTATGAGAACAATTGCATTATTTCCTTATGCAATCAAAAACCGTCACACGAATCCATTTCTTTTATAAATGGAAAAACTTGAAATACAATTACTTAGAAAAGAGTAAACTGCCAGAACAAGTGAAGACATTGGGGCAATAGCGTGCTATGCCATATATTTGACGAAATTGAAATATTAGAGTATTTGGACACCCCATAGATATATCTGAGTGTTCGGTTCTTATTTTAAAGATTTGCTACATGATGACGTTATAATTAATAAATTAATGTTCTATTAATAAATTAATGAATTAATTAATAAATTATTTCAATGTGTAAAATGCAATGTCTAAACCTTTACTTTGCTTTTTCTCAACACTTACGTGTGGGCATAGCACTTTATATTCACGAGGTCTTCAAATATACTGCATATATTATTCTTTCAATATTTCACATCTGAACCATTTATTTACTATTTTTTTTCTAAAACTAGATTTAATGACCACAATCATATAACAATAATTGATCTCGTCAAAATAGAAAGATTATTTTTCCAAACTCTTCTCATGGTAACCGAATTTTCGCAAATTGTCATATTTAAGTGCGCGACCACACAAAAATTCCCATTTTCGTTAATATTTACCTCATTTGACAAAATGTTATCAAATATTTATAGAATAATTCATTTAATGTGATTCTGTACTGTTCAGTTCTCTACAACAGATATTTTTACTTTCTGCCTATGGAATAGGAAGTTATGTATCGCTGCGCGAAGAAATGGCGAATTTTCGGTAGAAAACAATTATTACAAGGTTCTAGAAACGCAAAAGTGGATAAATAGAGTGGATAAATTTAGAAAAAAAAATTGTGCACGTTGTGAACCCAGAATTCATGTTTTATGGGTCATTGACACGGAAAAATCCAAAGCCGGCAGAACGTCCGTCTGTCCGTAATTTTTCGAAGATTGCAAAAGTTCGGCATCTTCCTTCAACCACAATAACGAAAATTATATTTTTTCTTATATTAAAAGAGTGCTTTATTCTGAACATATTTATTTCCTTCCTCTGCTCCTCTCTATCTAAAGGCTAGCTGTTGGGTTACTACATGCTATTGGAGTGTGTACATAAAATCAGTTACATTATACAACTTATTAACGTTACCTCAATAAGTAGTACATTCATTTAAATTATTTATATTTAATTTCAGGCTTTATTCAAAATTATATAGGTAGCGATCAAGGAAAGAAAAATAAATGCGAAATGGCTGACGACGTACCTTTGAATTGAGGATGACCAAATGCACCTCCCCCCACACGTGGTTTTTGCTCGAACCACGTGACGGGCACCGTGTGGTACTTTAGTAGCCGAGGCCTTCCTTCATCACGTAGCCTGGGAATTCGCCTGGAGGTGGAGTGGTGCCGGCAGGCGGGAAGCGCGGGCGAGGACACGCTGGGCACGCTGGGCATGGCAGTGCACGGCGAGGGCATGGGGAGCTCTGGCACACGGGGCCGGGGACACGCTGCGCACGGACGGGGCAGGGGACGGGCAGGCGGGCACGGCGGCGGCGACGCGCAAGACGTTTTCCGCTCGGGGAACGCCTTGAACCTGGAGTCCAGGACGCCGCTCTCCGCCGCATCAGATCGAGCGGTCGGAGAACCTGACGAAGGAAGACCAATTTACAGGTACGTTTTGGTGCTTCTCTTGGGGAAACATTTTTAAGTGGTTTATTTCTGCCATATATTGGCTGCTGCTGGCCAAACGTCCTCGTTGTATACATGGGAAATGTGGAACGGTCATGGAGAGAATATTCGCGGTGCTTTGCGCATGCGCACCTGCGAGCGTGGCCTCGAGAGCGACGGTGCGCCCGCCGCCGCGCCGCGTGCGCAGAGCGCTGCAGCTGCAGATGCACCGGACGCAGGGACGCCCCTCGCCCGCCGCCCGCCGCGCAGAAACCGCACCTGCGCAGGCACAGCACAGTTGCTCTCAGTACTCGCAAACTCCACTCGCGAGATTCTCTCCCGCGCGCCTCTTCACCGCCCGCACGACTTTCTCTCATCATCCGCTACTCGTGCTCCACTAGTCATCACATCACCATTACCCTTATCAACTATCACGTAGGTGAGCATTAACCAATGTCACTGCAGAGCCATTGACCGGGAAGTCGTAGGGGCAGGGAATTTCGTCAATAGCGGTCTGAAGGAGATTTCTGGCAAAAATTGGTGGTATTCCGTGGTTGCTTTGATGAAATGGAGGCGCATGTCAGAGCAATATCCTACAAAATGCCACGAGCCGTGCGAATGTTCCTTCTCCTTCATTGTCCTATCCCACTGTTTTCTTGCACACTAACATGCACTACGCAACCATTCTTATGTGGAAACCCCGGCGAGGGGAGCTTAGAGTTTGTCGGGGGGGGCGGTACCTGGTACCCCATCTTCGCAAGTCGACGGGAAGGTGACTATGGATCTCCTCATCCAGCAGGGAAAGATCACAGCTACCCCTCACGTTAAAAGCATGAATTACACTTACGGAATGAATGAGCTTTGGCGTTGACGCGCCCGGAATCACGTACCCGTTTGTCACTCCCTCGCTTCCTTGGCCAGCCAATGGCCGGTGGCGTTCTCTCCGCTGAGGACGGCCGCTCTGCGTCGCCGGCGGCGTCGGCACGCACGAGGCGCCGTCCTCAGCGTCCTCGCGCGCCTCCTCAGGCGCCGCCCCTCGCAGCGACAGCAGCACCGCGCACGCGACGGCCAGGCTGGGGACACAGGACTCTTCCCTCTTTCGCGAACGTACGACAGGGAATGCACGTCATCCTACAGGAGGAGGGGATGCTACTTGATACCGAACGATATCTTACACGCCCAACTCTGTCTCTGCTGTCAAGATGTTTAGTGACCTGTAGATAGCAGCTGAGGAGAGTGTGTACCAAATCAAAAAGGTAGCCCAGACACAAAAGCAAGTGCTCAATGAAATGACGGGAATATGATTTGCAAAGTTCAGAAAGCTAGTATATAAGAAATCATATGAAATTCGTGTAAATTAATCAAAACCAAGTTCAGTAAATTTTATATTAAATCCTTACTTGGGTAATTGTATTCAAAATGTTCGTGTCAGTTATGTGTACCTTCCGCGCTTATGGTTGTGGCTTTAATTTATAGTGAGCAATCGAGTTTTGTATTATTTCTGCAATGAGACAATCGCCGGTAATAGAATTTATTAAAAAAATTCACGAATTAGCTTTAAAAATTGGATATCCCAGGTATCACCAGAACGTTTGAACTTTTAAGGTGCCTTGAAATATTCAAAAAATGTCTTTTATGGATTTTTACAGAATATCGAAGAATCTGGCTCGAAAAATTGCCAGGTCGATCTTTTTCTGTTCGCTCGCTTCATGCTCGAAAAATCGTTTTATTTTCCTAAAAACACAAAAACACAGGTTTTACGTTAAAACATCCTATAATCTTCTGAATGGACCCGCAAAAAAAATTGGACTATTCGATAAATACATGAAGGTATGCGATATATTTTTAATGTCCCCGTTTAACATTATTCGTTAAAATGTATGGGCTGTTGATTGCGACACTCTGGCAGTACTTCTTATGACTTCCCTTCCTTCCCCTTTTTTTTGCTCACGCGTTTAATGACACTCGATTAATGTATATGTGGACTGCAGAAAAGGAAGTCAATTACTCGAAGTTGCTACTCTTTAAAATGACAATGATAGAAAAAACTTCTCGCACTCTGCAAGGAGAATTCATTTGTTTTATTACGATATGTTTTATCTTGTTATTGTCTTCGACACGGAACTCGTTTTACAATGCATAACTTATCTAGATCCAGTGTGTCATGGTTACAGTAGAATGATGATACATGTTATCTTATGGAAGGACTTATGAGACGAGAAACAGAATCCAGTTAGTGTACTTATTTAGTTACAAAAGTAAATCTGAATCAGTAAAATTAGGTAAAAATATTAAATTATGTAGGTATTACTGGCGTTAACTGATTCTAATGATTTTGGGTTACAAAAAGCCTTCCGCTATATTTTGCCGCTCGATCATTAAAACCCTCATTACACCCTTGATGCGCTTCTGATACCGCACTTGATAACAATTAGCTCTCTTATCTTGAAGTGACGACTTTTGTAGTAACAAGCAAATTGCAGTGGTCTCATGGTGGTCTCGTAGGAAGAACGTTTTTACTCTGTGAATCATATATCTCATTTCTATATTTTATTTGCACCAAAATAATCAGAATTTGTTTATTCAAACAAAATGACCATGACACATGGGAATTACGAACGTGCAACTAAAAGTTAATGAAATTCACAATAAGATAATTCTAAAATCAATGTGCAGTATTAGTTGTAAAATGTTTATTAAAATGTCTTACCTCAGTTTCATGGCTTCAAATTTCATTCATTCAATCCTGTGGACGGAAATGGCAAGTGTAAGAATAATCTCTTCTGGGTCCTTTTTATACCTGCTCAGTGAGTCTGCGATATCTAGAAGTTCACAGTCCGTGTCACAATCTATTCTAACTTTGAACTAAGTATGGTATTGGAAGATAAGAGTAATGATGAAACATGTACATGTAGTGAATAACAAAATTCTGTCCGTGAGCCAACAACAAGTTGCATTAAAGTTACTAATATGTACTGTTTATTATTTCACTTTTAAATATGTTTTAACATTAGAAAAAATATTAATGTAAATATTGAAGAATAGAAGTGTTTTGCATTTACCACGAATTGATTTTAAAAGCTACACTGATAATGGAAGGCATATTAGCATCACATCAAGAAACTTCCTTGTGATATGAACACTGTACTCAATTATAGAATGTGATTCTAAATCATGCATGTCAAGATCGCGGGCAAGGTAACTAGCTTTCTCGAGTTCGCGGCTACTGTGTCCACAGCAACTGCCGGGAAATTGAAATGTAAGGGTTGTACAAATTGCTCCAAGGATCTCGTATATCACTATAGTCTTCGGAGAAATCGGAAAACAGTTATTGGCCAAATTTAGGGACATTAATTCCTATTTCCTCCACGTAAGCACAGAAATGATCCATTAAAATGAAATATAAGTAGTATTTGAACTCATCAAATGAGAGAAAAAGTAAACACTTTTGAAAAGACCGAATCTTTATTTCGTAATCGTATTTACTTCATAGTGCAATTATTGCGTAACTCCTGCGTGTTGGAACAAATATTGATGAAACAGCTGTTCGCCAATAAGAGTGATGTAATAAATATGAGAAGTTTTATTAGAGGAGATACGACTACTCTCTGACTTGTTAATTTATTTCACATTAGTGCTGTATACAATAACAGAATAATTTAATAAAACAACAAAATTAAAGAAGCTCTTAACCATTCAAACACATTTCTGTCCCTTGTCAATGGTAATTATCCGCGGCAGAATTTAAAAAAATATATAAAGAAGTAAGATATGAAGTATATAAATATAACTGAAATATTTGTTGTTTGCTACAAAACATTCGGCAAACATTTTCCTGTGAAACAATCATTCGTCATGATATTTCGAGCGCACTTGTGTGTATTTAAACCCGCTTCATATTGCTCGTATTCACTCCTTCTTTGAGAGCGTAGGCTTCCGCGGCCGTAGTCATGATTGACTCTGCTATCCGGAGAGAAACTGCATATAAACCCGTGCGCAGCCCATGTCCGCGCAGTACTACGCCCTTAGGAAGGTCGCAGAATGGCGACCGAAACGTTGGCACCTGTGCCCTGGACGCGGCGTCTCCCGGATAGCCAAGTTATTCGTCACTCCTTCTTTGTTTTGGGTGGCAAATGATAGCGGGGTTTGGGCACTTTGCCAGCGATCGCAAAGCGCCGGACGTCCCAGGCGAGCTAGTGATGATAAATTTTACCTACGTTCAAGTCCCGACAAGTTTGAAATGTTACCAAGTGATTTCCATTCATGGCGGCTCTTAGGTCGTGTCAGACTCCTTTCCAGGTGAGTACCAGAACCATTCCTGGGTGCCAGAATATTCTGTTCGCCACACAACCACCTCCATGTGCCCATGTCTACGAATAGGTGAAACCGGGTTTTACTTAAATGAGTTATATTTTGTTTCGATCAATATGGCGTATGATATATATATTTCCACCCGCATGGCGTATGACGGAAATGAGTTGGTAATGAGTGAATGAGTAGGGCATGTCACGGAAATGAAAGTCAAGGTCCGTGCTCTGCCGCTGTGACCCTTTTCGTATTGAGATGGGGTGGGAGGGAAGGGAAGATGGCACTCTGTGTGAACTATTGCTTTCGGCTCTGCTCTTACTTTCCTTGGGAGATATCAGGAAAAATATCGATAAGTGCTATGGAAGTACACAAACTCAGCAGTAGAGGCAAACTCGCCCATTTGGGCCTAAGTTCCTTCGAAAGATACTTATAGAAGAAAAAAAAACTGTATATGGCTGTTTCCACCGGAAAAAAACTAAACAAATTTGATAACATCAAAACCTTCACCCCAGATTAATTGCAACATACATGCATTGCACCCCGTTCTTCTACAGACTGTAATTAATTCTCTCGAAATATATTCCCATTTTCCAAAGCGATAGAAAATTTATGCGCACCGCATTATTGACGCGACTGAAGGCACTATTACCATGCGATCAAAACAAAACAACGAACGCCCAAACATTAAGAATTGCTAATGAAATTGTCCAAAAATTCTCATCGCTTCAACCTTTTCAGTGTCTTTGTGGCTGGGTGCGGGGTGGTGGCTGCAGCGTCGGCCTCCAGGACGGTGTGGCGGCGCCGGTCCCAGCCGCAGCCGCCTCCGTCCCCTCGCACCCCATCCGGAAGGGGCTGTGGACTCTGGAGGCCGTTGCCCCATCACCACGACGCCGCGGCCGGGCAGTCCACGCCACTCGGAGCGAGCACCAGCTGGAAAAGTTTTGTTTTGCTTTGTAAATTAGGATACCTTGTCATTGGTAATTCTGCTTCAGGAGACTCCTGTATATTTTTTAGAGATTGTTTTAATCAGGAATTAATTTATTGAGAATCAATATACCCAATCACTTCAAACATACATAGTAGACGAAATTAATAACTGTGCTTGGAAAACGCAGACTTGGCGTACAACTGTCATACATAGTGTTCACAGATTACCCCAATAGTTAATTAGTACCTTTGCAACTCGCAGGTGAAACGGCACTCGGTAGGAAGGGGAGAATTGTTTTTGTAAAGAGGATTGTGAATTATTCTTTCTCAGGCACTTCAACTCACTACGGATTTGACGGACATCTGCGATATCGCAGCATTGAAGATTTGATGATCATGAAAATATAGGAATGAGGATTGGCTTGTTTTCGGGTATGTCTCAAACAGACATCCCCAAAACGACTTATCCGATTATCGGTTTCAAGAATTCATATACTGGCTGTAGCTACTTAGATGGTGTCGAAATCATGCCGGCATCTGGACTCGAATCGAGGATGTTATGTTCAGAATAACGCACGCTTTATATAAACACAGGTTTATTGACAATACAGCCAGTACAGTAGGTAACTTCCAAAATCACAAGAATGTACCAAGAACTATTGCCAAAAACACAAACCAAGAGTCCAGGAGATGTACCGAAAAACTAGCTAATTTCCATCGATAAGTAATACAGATTAAACAATAACTTTGCCGGGCCAACGATCACTTTACCAACGTACTAATCTCCTTTCAACTACTCTTGACTGCCAAACACTATTGCACTGTCCGTTTGGCTGGCGGCGCCCGCTCTAAAGCGGGCGGCTGGAAAACTCGCTGCTCCGCTGCTGGCCTCCGGCCAGCTCGTCTCCGGGATTGGGCGGCGTTTCTCCTCCGCCGCCTCCGTTGACTCACTTGACCGCCGCTGGACGCTGCTTCCTAGGCGCGCTCTTCAAAGGTGTTACACAGCCGCGACACCTCCCCTCTTGAAACCGTCGTGTACGGTGCAAAACGTACACGGCGTCTTGTGGACCTCCTTGGTGCTACCGCCGGAAGCTCCGGCGTGGGCGGCGGCTCTGTGGGCTGTTCCTGTAACGGAGCGTCAAGAATAAGCTCTCTCATAGCTCTCTCTCTTATACTCCTTTCGGAGCCTCTTCCTAACGTGTCTACTGGCTCCAAAGGGGTGCAATTGCCCCTGGTGTCTCACTACTGTTTTGCTAAATGTCAGAATTTCATACACTTTACTTCCTCGAATTCCTGTTACCACTCCACGCCACCAGGCAGGTTCCTTTTTAAATGAGGTACAGTAAACTTTGCTGCCTACCTGGAATTTCGGCTGCAACTCCTCTTCCTTGCGACTGTTACCTGGCTTTAGCAACGACAGCAGCGACCTATGCTGCCGGCCATGCAGAATCTGTCGGGCTCTTCCCTTCAGGTCCAGGTGCGGTCCATATGTTGCCAGCACCCGCATCAGCGCCCTGCTCCTCTCAGCTCCGGCGTCTCTCGCCTTTAGCATTGCAGTCTTAAAAGTGCGCACGCACCGCTCCACCTGGCCATTAGACTGAGGGTGGAACGGCAGTGCATATATGTGTTTGATGCCGTTGGACCTACAGAATTGAAAAAATCTTCTGATGTGAATTGAGGTCCGTTGTCGGACACCAATGATTGCGGCAGTCCTCTGTCACGAAGATCTTCTCCAGGGATCTATCGTCGCCGCGGCCGTGGTGACTCCATCTCCACTACGAATGGGAAATTGGATAAAGCATCAACTACCACTAGCCACATTTTCCCCCAAAAAGGACCGGCAAAATCGACGTGCACTCTCTCCCAAGGCGCCTCAGGTGTCGGCCACGAGTGCCAATCCTGCCGCGGGGCGGACTGATTCATTTGGCACGCGTTGCAACTCCTAATCATTTCTTCTATGTCACAGTTCATCCCTCGGCAATAGCAGTGGCGCCTAGCTAACTGTTTTGTACTAACCTATCCCCCAATGTCCTTGGTGTAACAATTCCAGTACCGCTTCTCAGGACTCTCGGTATCAACACCTTGGTTCCTTGTTCATCAGCTAGTAATAAACTCCCGACTTAACTGATAAATCGTCCTTTATTATACCACGCCGTGCTACTCTTTCACAACTCCTCGGCCAACCTTTCCTTACATATTCTCTAACCACCCGCAACTCCTTATCCTGGTCAGTAGCTGATGCAATCGTTGCGGCTGTGATGGGGAAATCCTGTAGCACCTCCAAGTCTTCTAGATCGACTTGCTGGCATGCTTCTTCCGATTCATCAAATTTCACGTCTGGACCCACTGGCAACCTAGACCGCGGCGCTGCGTTGGTGTGCTGGGTTGTGGGCCTATAATGAATTTGGTAATGGTAGTCAGTCAAAAACAAAGCCCATCTTTGTAGTTTCTTTGCCATACTTTCCGGCAACTTCTTTCCCATATGAAATAACTGTACCAACGGCTTATGGTCCGTGATAATATGAAACTTGGACCCGTAAATGTATTCGTTGAACTTTTTAACTCCAAAAATTACCGCTAAAACCTCTTTTCTATCTGGGAGATTTTTCTGGTGTTTATTTAACGATTTGAACGCGAAGGCGATGGGGCGCTCTACCCCCGTTTCATCCTTTTGCGATAATACTGCCCCTACTCCATAATCTGATGCGTCAGTCGCAATCGTGAGTCACCTACCGGATGTAATGGTTAAGCTGTGTCGCTTCGACGATCGCTTCTTTAATTTACCAAGTGCCACCCCACATTCTGTACTACACAAATTTTACGCCCTTCTTTTAACGCATTCAAAGGGGCTGTAATTGAAGAAAAGTGTTTAATAAACTGTTGTAATAGTTTATTTTCCTACAAAGCTTAAACTCCTTCACATTCTTGGGAGCAGGAGGTTTTTATGGCTTCCACGTGGTGCTGCGTTGGCTTAATACCGATTCTGTTACTTCATGGCCTAGGAATGTTACCTGTTGCTTGAAGAATTACACTTCTTAAAATTTACTTTGAAACCCCACTCGGCCAAAAGCGCTAACAATTCTTTTAAGTTTCTTATATGCTCTTCCCTGCTTTTGCCCGTTACGATAATATCGTCCAGGTAGTTAATACATCCTCTCACCTGTGACGTTATCTGCTCTAGAACCCTCTGGGAAAAAAGCCGCCTGAAGCAATTCAAAGGCAATCTATTATACCTAAATAGTCCTAATGGAGTGTTAACCACTAATACTGTTTTTGCTTCCTCATCGAGGGGAATTTGCAAGTATGCATCTTTTAAGTCTATGTTAGTGAACTGCTGACCACCTGCCAATTTGAAAATAAATCTTCCGGTTGGAATCGGATATTATTCAATTTCTAGTTGGTCGTTCACCGTGCTTTTAAAGTCACCACATAGACGCACATCCCATTGCTTTTGACACCACCACTAAGGCGTAGCCAACGTTTGTTGTCACTTTTGTAACTATTTCCTGTTCCTCTAACCTTTTCAACTCTGCTTCCACTTTTCCTTAGATGGCCCACGGCACCGGCCGTGCCTTAAAAAATCTAGGCTTAACATTTTCTTTTAACTTAAGTTCCGCCTCAAATTTTTTGTATTTCCCTAATCCGGGCTGAAACACCTCAGAAAATCCATTCTTCAGTTCATCGACCAATGTCGACAGTTTTTCCTGTTGCAGGGTGAACACATTATCCACGACTCCTAAGCCAATTTTCTCGAAACTGTCTAGGCCCAGAATGTTCATTACGTCATACCTGTCTACCACGATTACTTCCAAAACTGCTTTTCTGTTCTTATACACTGCTGGAATTTTCACTTTTCCTACCACTTTAATTGGATCTCTACCAAATCCGAAAACTGGCTTCCTACTTTTTTCACCTGGGGGGAACCTAATTTTTTATAAGTGTCTAGATTTACTAAAGTAACCGTCGCGCCTGAGTCCACCAAAAATTTCACTTTATTTTTTCCCAACTCTAAATCTAGGATCAGCCTATTTTGTCCCTTACTATTTAGCACTTGATTCACTGTGTTAATATCCATTGCCTCTTGTTCTGCTAACCTTCTTCTTTCCGCCTTTCTAACTCAACCTGCCAACACACTTCCTTTATGTGGCCCACTTTACCGCACTTGAAACACTGTGCTTGCCTGAACTTGCACTGCCACCTCTGGTGTGACTTCCCGCAGTCTTTACACGACTTCGTTATTCTGTTATCGGCCCTGTAGTTGCTGCCACTAGCAATGCTACTACGCGCACTGCCCTGGTTACCTAACCGCTGCTGATAACGCGGTGCCCTTCTGACGTCACTCGACTCGCTCGAGCTGGAGGTGTCCACCGATCGATGGCGCCGCGGCCGGCTTCTTATCTTGGGTTTTACTCGCACTCCTGCTGTTATCGCGGCGGCGCTCTTCCCCTGAGCCTGCTTGCATAATCTGATTATCGACCGCGATCTGCCTTGCCGCTTGCGTTGTAACTTCGAAGGTCTTCCAATCTCCGAACCTCCTACAGCGACGGGTCACTACTGTTAAGTGCTTGCATTCTGATGCCGCCTTCGGGTGTATGAAGAATTACTACATCTCTAATTAAAGTTTCTGCGTAAGATTGTTTACAAGACTCCGATTGACACCTAAACTCACAGTTCTTAGCTAGCCCGTTCAGTTCCGTTATCCATTCAGCATGCGTATCTTTTTCTCTCTTTCTGCACTGGAAAAACGCATACCTGGCCGCGACCACATGTGGTTTCCTCTCATAATGCTTGTCTAACATAATTTTAATTTCTGACCACTTAAGTTTATTATTCTCCTGCCCGGTACATAACTTTTTCAACAGTGCGCAAATTTCACTACCGCCATAACTAAGAACGCTGCCTTTATTTTCTTCCTCTCGACCCACAAAAATCCAATGTTGTTCTAGTCTTTCGGCGTAATCACTCCAATTCTCTAACTGCGGCTTAAAAGGGTCAAAAGGCGCAGGCAGTTGCTTGCCATTGTTCAGACTCACCGCCTTCAGCGTTTCTAGTTGCGCTAAATGTTGTTTGGCTTGAATTTCAAACATCTGCTGCATAAACTGCTGTTGCTGTTTCTGTAGCTGTTGCTGTTGCTGCTGTTGCTGAATAAACTGCAGCACTTGCGCCAACTCTGATTGAGCTGGTGCGCTCACCATCTTCTACTTGTAGTAAATACCAGATTGTTGCACTCACTTTACTTCGTCGCTTGCCGCTACCGGCGACAACACGTAACCAACTTTGTCAAAAGTTTTATCCTCGTCGCCAATTGTTATGTTTAGAATAACGCACGCTTTATATAAACACAGGTTTATTGACAATACAGCCAGTACAGTAGGTAACTTCCAAAATCACAAGAATGTACCAAGAAGTATTGCCAAAATCACAAACCAAGTGTCCAGGAGATGTACCGAAAAACTAGCTAATTTCCATCGATAAGTAATACAGATTAAACAATAACTTTGCCGGGCCAACGATCACTTTACCAACGTACTAATCTCCTTTCAACTACTCTTGACTGCCAAACACTATTGCACTGTCCGTTTGGCTGGCGGCGCCCGCTCTTAAAGCGGGCGGCGCTGGAGACTCGCTGCTCCGCTGCTGGCTCTCCGGCCAGCTCGTCTCCCGGGATAGGGCGGCGTTTTCTTCCTCCGCCGCCTCCGTTGACTCCCTTGACCGCCTCTGGGCGCTGCTTCCTAGGCGCGCTCTTCAAAGGTGTTACACAGCCGCGACAGAGGACAATTGACACGCAAGCAGACACTGATGGTTAAATGGAAATTACGGACTGTACATTTTGATCTTGATAGAAATAACCTTTTTACAATATTTTAAGAAATCAGAATAACACATTTCCTACTTTCAAAATTATATATTGTGACATACCGATATGTCACATTAAAATAAACTAACATTTATTTGTAGACTATATGGTGGACCATGCATTACGAAATATCACGAGAGCTAGAGCTTAGCAACGACCGTGAATAAACAATGTAGTTTTTGTTTTTTTAAATGCATTAAGAGGTTAAATTAATATCACGAGAATTAGCGCTTAGCAACGACGTGATGAAAAAAAGGAAGGTAGTTTAATACGAAGTCTTCGAGGGGTGAATCATGCAGGAAGATTTCATTCTGACCGGCATCGCCCTTCTGAACTGATCGTAAGTTCGTGAGAGGGAACGAATATAATACAGATAGTCAGAATCGGGTTATCAGTTAAATTTTAAGGACAGTGAATGATATTGCAGACATTTTCATGTGGAAGTAATATTGATGTATAAATTGGAACTTTGTCGGGAGTGGTAATCGAGTTCGGGACTATGTCATGGTAGAAGTTATCAGTAATATTAAATTTTGATAGTTTGAGACCAGCTTGGTTAGGGCAGAAGAGGATTTCTTGGGACTTTGGACTACAGCAAGCTCGCAAGATATTTCGACTGAGAAGTCTGAGCGACATCAACGAAGAATAGATAATTAACCGGTATAAAATTGTAAATTCAAAGATATCTTGATCAAAGGCATAACTTAAATTCACTAAATTGTTTGCTAAAAAGGTAAAAATAAACTTTGTTAAATTTTGTTCTTTAGAAAAGAATGTGATCTTCCATTTAGTCAATCCAATTAGAAATGAACTAGGAATAGAATCATTCTATTTCAGATTCCCAGCTGCGCTGTATAGTCAGCGGATCCTATAATCCATTATAAAGGTAATAAGGATTATAATATATCGTGACCCATTGACCCAGCAAGCCGGACGCTAAGATCTTTGGCAGATATTAATGTAGAGAGAAAAATTTGAATATCTCAATATATTACAATTTTCTTTTTAAAAAAACATTACAATATAAATGTCCTACGAAAATCTCCTTAAAATAGCAAAATGTGCGAAGCCAAATCATGGATCTGAGCGAAAATGACTTCCCTCTCTTCAAAGAGGTCCGGGTTCGATCCCCACCCAATCGAATGTCAAATTTGTTCCGACAAAACAAAGCTTGTCTGCTTCAGAGGGGCTAGTCCAACATAGCCCAACGCCTGGCTTAATTGCCTCTCTATTCTGTCTTCTCGGTAGTGAGGCATTAGCGCGTGTAAAGCGGATTGTCATCGAACTTCATACCTGGCAATCCTCTTGACAATTGTCTACTCTTACAGATACACTAATATTAATCAATGATGTGGTCGCTAATGACCTCTAGTTAATGTGACCTACTTTTAAGTTGCTACTTTTGCTACCACTGAATCGTTTAGGTGTCATAAAAAAACATTTCATATAAAACATTTTGTTAAAAATGTTGTTTTGTTATAAACTAACTTAAAAATACTGCCTTTAGAAAGAACGTTTTGAAATTGTATGCGAATGTAGGTCAATAATTTTTACTTTCTAAAAACTCCTGTTTTATGTTCATTTCATAATTTATATAGGCAATGTAATTTCCCGTACATGACAGTGCTTCAGTTTTTTACACTCCAAATTAACATATAGATAAATGTAAAGTGTTTGGAATTAGTAATAGAAACAGCGAAAATGGGCACACATGAAACGAATCATGGAAAAACTCCTGGGGAATCTTGCTTATACTCTCCCATGCGTTGAGTAATTTTCGAATTTGCTGGTGTTACTCAGGGATAAGAGTTCTGACACTTCGCAGTCCCGGCGGTGGACCCAACAGACCTCTCGATCAGGTTTTTCGTCCAGTTTCCCTGATCCATTGAGCAAATGCTGAGATGGCCCCTTGTTTTGCTTCTGGACATAAATGTAACTTCATTTCCTGCGCACGTCTTCTAGAATTCAGTGGGAAATACATTTATTCAAAATATCGTTTCCATGTTGTCGCGGCAGGAAGTAATAAGAGCCAAAATTTATTGGTTATTTATCTTTGAAAATAGATTTTATTACATGGGAGTTTTTTTTGTTTTTTTTCTCCCTTTCAAAATTCAAAATTTATGGCTTGATTATCCTTGAAAATAGATTTTACTACATGGGAGTTTTTTTTCCTTTTCCTTTTATATGTTTTTGTGATTATAAATTAGTGTAGGGATCACAGAATTTTGAAAATGTGCACACAATTCACTTTTCCCCATAGCACGTCATACGCAGTTTTTAACTGTTTTTTGACGTTAAATAAATAAATAAATAAACCCCTCAGTGCAACTAAACGTCCTTCAGTCAAGAACAACACGAGACTCGGGACGAAAGTCTAGTACATAAACAACTGTTTAATTGTTTTAAATGAAGTGTTTATTTTCAATTTCAGTTTAAATACAAAATATAAGCATGGCACATGTTTCAGCTGCCCAAAACACGGTCTTCCTCGTTGTTAAAAACTGTTTAATAACATAGACACACATAAAAGTTGTCAGACCCAAAGTTTTGACACATGTGCCTGTATGTATTTTGCGCTGAATCCGAATCTGAAGCCAGAAGTGCGCCATCCTCCTCCATTTTTTTGAAATCTCAAAAAACATATTTTTTCTTCTTTTTTTCATTTATTTTCTTCTTGTTCGGCCGTGAGGCCTTTCAAGGGCTTGAATACATGAATATCCTCATGATTAGGAATGGACATCCTTGACTTTTTGAGCATTACATCGCTGCTCCGTTTGTTAGGTGTTTGATTTTGGATGGACTTGGTTAGGAGTTTATTTAAAATTTATTAGGTTTAATATTAGGCTATCTATTTGAGTTTTTATAAAATTTTAATAATATATATGAATATATATATATATATATATATATATATATATATATATATATATATATATATATATTATAACACGCCCACCTAGTACCTTCCAGCCGGTGGCGATGAAGCGTGAAACTATGAATGCTCGTGAAGCGAGCTTTGAATTCTCAGGAAGCAGGATCTTTCGGGTATGAGAAAGGTCGGAACCCTTGACACAATGAATTATATAAAATTCTGGTAAAATGAGCATATATTCAGTAAACAAATTACACAGTGGCACAAATATACAATAAGTATGTATTTTACGTAGATGGTCACTGCAAAGAAAACAGAAACAAAAATACAATAAGTATGTATTTTACGTGTTAATCTAAAGTTTTCCGTGCACGGCCCTAAGTGATTCTCACAATTATTCTATTATAGACTTCACAGAGGTCAGCCTTGAGCTGCGCATTTATTACAACGCTGTTAACTCTAGCACAAGAATAAACGTGACACACACGTTACTAAATCGTACCCTTTACAAAATTGTAGCAACTGATTATTCCTGACATCATACAATGGAAACAATACTTTCAATAAGATTACTTTTACATTACATGAACAATTATAATTTACTTTAGAAAAGTTGTACAGATGGTATTCAACGAATTTACTGGTGCGTAGCAAAGAAATCAAACTGCCGCTCATACGTTCGAAATATTTCTCCGTAACTATTTGTAACTTTCACCTATTTTAGGACGCTACGCCTGGTGTTTAACGCTACAGTTTCCAACAAATTGTCGCATAGAAGCTGCCAGTTCTTACCTCAACATTTCTTCCCGCTCGCCGTCAGTTAACCTTGGGTTCGGTCGCTCGCAGTCCTCGCCACGTCACTCGACTGGTCCGATGTCCCGCGGTCACACCTCTTCTTTTGCTCGATCTCAGGATGCCGCCACACGTCCAAATTCCAAACCTTTCTCTCGTTCTCGGGCTCGTACCATCGACGGATTGGTCCAAGTCCTTCTCGCCTACGCTTGAGTTTTGGGAGTCGTCCTTCTGCCGCCTGCCGCGTACCGTTGCTCGCGCTTCCAGTTTTAAATAACTAACGTGCTTGAATTGACTACTTCTAGCACTCGGCCGACATACCACACTTTGAGCGTGCGTGGTCGTGGCGTACAAAATTAAATACTTACTTCGATGATGAAACTATTTCAAGTTCGAGCAGTCACAACGCTTGCTTACTCGCGTAATGTTAGTGCAAATGCTGTACATGCACTTTGCTTCGAATTCTATCACTTATTACCGCGTTTCTTAAATCAGCTTTACTAAAGCAAGTAAATTATACTCCTGCACTAACCGATTACTACCGCTGAAGAATTTAGTTGAGTCGCCGTCGCTGTCGAAGTCGTAAGGAGCTCTACCGAAGTGCGTCACGGTATTTATGCAACCCGCCTGGAAAATTTCGGGAGGGTGAATTTTATCCTCCTTCGCGCCCTCTCGAGAAAATATTATCCGCTAACTTCGGACATAGGAGTGCGAAAACCTGCGGGTAGATGTCGCCTTCTCGGACCATCGCTCCGCCGGTACCCTATTTCTTAGTTCTCTGGTCTTTTCTTGTGGCTTATGGTGGCGTTACGGGTTCGTATAACCCCGTGACGTCACAATATATATATATATATATATATATATATATATATATATATATATATATATATATATATGTCTTTTGGGAATTTGGATTGGATTCGGCAAGATTGGATAGCATTTCGTCCTAGGCTGAATTTATTTGTTAAGTGAGAGGTGTTAAGTATAGAAAGTTTTTGAAACTGAAGCGATGTGATTTTTTATTAAATCAATACGAAGTTCTCTATGGATCTGAGTATTGGGTATAAACCACGGTGCTTGTATGATTTTTCTAAGACATTTGTTTTGTACCGTCTGAAGTTTCTCTATTGATGAGGGTGCTGCTCTTCCCCAAACAGGACAAGCGTATGTTAAGGTGGGTAAAATGATCGATTTAAATATAGTCAGCTGACATTCAATTTTTAATGAGGATTTTCTGTTAATTAGTGGGTATAATTTTGATATTTTTCCTTGGGCTTTATTTACTAATGCATGGATGTGGGGTTTCCACGTTAATCCTTAATCAAAAAGCACACCAAGATATTTAATTGGACCATTATTCCATTGAATTGGGCTTCAGTTGATTGTTAAGTTGGGGAGAGTTTTTGGTCTACGGAGTGTGACTATTGAAAAAAAATTGTGAGAGTGTATTTTTTGTTTTCGGGGGTTCTTGTCAGTCCCATAGAAGTGATGCATGTTTCTCTATGAATGTCGACGTGCTGAATCAGAATGTGAAGGCAGAATTGCTAATTAAATTCTCGGATCTTGCATGAACTGTTTTATAGTACTAAGAAAACGAGCAAGAAACAGGAATTTGTGGAATGGAAGTATAAATGTTCTTTACGAAATATCCACATACCCTCCCTTCTTTCACTCCTGAATGCAGAGATACTTCTTACAGTTTTGCTTACGCTGAGGCTGACGGCTAATAGGCTAACTTTGATTCGAACGTCTTAGTATCAAAAATATTTTATTAATGCGATTTCACCAATATGCATTTTCCTATCTCAAATATAAGAGAAAATACAATTTTTTAAACCGGAAATCATGTAGGTATATATGAGCAATACAAATACATTATATGTATTTGTTAATTGTTCAAACATCGTCTAGTGTGTAATGACATGCAAAATGCCCTTCGCGCTTCGTTTGTATATTTGTATGCTTTTAAAGTTGTGAGACCCTAAGAGACAAAGAGTATGCAGTATGAAAAGCTATGGAATGCCATGTTTCTATCCGGATGATATATATTCATTAGGAAATGTAATTATCGTTTCGTAAATTATGAGCTTCGGTTCAGCAAATAGGCAGATGCTAAAATGAAATAGTTCAAATCTAACAGTCGATTTTACTGTGAAGAATGCTTCACCAATGTTTTAACATTTAATACGACGTGCGTCAATATGTTCCTGTGGTAGGTAAAGTATCTCTTCAAATCTCTCTGCATTTTCTGTTGTTGTTTTTCACATTTTAGAATGTAATCCATTTGTATAATATAAACAATAATTTAGTAAATAGGCGAAGTGTTGTTTCTCTTGTATAAAACAGTAGAACTTCAGAGGTAAAAGGGCTCAAGAAAATGAGAAAACTTCGGATAATCAAAATAATTTTTTTATTTAGTTAAATGCTCTAGAAGTAAATTAATAAATGTGCAAAGTAATTATATTATAATGAACAATATTATATTGCATTCATTTAGTAATTATTACTAATTGAATTAATTATGTTATTAATGTAATACTTTTCTTATCAGAATAATTCAAATGATACAATCTCAGAATAGTTATTTTGTTTACGCCTCGGTCACAAAAGGACAGATGAATGACGAACTAACTTCTTTGATACGGATCAATACATGTGCTTCTGAAGAAAGTGTACATGGAATTACAGTAGTGTATAGTACTTTGTAGTCCACAGATGTTACTACTTTAAAAAAATAAATATGTTGCATCAGTTCATTTCCTTTTTTTATTTTTTGATTCCTAGTTATAAAAAGGAATAAGAAAATTTGGTGTCTCAGGAGTTATTATTCAAAAGAATTAAGACCTACGGTACTAGGACACAAAATATAACTTCGCCCTTGACGTTTAATTTGTATCTAATAAAATAACGGTCTTCATTTAGTTCGGAAGTTCGCACACGAATGTCCCCCTCCAGTCGCAAGTAACGTCATAAATTCTCGCATCGTCATGAAGAGTTACACAGTGTTCGCCGCTGATAGCATTATTTGGTTCTCCAGGTGACCAATCTGCGAAGCCAGTGGCAGTAATTGGTTGACCTGTGGAAGAGCACATTTTTGTAGTCCTATTAAAAATGAATAATCAACTAAATGCTGACAGATTTGATTGACAAGAAAGGTTTCTTCCACCTAGGGAGTACATGACCTTAACGTTGGTGGTGGAGTTTGAGTACCCCCGTGATCCTGAGAGCTATACCGGCGGTAGCGTAGCTACTGGCAGGGCCTCCCTTGCCGGGCAGGTCGAAGGAGAGGGGTGAGACGAAGAAGTACTCCAGAAGAGGACACCAGTGTCAGAAGAGGACTCTTCATTGGAAGAGGGCCTAAACAGTAGTTCTGTCGGAAAAGATCTTTGACATGGCAAGGTTGCCCTCGAAAGGGTGGGCGGAACTCTTAGCCCAGTGAAGGCAATCCGCCTAGGAATGGTGGTCCAAAATACCACCCAACTGGTTCGGAAGCTGTGAGGTGGCAGCCCCATCACTGAACTTAACCTGGCAGGCTCGACCGCGGCCAGGGATTCTTATTACTACTGGCCTCTTCGCAATGCACAACCGGATGTACACGGAGACAACTTAAGCGAGTCAAGGATAAACTATTTGGTATTACGGACGATTAAAACTAGCACATGGAATGTCAGAGGACTGTGTAATAAAGAAGATGAACTATATCAAATTAAATGAAAAGGATTGATATAGCTGTCATAACTGAAACGAAAGAAACTGAAAGGCATGAAAGATCTTAGCCATTACACAATGATATACAGTGGAGTAACCTAAAACACACGGGCAAGCTGTGGGTACAATTATGGTTAATAGGAGGTGGAAAATAGGATAGTGGAATATTCTTTATAAATGAAAGAATCGTTATGCAAATTTAAAATAGATAGAGGATATTTTATACTGATAGGTGTCTACGCTCCTGAAGAGAAGGAAGAGGACACAAAGACATTTTATGACAACTTCAAAACAGTTAGTAAAATCAACAAGAACAATCATGTTCTCATCTGCGGTGATCTTAACGCAAGAGTTGGTTACATTCAATCCGGAGTTGTGGGAGCATTTGAGAACAACATTTGAATAGAAACGGAGAAGAACTCGTCAATTTGAGATTTTAACCAGCTGAAAATTACTAATACCTTTTCAGAAAAAGATATTCATAAATTCACCTGGAGTGCCAGAGGCCACAGATCACTTATAGATTATATAATTGCAAATGATAAAATCTGTAAACAAATAGAAAATGTCCAAGTACACGAGGAAGTGACATATACTCAGATCACTACCTAGTGATTGCATCTATCACGATGATAGCAAAATGGAAGAAAATGAGGACAAGAAGAGAGACATGTCAAGAAATCTTCAAAGTGTACTTTTAGAACACGAAAGTATCAAGCGATTTTATCAAAATCGATTACAACAGTATCTATTAAGTGCACCTACTGTTAACGATGTGGATGAAGAATGGCAAAATATAAAGAATTGTATAGAGAGGGCTGCAAGCGAAACAATAGGAAAGAAAAAGAATAGAAAAGAAAGGGACTGAGAATATGGAACGACTGTATAGCAAAGGCGTAAACGATAAAGAAATAGCGTACAGAAATTTCCTACAAAACAAAACACTGAAGCAAGGGAGGAATACATACAAAAAGGAATAATGCTAAACATTTAATTAGATCTGCACATAACGAATCATGGGATAGATTTATAAGTAATATAGAAAACGATATACATGGAAGGCAAATGTTTGCTTATAAGGTATTTCGGCATCTAAATAAATCAGAGAAAGATGTTGCAGATATACAAATCATTAATGAAGAACAATGGAAAGAATACTATAGAAACCTTGGTGTACAGAAACCATCGATTCTCAAGAGGAAGAGCTCTGTTACAACAGTTCGGTGGACCTCTCTCCTGAAGAATTTCAGTTAGCTTTAAAAAACAATGAAAACAGAAGGCATGTGCCCTGATGGTATTAACATGAACTTTTAAAATACGCAGGACCTATCTGTGATTTTAGGTTGCTTCATCTGTACAATGAATGCTGAAAGTTAAAAAACACCTAATAGCGGGAAAAACGACGGAGG